>JAPXFY010000016.1:5204085-5331585 GCA_030674185.1 Monoplex corrugatus
GGTGGTGATATACACAGAAATTAACACCAGCTGTGGTCTCATCTTTTTGGTTTAATAGCATGTGCAAAGGAATTATGCTAAATGGTTTTATTACTGAAGTGTGTGTTAGAGAGAAAGAGAGAGAACATACATGGTTGTTTGTGTGTGTGTGGAGAGAGAGAGAGAGAGAAAGTGTGGTATGTGTCTGTGTGTGTGTGTGTGTGTGTGTGTGTGTGTGTGTGTGTGTGTGTGTGTGTGTGTGTGTGTGTGTGTGTGTGTGTGTGTGGTGTGTGTGTGTGTGGTGTGTGTGTGTGGTGTGATGCGTGTGCACATAATGAACAGGAATAAAATTAACTGAATCAAATGTAGGCGAAATGTTTGAGGATTTACTGTGTTAGGTTTTGCCATGTCCAATTAACAGAAAGGGCATACAATATGCCACAAATAAATTGTTTAGAATATGTACAACAAATTGTTTATATGTATATGTACGTATACATGCATGTTGAACAGCAAATTGTGTAGATATATACATGTTTTATACATTATTTACATATATATGTAGTAATATACAACAGACTCCAGCATGGAAAGGCAAATTGTGTATAGAAACATTATGCATTATCACATGTACAAAAAAATTGGATCTGATAAAAAAATTTGATTGTGCAGTTGTTAGGGGAGTGAGGTGGTAGAGATCTCACTGTCCTTATGTCAGATACATGGAGTGTGGGGCTCACTCCTCTCCCTCACTGCCTTACCTTCCCCAACCCTGAGCAAGGTCAAGTGACAGTATCAGCTGAATGGACATGAAGGCATATACACACACACACACACACACACACACACACACCCACACACCACCCACACACCACACACACACACACACACACACACACACACCACACACAGTTGTGTGAACCAGGCTTAAACTTGTGCCATCAGGCTGGGAGGCTGAAGTTTTGTAGTCACCCCAGGCCTGTGATCATGGCAGTATACATGACCTGTGTTCTTGCAGACAGTAGTGACCCTGTAGTAGAAGTAGCAGAAAGTCCACTTGATATTTTCTGCTGTGAGCCCCGATCTTTTTACAGTCAGTATGATGTGACATGAGAAAACAAAACCCGGAAATTCAGCTACAAAAGCATCAGAGGTCATAGATAAACAAGAGATGATGACACAGTCGTAACTGTGAAAGTACCAAGGTCATAGGCAAATGACAGGTCGTGACACAGTTGTAGCTGTGACAGTTCCAAGGTCATAAGTAGATGAGATCATAACACAGTTGTGAAGGTTTCAAAGTCAGGGACAAATGAAGGTCATGACAATATAGCTGTGAAAGTTCGAATCAGGGACAAATAAGAGGTCATGACACATTTGTAGCTGTGAAAGTTCCAACTTCATAGGTAGATGATGTCATGGTACGTTTGTGAAGATTCCAAGGTCAGGGACAAATGAGAGGTCATGACTCCATTGTATTTGTGAAGGTTTCGAGGTCATAGACAAACAAGGTGACAGTACAGTTGTGGCTGTGAAGTCAGATAATGTCTGCTGTGTGGCTGGTGGTTGTTGACACATTCAGAACTATGTGCCATGAGTCCTGACCTTTTCACTGTCAGCATGGTGTGACGTGAACAATTTGGTTTGTACACAGGTAGAGCATTTGCCTTTGAGTCTGCTGGCACAAGTTTGTACAGGTGTGAATCACGCCCATAGAACTTTTATGTGTGGGTGCGGCCTACAGTCTACCCAGCTCTGAAGGGGTACCTGACTTCAGTCAAAGTTAGGGGAAGGTGAAGCAGTGAGAGAGAGGAGATGGGCACTGCCCTCATAATGCTGGCCTCAAGAAAAGTTGAGGTCTCTACCACCTCACTCCTACGACCTAAGGGATATGGGAAACCTTCACCTTTTGTGTTGTGACATTTGTGTTCATCAACTTTGAAAAATGTATTTCTGTTGAAAATGTCACAAGGGAGACCAAGGTCAGCAGGGGCTGTTTTTGCAGTGGGCATTGATAGACCCCAAACTCGATTTGCATAGGTCAAAGGTGTTTGGACAAGAAAAGTTGTTGTGACTTGTTCATAGAGTGTCTCTGATAGCATTCGATGGGAAACTTGAGACAGCAGACTCTGATCTCAGGGCTGGATCTTTTGGAGTGGACACTGGTACAGTCAGCAGTTATTTGCTCCAGCGGTTGGTGACTAAACTAGGAAAGATGTTGCAAATCGTTCAGTGACGCTTGATTGACCAGAACAGGAAAATAATTGCAGACAGTCATTCACTGAGTCATCATACTCACCTGTCTGACCTGTCGGTGTCACCGGGTCCAGTGTTGGCCGCTGCACTCTGTGACACTGCCACCCACCTCCAAATGGCTCTGTCTTGACTTTTGTGGACAACTTTCGAATATTTAGGCCACTGGTATTGGTTATTTTCTCGATGTATAACATTGGAGGTCTGCATTTCTTCCTTTTTGCCAGTGCTTTTCCTTGAAAAATGGTTGCCATGAGGTCCATGTTCTTGCTGCGTGACACATGGCCAATGTATTTTAAGTCTCCTCTTGTTGATGTCTGCTAGTAATTTTCTGATGGTATCAAGTTCTTCCAGGACACTTTCATTAGTTCTATCTGTCCATTTTGATGTGTAGTAGTCTCCAACAAAACCACATCTGCTGCCTCAGTTCTTTTGCAATCAGCTTTTCTGATCAAACACTTCATGAAAATTGCTGAGAGCCGTTATGATAAAATGCAAATATTCCTTTCAGTCTTTGAAGAAGATTAAACACCTCTAGCTTGTTATAAACTATAGCTTATCTTGCTCATATTGAATGTGCCCTGAACGTAATGGTGAATGCCCTGAACAATGATAGTGTATTTGATTGCCTATGGAGTGTCAGTGATGCACATTTATGTATTAGTGTGAACCTGGCTGCAGAATGAGTGTGACGTACAGAAATGTGTAGAGTAGACAGGATGTGTAGGAATGGATATTGCACAAGATCAACAACACTTGTGCATGTTATAACAATTAATTCAGAAAAATGCAGAACACAGTTTATAGGGTATATTACTATTGTGTACAAAAGTGTGGGATTTACAACAGATGTGTATAGTCTGTGACGTGTGTGTGTGTGTGTGTGTGTGTGTGAGTGTGTGTGTGTGTGTGTGTGTGTGTGTGTGTGTGTGTGTGTGTGTGTGTGTGTGTGTAGTTTTCTTTTTAACAATTAATTCAAGAAAAATACAGAACACAGTTTATAGGGTATATTACATATTGTGTACAAAAGTGTGGGATTTACAACAGATGTGTATAATCTGTGACATGGGTGTGTGTGTGTGTGTGTGTGTGTGTGTGTGTGTGTGTGTGTGTATAGTTTTGTTGTTGTTGTTGTTATTGTGATGGTGGTGGTGGTATGGGAGGGGTGAATAACATGCTCAACAAATAATATTGTGTTATCTTCCTCCTTCAGGAGGAGGTGCAGAACAGTGCGTCTGCTTTCTTCGACAACATGATGCAGCCCAGTTTACTGCCAGGTTAGTGCAGAAACAGCTCAGTTTTTATTTTTTCATTGATTTATTTATCTGTCTATCTATTTATTCATTTATTTTATTTGTTTATCTATCTATTGGTCCCATTTTCTACGCCATATTAATGGCCACAGAAGCGATGATGATGATGTCGATGAGGATGATAATCATGATGCTGTGGAGTTCCATCTAGGATTGAGACTGTGTGACAGGACTGTAGTCTATGCTGACTATCATAATGTAAATATAAATATTGTAATTATTATTATTATTATTATGTATCCTCATGTCAGCTAGGCCCGAGAGATACATACAACTGCGACACTGATCAGAAGATTTAGCAACACCCTCATTGACGCATCCGTGAAGTGGATGAGACTCGACTGCGTGGTCCCAGTCTTCCCAATGAGCCCATAGCACGCCCAACTCTGGGTAGGAGTCAATTTGAACTGAAAAATCCCACAATGATTTTTGAAGGGACTGATGGGGATTTGAACCCACAACCTTCCAGTCTGTATCCAATGTGCTAACTATACCATGGCAATGGTTTCTATTTTCAATGTATGGCAAGGGAACAACAGAATAAATGGTTAGCTACAGAGTGTACTGTATGCTGTTACTAATATTGGTCTTGCCTCTTCCATCTCTCTCCTCTTTGTCTTACTGTCTGTATGTGTATCACACTTGTGTTATTGGTTGTGTGAGATAATGTTTATAATAATAATAATAATTACAATATTTATATAGCGCAAAATCTTGATAAAAATCAAATCTAAGTGCTGAACAGACACATACGCGCGCACGCACACGTGCACACACACACCACACACACACACATGCACACACGCACCACCACCACGCACGCACGCACGCAACACACACACACACACACACACACACACACACACACACACACACACACACACACCGCCGCGCGCGGCTGTAAATGGGGGAAAAGAAGAAAAGCAATGGAAAATTATACAGAGCATATTATATACAATTATATATTACAATGTGATTCCACTCTGAGCGGAGACAGGCTGCAGAGGGGGTTGAGTGAGGTCAGGATTTTATGCAGAAGAGAAAAGGTGAGTTTTGAGAGCGGACTTGGAAGGAGACAAAAGTAGGTTGCTGACGGACTGAGAGAGGAAGTTTGTTCCAGGAGAGTGGACCAGAAACAGAGAAGGCTCGTGGACCATATGTGTGTATCAATGGAGTGTGCTGTGCGCTGTTACTAGTATTAATGTTTACAGCACAATATGTGTGTATCAGTGGAGTGTGCTGTAGGCTGTTACTAGTATTAGTCTCCACTCTTTCTTCTTTTTGTTGTTTATTCATTTATCTGTTTATTTATTTCCCCCTGTGGGGATGCCGGGGGCTCTTTCAGTATAAATAGTATCCCCACTACCCGGAAATTCTATGCTAGAAATTTCCTCTTTTCTGTCAGTCTCTTTGTTGTTTCTTTCATCCTCCTTTGCTTTCTGTTATTTCTACCTGTCATTTTCTGCCTTGCAGGTCCATTCACCTTTATATGTTTGATTGTCTTGCATACTTTTTCTTAGGATTGATAACTGGGTACATGTATTAAGCGCATTTTGGCTCTAGGGATGTGAAGTATGCGGAAGCAATTTTAAGTAATTTGGGCCTTTTTTATATATATATATTTTGGTGTCCTTAGTTATGTTTAAATCTGTATTCAGGTATGTTTTTTAAATCCCCTGTGCGATAAATTGGACGGAGTGGCCAAAGCCAGGGCATCTCCTTAGATTATGTGCCGAATGCATTGATATGTGTATTTAAATTTTTTATTTTTTTTCTCCCTGTTGAAGTTTTGTATGTTTTGAAACAGTTGTAGCCCTTATATTGCTCTGTGCAGTCGGCTGGGCTTTAAACTACAATAACAACGATAATCCATTTCAATTTGATACCGGCGTCAGTAAAAGATCCTTTCTTGTGTTCATCATCATCATCATCAGGTGCCCTGCCACATGGCATTGGCGATCATGGACTTCCATCTGTCTCTTATCTTTTGTTGCCCCAAGCATCTCCTCCACCCTCCTCGTCTTCAGCCACTCCGCAAGTCCGTCTAGCATTTTCTCCCTGGGTCTACCTGGTGCTCTCTTTCCCTCCAGCTTTCCCCGTTGTGACCAGGTGCTCCAAATCCCCCTTCCTCATAAAATGGCCTATAAATGTTGCCTGTCTTTTCCTGATCTTCCTTATGAGTGATATACTTGTGTCTTCCTCCATCAAGACTGTCTCGTTTGTTTTCTTTGCTGTCCATGGAACTCTCAACATTCTTCTTAGAAACCACATCTCGGCTGCCTCAATCTTGTTCTGGCTTTGCTTGTTGACTGTCCACGCCTCACATCCGTACAACAGTATTGTTCTATATAACATTCAAGAACTCTCTTCTGATGTTAATTGATAGGCATTTGTTGGTAAGAATGCTTGTCATCTTCTTGAATGCAGTTTTGGCTTGGCCAATTCTGCCAGCTATTTCCGATGTGCATCTGCCGTCTGATGAAATGACCGTTCCCAGGTATTATTAACCTGTGTCAAGGTTGTGCCATTTGCTGTTGTTTTGCATGAGGAGATTTCATGTTTTTTACTGATCATCATGACTTCAGTCTTCCTGCTGTTTAGTTCCAACCCCTTACCTTTGCTTTCTATTTCTAGTAATGTAGTATATTCACAAGGTTTTGTAGGTCCCTTTCATTTTCTGCAATTAGCACAGTGTCATCTGCATATCGAATGTTGTTTATCATTTTCCCTCCAACCTTTAATCCAGGGTCTTCTTCTAGGTTTCTCATGATGTTTTCGCTGTAAAGTGAAAACAGATCTAGTGACAAAACACAACCCTGTCTGACTTCTCTTTTGATGTTTTGGAAAGTGCTATTTTCTATTCTCATCGCAGCTGTTTGTTCCCAGTACATATTTCTGATTATTTGTAGATCTTTTCCATCAGCATTGAGTCTCTCCAGTTGGTTGATCAATTCTTCATGTCTTACCCGATCGAAAGCCTTGGTATAGTCAACAAAGCATAAATACAAATCCTTATTCATCTCAATTGACCTGTCTATGATAGTTCTTAGGATGTATATGGCATTAATAGTTCCTTTCCCTTCCACAAACCCACACTGTTCTTCTGCTATTTCTCTTTTGATTCTATTCCTTGTCCTCATCATGATTATTCTTAACAGGATTTTTGTTACATGACTCATCAAACTGATTGTGCGATGGAGTTCGCATTCTATAGCCCCTGTCTTCTTTGGAAGTGCATTGAAAATTGATTTTGACATGTCTTTGGGGATTTTTCCAGTGTAAATTTCATTTAGGAGGACTGTTATTTTTTCTATACCAAATTCCTCCAGGGCTTCAATCATCTCTGTAGTAATGTTGTCTGGTCCTCGGGCTTTTCCTGGTTTCATATTTTTCAGTGCTGCTCTAACTTCATCTTTCATTATGGGTGGTCCTTCAAAGTTCTTTTTAATAATGTGTTCTTCGTTTCTGTCATCCTCAAAAAGGTCTTTAATGTACTCTCCCCATCTGTCCAATATTTTGTCTTTTTCCATGATAAGCGTGCCATCTTTCAATTTTAAGCAACCAGTTGATGTACATGTATTTTTCCTGTGGACAATTTCCTCAATTCGTCTGTACATACCTGAGGATCCATTTTGTGTCGTTCTTCTATCTCTTTGCTTTTTGTTTTCAGCCAAGCTTCCTTAGCTTCATTGCACCTATTCCTGTTTTCTTTGTTTATCTTCCTGTATATCTCCTCGTTTCTCTTTATCTTCCTCCTTTCCTCCATCAAGCCCAAAATTTCATTAGTCATCCAGCTCATTTTTGCTTTTCTATTTGCTGTAGAGATTTCTTCACAAGCTTCACTTATCGAATTTCTCAATTTTGTCCATTGTTCCTCACTGTCACCAGCGTCTTCCAGAGCACTGAATTTGTTTTGAACATGTACATTAATTTTTTTACATGTCACTTCATCTGTCTTTAAGAGTCCAAGGTTTAGCTTGATGTTGCTTTTGGTCTGTTTCCTTTTCCTTAATTTCAGCCTAAACCTTCCCACTACAGGATTGTGGTCACTGTTGCAGTCTGTGCCTGGTAGTGTTTTTGCTGACAGTAAAGAATTTCTAAATCTTTTGATGATCAGGATGTAGTCAATCTGATTTTTGGTATTATCTCCTGGACACCTCCAAGTCCATTTTCTTCTATTAGGCTGCTCAAACCAGGTGTTTCCTACTATGAACTCATTCATCTGTGCCCATTCTACAAGTTTCTCTCCCCTTTCATTTGTGTACCAAGGCCATGAGGTCCAACTATATCCTCCACCCTATCCTGTCCCACTTAAGCATTAAAATCTCCCATTATTACTGTAACTTCTTGTGATTTACATTGGACCTTGGCCATCTCTAATACTTCGTAGAAGTTGTCGATGTCTTCTGAGTACTTGCAGATGTTGGTGCATATACCTGGATGATGTTGATATCAAATGGTTTGCCTCCCAATTTGACCAGCAAAACTCTGTCAGGACACTGCCAGTATCCCTTAACTGCTTTTGATTTGTCTTTGTCCATTATGATGCCTACTCCTCTTTCATGTGAATTACCACCAGTATTGGTATTCTTTTGTATCAGCTGTTGTTTTAGTTTTATGTTGCTTTATTGTGTGTTATTTTCATGTTCTGATGTTCCTGTTCCTATTGTTGTTTTGATGGTTGTTTTGTATTCACGGTTCCTCCTTCTTTAAGAAATATGTATATGTGTTTATAGTTTTTCCTGGTGTATCTATTTTTGTATTTGGTGCGTAATTGTTTGCCCTTCGTGCAAGTATTGTTCTGATTGTTGTCATAGTGTTCCTGGATTTGTTGGTGGTGGTGTCTTTATGTTTGTCTGTGTGTGGTTTTGTTTGGGTGTGTGTTGTTTTGTTTTAATATAAGTGTGTTGATTATGTTGTTTGTATTCTGTGTATTTTTTTTGATTGATAATATGATGTTTGTTGTATTTGTTGGGTTTAGTTTTTTGTTGTATTGTCATGTGTTGTTTTGTTGTTTTATTGTTGTATGTTGTTTATTATTTTAAGGGTAGGTTTTAAGTTGTCTGTGAAGTGTGTGGTTTTGGCTGTTGACGTAATGTAAGGTATTTGGTATTTGTTTGTAATTAATAGTTGACTTTTGTTTGTATGGTGTAGGAGTTCTCTTTGTTTGTTTGTGTGTTGGTTTTGTTGTTGTGTGTGTGGTGTTGTTTTGTTTGTTAGTGGTGTTGTTTTTTGTTGTAGTGGTGTGTGTTTTTTGTTTTGTTTGTTGTATGTTGTAGTGGTGTTGGTTTTTGTTTGTTTAGTGGTGTTGTTTTTGTTTGTTGTTGTTGTGTGTGTTGGTTTTTGTTTGTTTAGTGGTGTTGTTTTTGTTTGTTTGTATGTTGTAGTGGTGTTGGTTTTTGTTTGTTATAGTGGTGGTTTGTTTTTGTTTGTTGTTGTGTGGTGTTGTTTGTTGTTGTTTGTATGTGGTGGTGTTGGTTTTTGTTTGTTTGTTGTGGGTGTTGTTGTTTTTGTTGTTTTTGTTGTGTGGTGTGGTTTTTTTTTGTTTGTTGTGTGTGTGTGTGGTTTTTGTTTGTTTGTTTGGTGTTGATGTTTGTGGGGGTTGTTTTTGTTTGTTGTGTGTGTTGTGGTTTTGTTGTGTATGTGTGTGTGTTGTTGGTTGGTTTGTTTTGTTTGTTGTGGTGGTGTTGTTTTTTGTTTGTTGTTGTGGTGGTGTTGGTTTTTGTTTGTTTGTGGGTGGTTTGTTGTTGTTTGTTGTGTGGTGGTGTTGTTTTTGGTTGTGGTGTGGTTTGTTGTGTGGTGGTTTGGTTGTTTGTTTGTATGTGGTGGTGTTGGTTTGTTGTTTTGGGGGGGTGTGGTGTTGGTTTGTTTTGGGTGGTGTGGTTTGTTGTATGTGGTGTTGGTTGTTGTGTGTTGGTTTTTGTTTGTTGTGGTGGTGTTGGTTTTTGTTTGTTGTGGTGTGGTTTTGTTGTGTGTGTGTGTTTGTTGTGTGGTGGTGTGGTTTTTGTTGTTGTGGTGTGTGGTTTTTGTTTGTTGTGGTGTTGTTTTTGTTTGTATGTGGTGGTGGTGGTTTTTGTTTGTTGTGGTGGTGTTGGTTTTTGTTTGTAGTGGTGGTGTTGTTGTTTGTTGTGGTGGTTTTGTTGTGTTGTGGTGGTGTTGGTTTTTGTTGTTTGGTGGTTGGTTTTTGTTTGTTGTGGTGGTGTTGGTTTTTGTTTGTTGTTGGTGTTGGTTTTTGTTTGTTGTGGTGGTGTTGGTTTTTGTTGTTTGTTGTGGTGGTTTTTGTTTGTTGTGTGGTGGTGTTGTTTTTGTTTGTTTGTTGTGGTGGTGTTGGTTTTTGTTTGTTGTGGTGTGTTGTTTGTTGTTTGTTGTGGTGGTGTTTTTGTTGTTGTGTGGTGGTGTTGTTTTTGTTTGTTTTGTGTGGTGTTGTTTGTTTGTTTGTTGGGTGGTGTTGGTTTTTGTTTGTTGTGGTGTGGTGGTGGTTTTTGTTTGTTGTGGTGGTGTGGTTTTTGTTTGTTGTGGTGGTGTTGTTGTTTGTTTGTTGTGGTGGTGTTGTTTTTGTTTGTTGTGTGGGGTTGTTTTTGTTTGTTGTGGTGGTGTGGTGGTTTTTTTTTTGTTGTGGTGTGTTGGTTTTTGTTTGTTGTGGTGGTGGTTGGTTTTTGTTTTTGTTGTGGTGGTGTGGTTTTTGTTTGTTTGTTGGTGTGGTGGTTTTTGTTTGTTGTGGGGTGTGGTTTTTGTTTGTTGTGGTGGTGGGTTGTGTTTTGTTTGTTGTGGTGGTGTTGGTTTTGTTTGTTTGTTGTGGTGGTGTGTTTTGTTTGTTTGTGTGGTGGTGTGGTTTTTGTTTGTTGTGGTGGTGTTGGTTGTTTGTTTGTTGTGGTGGTGTGTTTTTGTTTGTTTGGTGGTGTGTGTTTTTGTTTGTTTGTGTGGTGGTGTTGTTTTGTTTGTTGTTGTGGTGGTGTTGGTTTTGTTTGTTTGTTGTGGTGGTGTTGTTTTTGTTTGTTTGTTGTGGTGGTGTTGTTTTTGTTTGTTGTTGTGGTGGTGTTGGTTTTTGTTTGTTGTGGTGGTGTGGTTTTTGTTTGTTGTGGTGGTGTTGGTTTTTGTTTGTTGTGGTGGTGTTGGTTTTTGTTTGTTGTGTGGTGTTGGTTTTGTTTGTTTGTTGTGGTGGTGTTGTTTTTGTTTGTTTGTTGTGGTGTGTTTTGTTTGTTGTGTGTGTTGTTTTTGTTGTTGTGGTGGTGGTGGTTTTTGTTTGTTTGTGTGGTGGTGTTGTTTTTGTTTGTTGTTGTGGTGTGGTGGTTTTTGTTTGTGTTGTGGTGTGGTGGTTTTTGTTTGTTTGTTGTGGTGTGTTGTTGGTTTTTGTTTGTTGTTGTGGTGGTGGTTGTTGTTTGTTTGTTGTGGTGGTGTTGGTTTTTGTTTGTTTGTTGTGGTGGTGTTGGTTTTTGTTTGTTTGTTGTGGTGGTGTTGGTTTTTGTTTGTATGTGGTGGTGGTGGTGGTTTTGTTATTTGTTGTGGTGGTGGTGGTGTTTTTTTTTTGTTGTGGTTGTTGTTGGTGTTTTGTTTGTTGTGTGGTGGTGGTGGTTTTTGTTTGGTGTGGTGGTGGTTTTTGTTTGTTGTGGTGGTGGTGGTGGTTTTGTTGTGGGGGTGGTGGTTTGTTCTTTGTTGTTGTGGTGGTGTTGGTTTTTGTTTGTTGTGGTGTTGGTGGTTTTTGTTACTGTTGTTATGTGGTGGTGGTTTGTTTGTTTTTTGTTTGTCTGTTTGTTTTTTGTATAGGGTTTCTGGTTTTGGGGTGGAGGATGGGGGAAGGGGAGAGATAGGTAAAGATACTGTGTGTGAGGGGGATAAGGGATGAGTGAGAGTGTGTGTGTCTGTGTGTTAACCCTTTCGCTCCTGCACCCTATCCGCCAGTTGCAGAAACAACTCTTTCACTCCTGCACCCTCTCCATCAGCTTCCTGGAGGAAGCTGGTGGATAAGGTGAAGGACTGAAAGGATTAAGTTTTTGCTTTGCTGTCACGGCTGACAATGCGAGATGTTGGCAGATAGGGTGAGGGAGTCAAAGGGTTAATCTCTGCGTACTTTGTGTAGGATGGATACTGTATATGCATATCAAAAAGTCAACAACAAACAAGATCCGTCAATATCAAGTTTTGTTTTATATTGCTAAAGAGTAGACGGGAGCTGTTTAGCTATATTTATGGAAATTGGATGCCAGCACAAAGTTGGAAAAGAGTGGTTCTACATAAGCACTGTTTTCTGTCATCCTGTCACATTATCATGATTGTGTTTGTGTGTTTGTGAGGTGATCAACATCTGTATGTCGTGGACATTTGTGTGCAGACCAAACGCCATCAACGCAACAAACTGATTGATGACAACGATATCCCTCTGACCTGTATTGATACCATCTATCAAGGTGAGAGTCTTCATGAAATGGTGGTGGTGGTGGTTGTTGTTGTTGTTGTTGTTTGATGGTAACGATATCCCTCTGACCTGTATTGATACCATCTATCAAGGTGAGGGTCTTCTTGAAATGGTGGTGGTGGTGGTGGTGGTTGTTGTTGTTGTTGTTGTTTGATGGTAACGATATCCCTCTGGCCTGTATTGATACCATCTATCAAGGCAAGGGTCTTCATGAAATGGTTCTTGTTGTTGTTGTTGTTGTTGGTGATGGTGATGATGGTGGTGGTGGTGGTGGTGATGGTGGTGGTGATGATGATGATGATGATGGTGGTGGTGGTGGTGGTGGCTGGGCGGCCCGGCGGTGGCAGTTGTGGTGGTGGAGAAGGAGGTGGTGGTGGTGCTGCTGCTGCTGATGTTATTTTCGTTTGTTGTTTTTCTCTAAGTGTGATGATTTTTCTCTGACATGTGCATACAGTCTGTTTTATGTACACTGTGGAGGTGGTATGTTACTACATAGTCTGCATATGCTGTCTTCATTGGGTGTGCTTGGTGGGTGTTTTTGTTTCCATAGGCCAGCCACTGACATGACTTAGCGTGCATATACACACACAAAGGGAGTTTAGGCTGTGGTTGGTCTGCACGTATGTGGACCTCGGAGATAAAAAATATATCCACCCTTTACACATCAGATGAAGGTGTCTTGGCCGAATTGGACCCAGGACCTTCTGATTTGAAAAAACAGTGTTTACCCGCTTGAATAACTACCTTGCCTGTTATTGTTGCTTGTGGTGGTGGTGGCTATGTTGTTGTTTTGTGATGGTGGTGGTGGTGGCTATGTTGTTTTGTGATGGTGGTGGTGGTGGCTATGTTGTTGTTTTGTGATGGTGGTGGTCCTATTCTGTTAAACTCAATCAAGGCACCTACATTGGGGCAGTAATTTCTGCAGTAAGGGCAGAATTTTGGGGCAGTGTTTAAAACATTCTCAAAAATCAACAACAGACGCTACAAAGAGAAGAAAAACAGATTTAAAAACAGTCACATCTTGACTTTTATTATCTTCTTCTACATCTTGACTGTAATAATCTTCTTCATCTTGTTTTTAATCTTCTTCATCTTGATTTTAATGTAATCTTCTTCATCTTGACTTTGATATAATCTTATCTTCGTCATCTTGATTTAAATATAATCTTCATCTTGACTTTAATATAATCATCTACATCATGACTACAATATAATCTTCTACATCTTGACTTTAATACAGTATTCTACATCTTGACTTTAATATAACCTTCCACACCTTGACTTTAATACAGTATTCTACATCTTGACTTTAATATAATCTTCTTCCATGAAGCTGGTAATAACTCGCTCTTGAAAGGAGAGGCACAAGGAAACGTTCACCAAAGAGAGGAAAAATGTCCTGTTGCTGAATGTTCTCTTCTTACACAGTCAGAATGAGGATACTCATGGCATTATACAGGATATATCATCATCATCATCATCATCATCATCGTCATCATCATCGTCATCTTGTGCTTTGCCGGACGGCATTGGCGACCATGGCCCTCCATACGAATCTATCTTTTGTTGCTGCAAGTATATCTCCTACCCTTTCTGCCCCTGCCAACTCTGCAAAACTGACTTATATTTTCTCCCTGGGTCTATATTGTGCTGTATTTCCCTTTAGCTTTCTGTTGTGACTAGGTGCTCAAATTTCTCTTGCCTCAAAAGATGCCCAGGATGTATACTTCTTTGGAATCTGCCTGCATAGTCAGTTTAAGAGTTTCCTTCAAACAAAGGGTGCTCGCCAAGCCCAGTAATCCTCATGACACCATTTTGAAATCGCTCAGAAGAGTCTACACAGTTATGCCATACTGGATCCAAACTTAGTTTTGATGGGTAAAGGGAAAAAACTGATTACACTACTTCAATTTTACATCCCACAGTTACCTTTCTTGTAAGTCACATTTAGTAAATGCTTGAGTGAGGTAAAAGGGGAAAGTGTTTCCTTTGTGTGTGTCTGTGTGTGAAGATTGTGTGTGTGTGAAGATGTGTGTCTGTGTGTGTGAAGATGTGTGTGTGTGTGCGTGTGAAGATAGTGTGTGTGTCTGTGTGTGAAGATAGTGTGTGTGTCTGTGTGTGTGTGTGAAGATGTGTGTCTGTGTGTGTGTGAAGATGTGTGTGTGTGTGTGCGTGTGCAGGCATGTGCGCTTTAGGGTTCCTGTATGCATTACCCTGTCCTGCAAATATCTAATGGGCAGCAAAACTAGATGAGTTCAGAGAATAGCACTGTACAAGAATGGTGTATCTTCATCATCATCATCATCATCATCATCATATTATTATTATTATTATTATTATTATTATTATTATTATTATTATTATAATTATTATTATTATTGTTGTTGTTGTTGTTGTTGTTGTTGTTGGACCACATACGCCAGCCAAGAAAAGAGGCTCAACATTTTCCATCTCCGCTGCTTGCGACGCATCCTCGGCATCCGATGGCAAGACAAAGTGACCAACACAGAGGTCCTCCGTCATGTTTTCCTACAGACCATCTTTGCCCTCCTAAGCCAACACCGATTACGCTGGCTTGGCCATGTGCGTCGAATGGAGGATGGACACATACCAAAAGACGTTCTCTACGGCGCACTGGCAAACCGGAAGCAAACTCCAGACGCCCACAGCTACGCTTTGTAGACGCATGCAAAAGGGACCTAAGAAGCTCGGGGATTGACCCAGGCTCTTGGGAGACTCTGGCGGAAGACAGGGCAGCGTGGAGGACAGCCGTCCAGCAAGGCGTTGTGAATGCGGAGAGGAGGAGAGCAGAAAGCGCAGATGAGAAAAGGGCTCTTCGCAAGCAACGTTCCAGAAACCAGACAGCAGCGACTCAATTTGTATGTGGCAGATGTGACAGAGATTGCCACTCAAGAATCGGCCTGCACAGCCACAGCAGAAAGTGCACGTCATGACCACAACGCCTCCTGGTGCAGAATATCATCTCCTGAGATGTAAAGAGGCCGACAACGATTTATTATTATTATTATTATTATTATTATTATTATTATTATTATTATTATTATTATTATTATTATCATTATTATTATTATTATCATTATTATTATTATTATTATTATTATTGTTGTTGTTGTTGTTGTTGTCATTATTATTGATGTTGTTATTGTTGTTGTTGTTGTTTACTGTTCTTGTTGCTGTAGAAGACAGTGTATATTTTCAGTTCTGTCTGGAGGGAAGAAGAGAGCCCTGGTCCTGGGCCAGACGGTCAGCTCCACATCAAAATATTTAGAAATTCATTGCAAGGTGAGGTGCTGTAGTATGGTTTGTGTATGTTCATGGTTTAGTTTTATGTATTTTTTTATCTTAGTATTTATTTGTTTGTTTGTTTATTTATTTGTTTGTGTGTTTATGTATAAGCTGAAGCTGTTTTCTACTGATTCATCAATGTTGAATTCATTGAAAATTTGTATTCAGAATTACTTACAGTGCGCGTGCATGTGTTTGTCAGTGTAATGGTAAGTAGTTAATAATGTCTGTGTGTGTGTGTGTGTGTGTGTGTGTGTGTGTGTGTGTGCGTGCGTGCGTGCGTGCATGCGTGCGTGCGTGCGCGCGTGTGCATACGTGTGTGTGTGTCTGTTGGTTTGTCTGTCTACAGGAGAATAGTCAGTAAGCATAGGCAAGTGTATGTCATATAATGTGTTTCCACAAATAAAGATGCTTTTCACATACTTTCCATGTTGATAGGTTGAGATCAGTTGTATATGTGTCTGTGTTTTCATCCTTCTGTGCTTGTGTTTCAGGATTTCCGGATCCACGTCTTTGGGTTTAAGTTTGTGCCAAAGGACCAGAACAAGAGGGTAAGTTGATGTTGTTGTCATCAGTACGCTTTCACTTTTCCCCCAACATATCACCCAGACACAGGCAGTAACCCAATGCTCTGCACACTCTATGGAGCCTGATGTTAGGCAGTGCCAACAGCTGTGCTGTACTAGGTACCATACCTGCCTACGGGCTGTGTGATTGTACAAATGGTATTGTTGGCCTTTTCATAGGGTAGCACAAAGAAACCTCCCACAGTACTCTCACACTTCTTGTCTGTGCTGTGGGTTTATGCTTCCCCATGCTCACTGCAGTTTCAGTTTTAGGTTTCAGTTTCAGTTTCTCAAGATGATGTCTTTGAGCTCAGAATGAATTCCATATGCACTATCGTCACAGGTGCCATGTGATGGAGAAAATCCAGAATGATCATGGCACAAGCCCTAAGCCTGCATATAAACCCAATAGCTGGCCAGGTCCTGAGGTCCTACCTGGATAGTTCCATAATCCTGATGTCATAGGGGAGCGAGGTGACAGAGACCTCAACTTTTCCCGGGGCCATCGTTATGAGGGCAGCGCCGGTCCCCTCTCCCTCGCTTCAAATTCATATTCATATTCACATGTTGTTGGGTTTTTTTTTTTACCAAGACTTCAAAAAGGCAGGAAGGCTAATTGGCCTCCCAGGGGTAGGACCTGGGAAATCAGCCTATCTCTCCAATGTTTTATACCTAGGCAGCTGGGCAATGCCCTGCTCTTCACGATTTTCAACTGCCGTGGGATCTTAAGCATGCACAGCCAGAAGGCGCATGGGTCTGACTCGTTTTTTGTCCCCGTCCGAAGGACTAGACAATCAGTTTGATTTTCCGGTCAAACTGAGGAGAAAAGTTTAGGCCTTTGCAGGGAGCGAACCCTGGAACCTCAAGTTTAGTTATTGGCCGGTGAACGTCTGAACCATTCTGCCCCTGTTCTCCCTCAGAATTCCTCATCTGAAGCTGAAACTGCAGCTATTGGTGACATAATTATCTTAAAAGGAGGTATTCTGTTTCCCACAAACTTTCCTGTTGTGACCAGGTGCTCTAATTCCCCTTTCCTCATAAAATGGCCTATAAATGTTGCTTGTCTTTTCCTCATCTTCCTTGTCAATGATCTGCCCCCATCTCATTTGTTTTCTTTGCTGTCCAAGGAACTCTCAACATTCTTCTTAGAAACCACATCTCAGCTGCCTCAATCTTGTTCTGGCTTTGCGTGTTGACACAACATGTAAAGAATTAAAATCACAAAATGTAATCTGAAAGCTGTGCACATCATGTTTTGTCAAAATTGCCAGGGAGAACAATAAATTCATAGAATACCTTTGCTGTGCAAGCTTTTTATTATATTTAATGTTTTTAAGTAGATGATTGTGACATGTTTATTGTCAGTAATGTTGTAAGATGAGACGATGTTTACTCTTTGATGTCAACAGGTGACAAACACGATCCTCCATCACTGCTGTCCCACACGTGATGATCTGCTCTTTGCTTATGAGTTTGCTCTGAATGGCAAGTTTAGAGGTAAGTCTTGTCAAGTGCCTGTTGTATTGTGATGTTAAGTCCTGTCAAGTGCCTGTTGTATTGTGATATTAAGTCTTGTCAAGTGCCTGTTGTATTGTGATGTAAAGTCATCAAGTGCCTGTTGTATTGTGATGTAAAGTCCTGTCAAGTGCCTGTTGTATTGTGATGTTAAGTCCTGTCAAGTGCCTGTGGTATTGTGATGTTAAGTTCTGACAAGTGCCTGTTGTATTGTGATGTTAAGTCCTGTCAAGTGCCTGTTGTATTGTGATGTTAAGTCCTGTCAAGTGCCTGTTGTATTGTGATGTTAAGTCCTGTCAAGTGCTGTTGATGTGATGTAAGTCCTTCAAGTGCCTATGGTAGTGGGATGTTTGCTGTAGTAATATTTGCACTGAATGGCAGTTTAGAGGCACATCTTGTCAAGTGCCTGTGGTATTGAGATGTTTTCTGTTGTAATATTTGCTCTGAATGGCAAGTTTAGACGTACATCTTGTCAAGTGCCTATGGTATTGGGATGTTTTCTGTAGTAATAATCGCTCTGAAATGCAAGTTTAGAAGTAATCTTGTCAAGTGCCTGTGGTATTGGGATATTTTATGTAGTGATATTTGCTCTGAACGGCAAGTTTAGAGGTAAGTCTTGTCAAGTGCCTGTTGTATTGTGATGTAAAGTCCTGTCAAGTGCCTGTGGTATTGGGATGTTTTCTGTTGTAATGTTTGCTCTGAATGGCAAGTTTAGAGCTATATTCTGTCAAGTGCCTGTGGTATTGTGATGTAGTAATATTTGCTCTAAACAGCAAGTTTAGAAGTAAGTCCTGTCAAGTGCCTGTGGTATTGGGATGTTTTCTGTAGTTATATTTGATCTCAACGGTAAGTTTAAAGGTAAGTCTTGTCAAGTGCCTGTGGTATTGTGATATTTTCTGTGATAATATTTGCTCTAAACGGCAAGTTTAAAGGTGTATCCTGTCAAGTGCCTGTGGTATTGTGATGTTTTCTGCAGTAATATTTGCTCTGAACGGCAAGTTTAGAAGTAAGTTGTCAAGTGCCTGTGGCATTGTGATGTTTTCTGTAGTAATATTTGCTCAGAACAGCAAGTTAAGAAGTAAGTCCTCACAAGTGCCTGTGGCATTGTGATGTTTTCTGCAGTAATATTTGCTCAGAACAGCAAGTTAAGAAGTAAGTCCTCACAAGTGCCTGTGGCATTGTGATGTTTTCTGTAGTAATATTTGCTCTGAAGGGCAAGTTTAGAAGGAAGTCTTGTCAAGTGCATGTGGTATTGGGATGTTTTCTGTAGTAGTATTTGCTCTGAATGGCAAGTTTAAAAGTAAGTCCTGTCAAGTGCCTGTGGCATTGGGATGTTTTCTGTTGTACTATTTGCTCTGAATGGCAAGTTTAGAAGTAAGTCCTGTCAAGTGCCTGTGGTATTGGGATGTTTTCTGTAGTAGTATTTGCTCTGAATGGCAAGTTTAAAAGTAAGTCCTGTCAAGTGGCTGTGGTATTGTGATGTTTTCTGTAGTAATATTTGCTCTGAACGGCAAGTTTAGAAGTAAGTCTTGTCACATGCCTGTTGTATTGGGATTTTTTCTGCAGTAATATTTGTTCTGAATGGCAAGTTTAGAGGTAAGTCTTGTCAAGTGCCTGTGGTATTGTGATGTTTTATGTACATAGTAATGTTGTGACTGCATCTCTCACCTGAGAACAGCCATCTTGTAATCATTGTTACTAGCAATGAATCATATGGCAGAATGATGATGATAATGATGACTGGATCATTGACTGCAGAAAAGTGGCCAGCTTATCAAATAATGTGTTACTGATGGTGACAGTGACAATCAGTGGCCAGCTTGTAATGTTTCTTAATGGTGATGGTATTATTTGTTAACCCTTCAATTCCCACATTCTTAATGGTGATGGTATTATTTGTTAACCCTTCAATTCCCACACCCTAGCCACCAACTGCAAAAACAACCATTCAACTCCCTCACCCTGTTCATAAGCTTCCTGCAGAAAGCTGGTGGATAGCTTGAGGGAATCAAAGGGTTAAGTTTTTGCCTTGCTAGCATGGTTGACAATGCAGGATGGTGGTGGACAGGATGCGAGAGTTGAAGGGTTAATGATGATGACAGTGGTGATGACGATGACTGTGATTATCACCAGAAAACAGCCAGCGGAACCACTTCTACAACCAGGGAGACTGGGAGAAGGAACTGGAGCGGCTCCAGTGTCAAGGCCGTTGGAGGGTGACGGACGTCAACAAGTCATTTGCCATGAGCACCAGGTATGTCCCTAACATCAGCAGGTCCTTTGCTGTGACCATCAGGTATGTCCCTAACATCAACAGGTCCTTTGCCATGACCACCAGGTTGTCCCTAACATCAACAGGCCCTTTGCCGTGACCACCAGGTATGTCTTTAACATCAGCAGGTCCTTTGCCGTGACCACCAGGTATGTCCCTAACAACAACAGGTCCTTTGCCATGACCATCAGGTATGTCCCTAACATCAACAGGTCCTTTGCCATGACCACCAGGTATGTCCCTAACATCAACAGGTCCTTTGCCGTGACCATCAGGTATGTCCCTAACATCAACAGGTCCTTTGCCATGACCATCAGGTACGTCCCTAACATCAACAGGTCCTTTGCTGTGACCACCAGGTATGTCCCTAACATCAACAGGTCCTTTGCCGTGACCACCAGGTATGTCCCTAACATCAACAGATCCTTTGCCGTGACCACCAGGTATGCCCCTAACATCAACAGGTCCTTTGCCGTGACCACCAGGTATGTCCCTAACATCAACAGGTCCTTTGCCATGACCATCAGGTATGTCCCTAACATCAAAGGTCCTTTGCCATGACCATCAGGTATGTCCCTAACATCAACAGGTCCTTTGCCATGACCACCAGGTATGTCCTTAACATCAACAGGTCCTTTGCCATGACCACCAGGTATGTCCCTAACATCAACAGGTCCTTTGCCATGACCACCAGGTATGTCCCTAACATCAACAGGTCCTTTGCCATGACCATCAGGTATGTCCCTAACATCAACAGGTCCTTTGCCATGACCACCAGGTATGTCCATGCCTGGTGGTGTCAGGTTCTTCCAGGATACTTTCCTTAGTTCTTCTATCTATCCATTTGATACATAGTAGTCTCCGTTAAAACCACATCTCTGCTGCCTCAATTTTTCTGAGAGTCCAGGATACACAGCCATATATCATGACTGGCCAGATCAGACATTTTGAAAGTTTAATTTTCAGGCCATTTGGTATGCCTCTGTCTTTCCAGATATTGTTGAGTTGGACCATTTGTTTGCTTTGCTATTCCAATTCTTATTTTGATGTCCTTAGAGCAGGTTCCATCATCAGTTTTTACAGAACCAAGACATTTAAAATCTTTAACATTATATTTTTGACTACAAAATTGAAAAAAGTGTCTTACAGAGTTATTACATTCATTGTATGTCTATAAATGTAGGCCTACAATGTTTGTGGGTTACTGCAGTTTTGTTGTGCTCTTGAGTCTGCCTTATTGTCATTATTATTTTTCTTTGTTATTCTGTTATGGTAGGTGCATAAGAATGGGACATTTTCAAAAAGTACTGATAACAATAATAAAGAATTTTTGAAAAGTCTTATTTTCTAAACTCCATTGGGACCCTCTGCACGATTCATTTTACTGGACGCATTGGGTAACATGTACAATAGCACTGATATATCACACTCAAACATACATGCATGTGTATGCGCATGCATACACATGTGTGCACATGTATGCATGCACACATGTGCATGCACGAACACGTACACACACACACACACACACACACACACACACACACGTATGTGCACACACACGTATGTGCACACACACACATACACACACTCACACATGCACACACCAGATTACATATGAATGAATTTGCACAAATGACTGCATACCTACAGTGCTTAACCACACAGACATATATGTCTGTGATAATAACAGTCGGACTAATCCCACTTACAAACACACTGCAGTTCTCACAACCCATAGCAACCAAATTTATATGAATCAGTGCTGGTAATGATAACTAATAATATTTACAAAGCACCAAATGTTGATACAAGAATCAAACCGAAATGTGCACTCATTCATAGGCAATCCAAGTGTCCATGAATTCGCGGATATCCGCAAAAGGGGAAAAAAAAAAAAAAAAAAAAACATTCCTTGAAAGTGTGGAGAACCGGAACTGGGATCACCGAAACTATTCAAAACAAGCTGTAAGCGCATGCACGGTTTTACTTTTGCAACTGTCCGCGAGATTTGCGCATCCTCTTTCACAAGCGTCACTCTCTGTGTTCCATCGACGCATTGAAATATGAGTATACGTAGGGACTTTGTTCCACTAAATGCTTCCATCGCTGACATCGATGAAGGCTTCAAAAATCGCTGGAAATGGGACTGGCTGCGGGAAGTGTACGATGGCAATAAGTTCGCTCGTTTCTTCGAGAAACTGAAGATCGCCAGTAAAGCATACTGCAAACTTTGCTGCTCGGAAATCAGTTACAAGTCCGGCGGTAAATGAGCACTGGTTGATCACCTGAAAGGAAAGCAGCACGACAGGCTCAGGACATCAAATGAAATATTCGTCTGTCAGGTGAGGCAAAAGAGAGTGAGGAAAAGTTGCATGTTTTGTTTATTGTTAACAATGCTTGTGCCCTTTTTTCTTTTATTAAAATACTTGATTTATCTTTCACCAGAGGGGGTTAAATTTACATATAAATTTACATATATACTAGACTAAAATACTTCAGCTATACTTCAGTATACTAGACTAAAATACCCCCAGACCCCCACCAGGGGCTCTGCCCCTGCACCCCACAAGGGGGCCTATGCGGCCCCCTGGACCCCTAGCATTTTTTCCTTGAAACACATTGTTGCTTGAATGGATTGCCTGATACACCAAACCAATCATCCAACAACGACCAGAACTGCAGGTCATAAAATACACACAGACTGGGAGGGGGGGACAGTGGGACAAAAGATATAGAAGAGGAAATCACCGCTGGACAAAAAAGCTATGTCTTCAAGTTAGATGTGAAGGAAGACAAAGTTTCTGAATGGTGATCCCAGTTGTTAACCAACATGTATGTTTAAAGGTTACGTTACCGCTGTGTTTCAGTTTGCCAGAGTATTTCGTGGTTCCAAATGTACTTACCAATGCCGACATCCAGAAAGCGGCCAATCAGTACATTGAAAAACGACTTCCTGTGAGTGTGGTGTTTGCATTTGTTTTGTGGGTGGGTCGGTGGGTGCGTGTGCATGTGTGTGTGTGTGGTGTGTCTGTGTCTGTCTGTCTGTGTGTCTGTTGTGTGGTCTGTCTGTTTATTTTCCCACATTCTGGTCATTGATATACATTGGATGTTTGTGTCCATTTCTGTGTGTGTATGTCCGCTCATGTTTTGTATGTGTGCATGCTTTTGTGCATTTGTGTGTACATGCTCTTAAGAGAGAGGTGGTGAAGTTTTTTGTGGTGGATGGTTTGGGGGAGTGAAAGGGTTAATTTTTTTTTCTGTGCTGATTGATTGTTTTTGTTGTTATTTTGTTTTTGTTGTTGTCATTTCTACACTAGTTCAGAAGTCACATTGTGTGGGACCCTTTGTCATAACACTATGATGATGAAGATCACTGATGGTGGGGGATGATGATCATGATGCTAATGGAGTCCCATTCTGGATGGAGACTGCCTGATAGGGTGTACTCTTGCTTCCTTTCATAAATATCCTGGCATTAACTAGGCCTGGGAGAGACATACACTTGCAGTGATGGTCAGGAAATTTAAGTACACCACCCTCAGTGATGCATTCATGAAATGGATGAAACTTCGCTGTGTGGTCCCAGTCTTCCCAGGGAGCCCAGAGCACGCTCAACTGTGGGTAGAAGCCGGTTGGAATCGAAAAAGAGCACAAGAAAGGTGGGGGTGGGGGTAGGATGAGGGAGTTGAAGGGTTGAATAGATGTTTAGGTCAAATAATACGTTTAGAATTATGCTGTTGCTGTTTTGGAGATATTTTATTGTTGTCTTTGTCTTTCAACCACCACCACCAAAAAACAAACAAACAAACAAACAAAAAAACAAAAAACCTGCAGTTTAATGAGCTGTGGAAATTACAGTTCTAGTGACCTTTGATGGTTCTTCCAAGTTTTGTGCTGTTGTATATTGTGTTCCAAATAGTTATACTGTTGTGTAATGCATACTAGTGCAGAACTGTGGTTTAGCATTGCTTTGAGAGACAGGCACAGGTGTTATTTTGTTTTATGTTCAGCAGACTATGCGTTGAGGGGAATGAGACATGGGAGGGCCATTAGAGATACAAATTAATGTATTTTGCTTGCACTGATACCATTTGTATAATACACATTTTGTAACAGAATGAAAGACGATTTGATGGGGGGAGGGAAGTAATATGGAGAAAGGTTTCAAAGTGATTTTGAGTTTGTCTTGGTGTGGCCTTTGTAATAAGCCACTCACACTGGCAGATTATAAGTATACCTGTCTGTTTCACTCACACTGGCAGATTATAAGTTTACCTGTTTCACTCACACACAGCAGATTATAACTATACCTGTCTGTTTCTCTCACACTGGCAGATTATAAGTACACCTGTCTGTTTCACTCACACAGGGCAGATTATAAATATACCTGTCTGTTTCACTCACACAGGGCAGATTATAAATATACCTGTCTGTTTCACTCACACACAGCAGGTTATAAGTATACCTGTCTGTTTCACTCACACACAGGGCAGATTATAAGTATACCTGTCTGTTTCACTCACACACAGGGCAGATTATAAATATACCTGTCTGTTTCACTCACACACAACAGATTATAAGTATACCTGTCTGTTTCACTCACACACAACAGATTATAAGTATACCTGTCTGTTTCACTCACACACAACAGATTATAACTATACCTGTCTGTTTCACTCACACACAACAGATTATAAGTATACCTGTCTGTTTCACTCACACACACAGATTATAGTATACCTGTCTGTTTCACTCACACACAACAGATTATAACTATACTGTCTGTTTCACTCACACACAACAGATTATAAACTATACCTGTCTGTTTCACTCACACACAACAGATTATAAGTATACCTGTCTGTTTCACTCACACACGGCAGATTATAAGTATACCTGTCTGTTTCACTCACACACAACAGATTATAACTATACCTGTCTGTTTCACTCACACACAGGGCAGATTATAACTATACCTGTCTGTTTCACTCACACACAGGGCAGATTATAACTATACCTGTCTGTTTCACTCACACACAGGGCAGATTATAACTATACCTGTCTGTTTCACTCACACACAACAGATTATAACTATACCTGTCTGTTTCACTCACACACAACAGATTATAACTATACCTGTCTGTTTCACTCACACACAACAGATTATAACTATACCTGTCTGTTTCATTCAACACAGGGCAGATTATAACTATACCTGTCTGTTTCACTCACACACACAGATTATAACTATACCTGTCTGTTTCACTCACACACAGGGCAGATTATAACTATACCTGTCTGTTTCACTCATACACAACAGATTATAAGTATACCTGTCTGTTTCACTCACACACAACAGATTATAAGTATACCTGTCTGTTTCACTCATACACAGCAGATTATAAGTATACCTGTCTGTTTCACTCATACACAACAGATTATAAGTATACCTGTCTGTTTCACTCACACACAGCAGATTATAAGTATACCTGTCTGTTTCACTCACACACAACAGATTATAACTATACCTGTCTGTTTCAGACATGGTGTTACACCTACCCCAAGAATGGTGCTAGTCTCGTACGAATGTCTCAACTTTTACCTGGATCTGACTTCAAGATTTATGAAGAAAAGTGAGTGAATTTGTTCTGCCCTTGTTCATGTTTGGGGGTCGTTGTGTACTTTTGATGTTAATTGTAACATGCACACACTCCACGTGCATTGAAGGAAGAGATCGTGTTGAACAGCGCCGAGTTGGTGAGTATTGTTCAGCCATTTGCTTTTCCGTCGTCTGCTTCGCTGCGTAGATAGTGGGTCGTGAACTTTGCGCTGTCCACTAACCAACTGCATAGTACAGTGACCTCATGGCCTGAAACGAGGCTAGGAATGACCAAAGAATCTATTTCTGGCTATTAGTTTCAGTTAACGGAAATACTGAAAGCCCTGCGAATTTTCAAAACTCAAGTCGGATTTCTCAGACGCTCGTAGACAAGCGTTGTTGAGACATGATCGGGAAATCCCGACGCTTGTAGCGAGAAAGTTAAAAGAGGAGGACAGAAGAACACCGTGGGACAACAGGAGACCTCAAGAGCCTGAAACCTACCTGGGATACTACTATACACAGGCCGGTCCAGAACAGACAGCAGTGAAGGATCTCTGTTGCTGTCACACATGCCAGTGGCATGATGGGCTGTTCACTGGTTGACTGTTCCTCTTGGTTTAACCAGGTGTCTGTCTCTGTACTTCTCTCTGTCTGTCTGTCTCTCTCTCTCTCTCTTTCTCTCTTTCTCTCTTTCTCTTTCTCTCTCTCTGTCTGTCTCTCTCTCTCTCTCTCTCTCTCTCTCTCTCTCTCTCTCTCTCTCTCTCTCTCTCTCTCTCTCTTGTCTCCTCTCTCTCTTTGTCTCTCTCTCTCTCTGTCTCTCTCTCTTTTTCTTTCTCTTTCTCTCTGTCTCTCTCTCTCCCTCTCTCTCTTTCTCTCTCTCTCTTTCTTTCTCTTTCTCTCTGTCTCTCTTTCTCTTTCTCTCTCTCTCTCTGTCTGTCTCTCTTTCTCATTCTCTCTCTCTGTCTGTCTCTGTCTTTCTCTCTCATGCAACACAACACAATGCAACACACACACACACACACACACACACACACACACCCCACATTTTCCCCTCCTTCATGCTGTCCACCTATGACAATATTGTCTAAATTGTGAAAGTATTCCTGCCAGAATGCTGTCGGCGGTCAAGCTGTCCAGCGAGGGAACCAAGGACATAGAGGTGCTGGACCTCACTCAGATTGGACCTTCCCTCATGGAGATCAGAGCCAGCGGTCAACGTCTCATGTCTCTCTGTATGACAGGTAAGGGCTTGGGTTTGATTCTGTCTGGGAGAAAAGTGGCAGAATGGTTCAGACGTTTGCCTGCCAATAACTAAACATGAAGTTCCAGGGTTTGCTCCCTGTAGAGGCCTCCACTTTTTTCTTCAGTTTGACTGGAAAATCGAACTAAACGGGGGGTGAAAAACGAGTCGGACCCGTGTGCCTTCTGACCGCACGCTAAAGATCCCGCGGCAGTTGAAAATCGTGAAGAGCAGGGCATTGCCCGGCTGCCTTGATAAAAAACCATTGGAGAGATAGGCTGATTTCCCAGGTCCCACCCCTTGAAGACCAATTACCCTTCTTGCCTTTATGAAATTAAGTCTTGGCTAAAAAAGATGTGAATATAAACTTGAATCGAGGGAGAGGGGATGGGTGTCGCTCTCGTGGTGCTTGCCCTGGGAAAAGTTTAGGTCTCTGCCTCCTCACTCCCCTACGATCCCAGGGTTATGGAACTATCAAGGTAGGAAGGACCTCAGGACCTGGCCAGCTTGTGAGTTTATGTGCAGGCTTAAGGCTTGTGCCGTGATCATTCTGGATCTTCTCCATCACATGGCACCAGTGACATTAGTGCATATGGAATTCATTCCAAGCATGGAGACATCATCTTGAGAAAATGAAAATGAAAAAATGAAGATCTCTCTGGCATGCAAGGTTGGCTGTGCACTTTCAGTAAGGGTTACCCAGTGTTAGAGGCACGGTTGGTGCAGATACAAGGGTCACTCTTTTAAATTTTGTAACCTGGATGAACAAATGGCATTGCAACTTTATACTTTACATCATATTGTAGATTATTTCTTGATTAATACATACGACCAAAAGATTTATTAATTTCATGGAACCATATCTGTTCCATGTGAGAAAATGTCCAGTAAGGTTAATGGGTCTCCTTCCATTAGCTTCGACCGGTTGTGAAAGGATTTTCAAGCTATGATTTATTGTGACTATTACCAGGGGAAATCTTTTGAAGTTTAAAACTGTTTTGGAGGTCTGTCTCTGGCAAAGGCCAGTGTTTTCAGGTGGTTCAGGTAGTCCAGTCGTGACAAAACCTATATCTGCATAAAAGCCCTGTACTCTGTCATGACAAAACCTATATCTGCATAAAGGCCCTGTACTCTGTCATGACAAAACCTATATCTGCATAAAGGCCCTGTACTCTGTCATGACAAAACCTATATCTGCATAAAGGCCCTTTACTCTGTCATGACAAAACCTATATCTGCATAAAGGCCCTTTACTCTGTCATGACAAAACCTATATCTGCATAAAGGCCCTTTACTCTATCATGACAAAACCTATATCTGCATAAAGGCCCTTTACTCTGTCATGACAAAATCTGTATCTACATAAAGGCCCTTTACTCTGTCATGACAAAACCTATATCTGCATAAAGGCCCTGTACTCTGTCATAACAAGACAGAGTGGCGTCAGAGCTTGGGAGATGACAGTCTAGCGTGTGGCAAGGCATTGGGGCTGTGGGTCCCAGCCGCACCCTAGTGGTGTTTCTTGTTAACTTTTTAATTTTTCACATGGTGATGAAGTTGGCAGTCTACAGCGACTGAAGCCTGGCAGCACGTGAAGTGTGTCTGTTGCTCCATCTGTCCTTCACTACCCAGTCTTCCTCTGGCTCTGACAGCATAACAGTTGGTAGTGTGGGCTAGAAGGGCTGGCTGTTAGACTGGCATCGTGACCAATAACAGTTGGTGGTGTGGGCTGGAAGGGCTGGCTGTTTGACTGGCATCTTGACCAATAACAGTTGGTGGTGTGGGCTAGAAGGGCTGGCTGTTTGACTGGCATCTTGACCAATAACAGTTGGTGGTGTGGGCTAGAAGGGCTGGCTGTTTGACTGGCATCTTGACCAATAACAGTTGGTGGTGTGGGCTGGAAGGGCTGGCTGTTTGACTGGCATCATGACCAATAACAGTTGGTGATGTGGGCTAGAAGGGCTGGCTGTTTGACTGGCATCTTGACCAATAACAGTTGGTGGTGTGGGCTAGAAGGGCTGGCTGTTTGACTGGCATCATGACCAATAACAGTTGGTGGTGCGGGCTAGAAGGGCTGGCTGTTTGACTGGCATCGTGACCAATAACAGTTGGTGGTGTGGGCTAGAAGGGCTGGCTGTTTGACTGGCATCATGACCAATAACAGTTGGTGGTGTGGGGTAGAAGGGCTGGCTGACTGGCATCTTGACCAGTAACAGTTGGTGGTGTGGGCTAGAAGGGCTGGCTGTTTGACTGGCATCGTGACCAATAACAGTTGGTGGTGTAGGCTAGAAGGGCTGGCTGTTTAACTGTCATCGTGACCAATAACAGTTGGTGGTGTGGGCTAGAAGGGCTGGCTGACTGGCATCTTGACCAATAACAGTTGGTGGTGTGGGCTGGAAGGGCTGGCTGACTGGCATCATGACCAATAACAGTTGGTGGTGTGGGCTAGAAGGGCTGGCTGTTTGACTGGCATCTTGACCAATAACAGTTGGTGGTGTAGGCTAGAAGGGCTGGCTGTTTGACTGGCATCATGACCAATAACAGTTAGTGGTGTGGGTTAGAAGGGCTGGCTGACTGGCATCATGACCAATAACAGTTGGTGATGTGGGCTAGAAGGGCTGGCTGTTTGACTGGCATCTTGACCAATAACAGTTGGTGGTGTGGGCTAGAAGGGCTGGCTGTTTGACTGGCATCATGACCAATAACAGTTGGTGGTGTGGGCTAGAAGGGCTGGCTGTTTGACTGGCATCGTGACCAATAACAGTTGGTGGTGTGGGCTGGAAGGGCTGGCTGTTTGACTGGCATCTTGACCAATAACAGTTGGTGGTGTGGGCTAGAAGGGCTGGCTGTTTGACTGGCATCATGACCAATAACAGTTGGTGGTGTGGGGTAGAAGGGCTGGCTGACTGGCATCTTGACCAGTAACAGTTGGTGGTGTGGGCTAGAAGGGCTGGCTGTTTGACTGGCATCATGACCAATAACAGTTGGTGGTGTAGGCTAGAAGGGCTGGCTGTTTAACTGTCATCGTGACCAATAACAGTTGGTGGTGTGGGCTAGAAGGGCTGGCTGTTTGACTGGCATCATGACCAATAACAGTTGGTGGTGTGGGCTAGAAAGGCTGGCTGTTTGACTGGCATGGTGACCAATAACAGTTGGTGGTGTGGGCTGGAAGGGCTGGCTGTTTGACTGGCATCATGACCAATAACAGTTGGTGGTGTGGGTTAGAAGGGCTGGCTGTTTGACTGGCATCATGACCAATAACAGTTGGTGGTGTGGGTTAGAAGGGCTGGCTGTTTGACTGGCATCATGACCAATAACAGTTGGTGGTGTGGGTTAGAAGGGCTGGCTGTTTGACTGGCATCGTGACCAATAACAGTTGGTGGTGTGGGTTAGAAGGGCTGGCTGTTTGACTGGCATGGTGACCAATAACAGTTGGTGGTGTGGGCTAGAAGAGCTGGCTGTTTGACTGGCATCTTGACCAATAACAGTTAGTGGTGTGGGCTAGAAGGGCTGGCTGTTTGACTGGCATCATGACCAATAACAGTTGGTGGTGTGGGCTAGAAAGGCTGGCTGTTTGACTGGCATGGTGACCAATAACAGTTGGTGGTGTGGGCTGGAAGGGCTGGCTGTTTGACTGGCATCATGACCAATAACAGTTGGTGGTGTGGGTTAGAAGGGCTGGCTGTTTGACTGGCATCATGACCAATAACAGTTGGTGGTGTGGGTTAGAAGGGCTGGCTGTTTGACTGGCATCATGACCAATAACAGTTAGTGGTGTGGGTTAGAAGGGCTGGCTGACTGGCATCGTGACCAACAACAGTTGGTGGTGTGGGCTAGAAGGACTGGCTGTTTGACTGGCATGGTGACCAATAACAGTTGGTGGTGTGGGCTAGAAGGGCTGGCTGTTTGACTGGCATCGTGACCAATAACAGTTGGTGGTGTGGGCTGGAAGGGTTGTTTGACTGGCATGGTGACCAATAACAGTTGGTGGTGTGGGCTAGAAAGGCTGGCTGTTTGACTGGCATCATGACCAATAACAGTTGGTGGTGTGGGCTAGAAGGGCCGGCTGTTTGACTGGCATCTTGACCAATAACAGTTGGTGGTGTGGGCTAGAAAGGCTGGCTGTTTGACTGGCATGGTGACCAATAACAATTGGTGGTGTGGGCTAGAAGGGTTGGCTGTTTGGCATCGTGACCAATAACAGTTGGTGGTGTGGGCTAGAAGGGCTGGCTGTTTGTCTGGCATCTTGACCAATAACAGTTGGTGGTGTGGGTTAGAAGGACTGGCTGTTTGACTGGCATCATGACCAATAACAGTTGGTGGTGTGGGCTAGAAGGGCTGGCTGTTTGACTGGCATGGTGACCAATAACAGTTGGTGGTGTGGGCTGGAAGGGCTGGCTGTTTGACTGGCGTCTTGACCAATAACAGTTGGTGGTGTGGGCTAGAAGGGCTGACTGTTTGACTGGCATGGTGACCAATAACAGTTGGTGGTGTGGGCTGGAAGGGCTGGCTGTTTGACTGGCGTCTTGACCAATAACAGTTGGTGGTGTGGGCTAGAAGGGCTGGCTGTTTGACTGGCATCTTGACCAGCTGGCCAGACTACTTGCTCCCCACTGTTGTTTGGTGTAGTTGTTGACAGATGTTGTTTCAACCATCCCTTGGTTCTGTTCATATCTAATAATATATCTTCTGATTTTACACTACTTGTTTGGTGTAAATGTCGACAGATGTTGTTTCGACCATCTTTTGGTTCTGTGCATTTCTAATAATATATCTTCTGGTTTTACACTACTTGTTTGGTGTAAATGTTGACAGATGTTGTTTCAACCATCCCTTGGTTCTGTTCATTTCTAATAATATATCTTCTGAACTATTTGCTTGGTGTTAATGTTAACAGATGTCGTTTCAACCATCCCTTGGTTCTGTTCATTTCTAATAATATATCTTCTGAACTATTTGCTTGGTGTTAATGTTGACAGATGTTGTTTCAACCATCTCTTGGTTCTGTTCATTTCTAATAATATATCTTCTGAACTATTTGCTTGGTGTTAATGTTAACAGATGTTGTTTCAACCATCCCTTGGTTCTGTTCATTTCTAATAATATATCTTCTGAACTATTTGCTTGGTGTTAATGTTAACAGATGTTGTTTCAACCATCTCTTGGTTCTGTTCATTTCTAATAATATATCTTCTGGTTTTGCACTAAGCTCTCAGTTAATACAGTCATGATTTCTGTACAGTACTTGTAGTTCTTTGCCTGACACTGATTTGATTGCTTCACGGCACTTGACAGATTCATCCAAAGAGTTCTACAGCTTCGACTCAACATGGCTGTCTCGACTTGATACTACACAATGGCTACAACACGTTGCTTGCTGTCTGAAAATAGCAGCTGACATCACAGACCGTATGCTGAAGGATGGAGGACAGACTGTGGCTCTGAAAGGTAAAGGCTGTTGTTGGTGCTGAACATATGCAAGAGTGTGTATGGAGATGGTGACTCCATTAATTTGATCCTAAAAGAGTTGAGGAACTAGTGAAAACATTGAAGGACATGAATTAACGTTTTTGTTTGTTTTGTTTTGTTTTGTTTTGTTCTGTTTTGTTGTTTTTGCTTCAAAATAGAATTCACGAAACAACGTTCAGTTTGAGGAAGTGTTGTCAAAAACATTGCTTGGCAGGAAAGGTTGTATAGGATGTAAACTGTACACTGCTGAAAGATGTGTGTGTCTATGTTTAATTTACTCACAGCAGCCATCAGCACTTCTGGCATAATTGTGGCCACATGCCAACCACATGGAGTAAGCACATTATCACCACTTTCATGCAGTAATAAGTGGTTAAAGGGAAATGACTGCTGTATGGCTGAACAGTTACAGCTCAGGCCACTTTGTGTGTTACTTCCCACCGTGTGGATGCCAGGGGCTCTTTCAGTATAAATAGTATCCCCATCTTCTGGAAATTCTGTGCTAGAAATTTCCTCTTTACTGTCATTCTATTTGTTTCACCTTCTGTCACTCTCTTTGTTTCTACCTAGTTCCTTTGCTTTCTGTCATTTCTTCCTATCATTTTCTGCCTTGCTGGTCCATTCACCTGTATGTGTTCAATAAAGTCTTACGTACTTTTTTCTTAGGATTGATAACTGGGTATATGTATTAAATGTATTTTTGGCTCTAGGGAGGTGAGAGATATGGAAGCAATTTTAGGTAATTAGACCTGTTCTTATGTATGTTTTAGTGTCCTTAGTTATGTTTAAATCTGTATTCAGGTATGTTTTTTAAATCCCCTGTGCGATAAATTGGACGGAGTGGTCAGCGCCAGGGGCATCTCCTTAGATTATGTGCTCAAATATATTGATATGTGTACTTAATTTTCTTTTTCCTTTTTTTTCTTCTTCTTGTTGAAGTACTGTATGTGCATTGAAACGGTTATAGCCCCTGATATGGCTGTATGCAGTTGGCTGGGCTTTAAGTAACAATAACAATAAAATAACAATAAGCAACAATAAGAAAGAAAGTGTGTTACTTCCCATGATAGTTACACAGTATTTCTGTTTTTATTCAAGGCTGCATTTCTGTATTATTCCGCTTGTGGGTTTGACATCCACTTTGAAAGAAAAAAAAAGATGGACTCAAAGTGCAGATGTTTGGGAATAAAACAGTGCTGCTGCGGGTTAACTCTTTGGAGACATGCCCTAAAATGGCTGCTGAAAATGTTGAGACACACAGTTTTTGGTACTTTTTAAAAAATTATGGAGAATAACCAATAATAATAAACCTATCATGTTATATATGTTTTAAAAGTTCGTTCTATCTATTTTGTAACTGTGTAGACCGCTTGTTTATGCTTGCTTTCATTTTTTTCTGGTTTACCATTGGAAAAAGGCATGCAAATAGCTAAAAAAAAATACAAAAATTTTAAAAAAAGAACAGTTCCGAACGTACATACATGACTTATCAAGCTGTTGCTGGTAATCCTTTGAATATCCATGTCACAAAACTGCACTGAACATGACACAGGATATACATCCTTCACAGGAAGTCACCATGAGTTCTGCTTTTATGAATATTTTGTCCCAAAACTGATTATATGCAGGCGTAGAGTCATTTGACTTTTCGGAATTCCTTTTTTGGGGGTACCACAAAAACAAGCCAAAAATAGATTTCCAACAGTCTGCCACGCTCAAAGGGGAAAAAATCTACTTAGAAAAATGGTTAAAATGTGCTTTCAGCATAATCTACCTTGCTACAGTATGCAAATTGTCTCGGTAAAAAAAAAAAAATCATAACACCCTCCGCAGTTTTCGCTGTTCGGTGTCATAGTCTAGAGGCTGAACTGCGGAGCATCACCAATGAGTTAATCTTAGCATCAGCTAATACCAGAACTGTGACAGAATATTTAATATTTAAAGTGTTGTAACAGTGGAATGCACTGTGCCTGTGACAGCGATTTTTTTTTTTTTCTTTTTTACACCACCCAAAATCCTCTTGTTTACTATCTTTAGGTGCGTCGGTGAGCATCTGACCTGTAACTAACAGTACTCTTGTATAGTTTTCCTCAGTGAGCACAGGTAGAACTGTAAAGCCACATAGTTCTGTGTGTTGTGTGAAGTCTTTTGCTGTGTGGAATGTTTTGAAAATTCTCCCCAAACGGCGATCGCATTGCTGAACTGGGAGCATCAGTCAGAATGTCAACTGCACTGAGTCGATTAACTCTTTAAAGACGTGGCGATTAGTGGTGGAAATACCCTGGCGATAACTTTTTACAAAATTGCAGCAAAAACAACAACAAAAAAGAATTGACCTCACAAAAACAAAACAGATATTTTTGTAAAGTTTGAAACTTGACAGCTTCCAGATAGTCAGCACTCAAGTTGATAACATACATTTTGTACTCATAGTGTGATGCTGACAATGGTGTCCAACAGTGTGTACAGAAAACTTTTTACCCCACAAAAGTGTATAGTAGCAAGACATTGTGGGAGAGCTGAACAACAAATGTTCAGAGGAGCAGTCCCTGTCTAGCAAGCGTTTCGTCCCTAAACTCCTTACACTCTGACCCCTTGACTCCTACGGCCAGGTCGCCCGTGTGATGGATGTCATAACCACTTAGCTGTTGGATACCGGCAACATACAGAGGAAATTTAAGCCTGATGGAGTTCACTTTTCTTCCTGCTGGATCTGGTCCAGCAGGAACTCTCTTCAGCTGTGTCTGCCATTGCCTTTGGGTTCCGGTCCTTTCCTTCACAGAAATCAAGAGCTGTTTCATGAGGTCATAGGTACATAAGCCTATCAATCCCCTTGCTCCAATCTCTGTGGCGAGGGTGGTGTGTGTGTGTGTGTGTGTGTGTGTGTGTGTGTGTGTGTGTGTGTGTGTGTGTGTGTGTGTGTGTGTGTGTGTGTGTGTGTGTTTGAGAGGGAGAGCTTGTTTCAGTCAGTTCTGTTTGTGCAGTGTGCTGAGCTTTGGTGTGTGTGTGTGTGTGTGTGTGTGTGTTTGTGGGTGGGTGGTGTGTGTGTGTGTGTGTGTGTGTGTTGTGTGTGTGCGCGCGTGCGTGAGTGCGTGTTTGTTTCAGTCAGTTCAATTTGTGCAGTGTGCTGAGTTTTGGTGTGTTATGCAGGTGTGCATGTATGTGTGTGTGTGTGTTTCAGTCCACTTTGCAGACCACACTGATCTCTGATGTTATGAAGGTGTGTGTATTGTGTGCTCTATGAATGTTTTATTTTTATTCAAATTATTATTACAGTTTTATTTGGATGTGTGTGTGTGTGTGTCACACAGAGGAGACGGGTTACGACATCAGCTGTGTCATCTCCTGCTTGGTGCAGATCATCATCGACCCCCACTATCGCTCACAGCAAGGATTTGCTTCCCTTGTGCAGCGTGAGTGGGTGGTCATGGGACATCCTTTTCAGCGTCGCAATCATCTGGTGCAGAGCGCTGACAGTGAACAGGTCAGTGGCTTCCTTTTCCTTCAGATCTTTTGAAAATTGATGTGTTGTGTTGTGTTGTGTTGTGCTGTGCTGTGCTGTGCTGTGCTGTGCTGTGCTGTGCTGTGCTGTGATGTGATGTGATGTGTTGTGTTGTGTTGTGTTGTGTTGTGTTGTGTTGTGCTGTGCTGTGCTGTGCTTTAGGGTGAAGAGTGGCAGAATGGTTCAGACGTTTGCCTGCCAATGACTAAACTTGAGATTCCAGGGTTAGCTCCCTGTAGAGGCCTCAACTTTTCTCCTCAGTTTGACCAAAAAATTGAACTGAACGTCTAGTCCTTCGGAAGGGGACGAAAAACGAGTCAGACCCGTGTGCCTTCTGGCTGCGCACGCTAAAGATCCCAAGGCATTTGAAAATCGTGAGGAGCAGGGCATTGCCCGGCTGCCTTTGTATAAAACATTGGAGAGATAGATTGATTTCCCAGGTCCCACCCCTTGAAGACCAATTCACGTTCTTGCCTTTCTGAAGTATTGGTAAAAAAAAATTGTGAATATGATAAAAAAAAAATGTGAATATGAATTTGAACCGAGGGAGAGGGGATGGGCGCCGCCCCGAGAACAGTTGAAGTCTCTGTCACCACACTTCCCTGCAACCTCAGGGTTATGGAACTATCTAGGTAAGACCTCAGGACCTGGCCAGCTGCTGGGTTTATGTGCAGACTTAAGGCTTGTGCCGTGATCGTTCTGGATATTCTCCGTCACATGGCACCTGTGATGTTAGTGCATATAGATTTCATTCCGAGCTTGGAGACGTCATCTTGAGAAATTGAAACTGAAACTGTGTTGTGCAGTGTTGTAGCTCTGTTAGGGTTTTAGTTTAAATCAAAGTGACTGCTAGCATTCAAACAAATATCAACTAGAAAAACACAAAAACAGAAATGGAACGCATATTTAATATAACAGAACAAGACAGGCGCTTTCGGAATTTTTTTGGTTATATTAAAATACATGTTCTTTTGTCGTGTTTTCTGGTTCGTTTGTGGTTCTAGTTGATGGCTAGGCTATCAGTTAAACATGTCATGGTGGTGTGATGTGGTGTGGCATGGCATAGTGTGATGTGGCTTGGTATTGTGTGGTGTGGCGTGGCATCATGTGGTGCGGTGTGGTGTGGTACGGTATTACAGTATCATTCTATTACAGAATGTTGTTTTGTATAGTTAAATGACAGGCTCAGTAGTCAAGACATCAGACCTCCATTGGGAAGGTGTGGGTATCTCTCTCCAGCTACATGAAAGATGGAGACCTTTTCTTTTTTTTATCTCCCAGGCCTACAGGTGTGTGGACCTGGTTGTACCTGAGCCCCTTTTGTGTGTATACACACATGATTCTTTAACCCTTAAACTCCTGCACCCCATTCACCAGAATCCTGCATTGCCAAATATGCTAGCAAAGTAAATTTTGCAGTTGGTGGATAGAGTGCAGAAGTCAAAGGGTTAAGTCATGTTAGTGCCTGATGGCTTACAAAAACATGAAAACAATGGGCATGTATGCCCACTGACGATGGTTTATACTGTGTGTCTGTAATGTTAACTGTGTCCATCTGGACGTCTCCTATAGGGGACATTCAGTTTACAGACATTTCATATGAACGTCTTCTGTAAGGGATTTAACCTGTTTTGAGTTTTTGGAGTCCTGCCACAATGTTTACAAGACTTTGTAAATTACAGATAGCTTCATTGGCCTTTCCACTAGCCAGAGCAACTGATCAGCACAGATTTTATTTGACTATGTGCCTGCGACCTCGTTTTGTTTGACCCCACCCACTGACCTCAGTTGGACAAAGATGGTGTCTCTCGCTAATAATTCAGTCTCTATTCTTAAAAAGAAGTTGACAACAAAAGCTTTTTGCCACTGCTGAAGCACTGAAAATACTACAGACTGCAGATTTAGACATTCAAGAGACAGTTGAAGATGACAGTGATGATTTTTCTGGTGAGGGAAATGATCAGTCGGCCGATTCTGAACACCACCCAGCGTTGTCGCTGTTTCAAACAGCTGGGAGTGTAACGAACACAAATATCATGATTGTGGCGCAGTTCAGAGAGGAAAACAAACCCAAAGAAGTATGCACGTGATAGAAGAATTTTTTATCAATGTTATGCTCCGTGACTGGCGTCAGGACTTCTGATTTTTTTCCTGCTATGCTGCCGTTTGCTGGAGTGCCTGGGTTGCACACGCCCCCAGAAAGCCAAGCCCGCGTTATTTCGGAATGTGCAGTTATCTTCTCGACAGAGGTCAAGTCCAGGCATTTAGGCTAGGGACATGTGCTTTTATTCCTTAATTATTCATTATTACTCATGCAGGATACATAATATGTGAATAAAAATAAAATAAAACTAGATACATGTTACCATTATTGACTGAAAACACTGTATGCCTAGGCCTGATAATGATAATAATAACAGCAATAAAGATGGCCTGATGATAATGATAATAATGACTAATATAGTAAAGATAGATTTATATAAACACACTGATTGTGACTTCTGCCATTGAATTGTTATGAATATATGCACATAATATCATGTTTTTTGTTCTGTATACAATATCCAAATTGAGATTCAGACATTTCTTTGATTATTTTGTGTACTCAAAGACCATTTCCAGCATAGTGTGTTTTTTTGGCAAAATAAAAAAAGTAAGTGTGCTTTATTTCGGAACTAAAATATGGATATTTTTTGCCTAAGCCTAGAACATCCAGTCTTCATTAATAGTTTCATACTTTGTCACAAACTAGTCCAAGGTATCATTGATCAGTTCTGAAAATGTCAGTAACTAATTTTGAATGACTGATTTTTTTTTGTGATTTTACTTCTAATCCATACAAGTGCTCAGGATGTGAGGAAAAGCAGAGGAGAAAATTGTCAGTATCGACTGAGCTAATAGACATGGTATGTGTGTCTGTGTGCTGTCACCTGTGATGGTATGTGTGTGTGTGTGCTGTCACTGTGATGATGTGTGTGTGTTGCTCACCTGTGATGGTATGTGTTGTGTGTGCAGTCACCTGTGATGGTATGTGTGTCTGTGTGCAGTCACCTGTGATGGTATGTGTGTCTGTGTGCAGTCACCTGTGTGTTTGGTGTGGTGCAGTCACCTGTGATGGTATGTGTGTCTGTGTGCAGTCACCTGTGATGGTATGTGTGTCTGTGTGCAGTCACCTGTGATGGTAGTGTGTGTACTAGTGTGCAGTCACCTGTGAGTATGTGCATCACCTGTGATGGTATATGTGTGTGTCTGTGTGCAGTCACCCGTGTTCCTGTTGTTCCTGGACTGCGTGTGGCAGCTACTGCAGCAGTTTCCATCGCGTCTGGGCTTGACGGAGACGTTCCTCACCACACTGTGGGACACCCAGCAACTGGGCATCACTGACACTTTTCTCTTTGACTCCGCCTGGTACCGTCAGCGTTTCTACCGCGAGGGACGCAAACTGGCCGTGGTGTGTCTGCCCAGTGCCTGGGAGTGGCATCTTCAGTTCTCAGAAGAAGATACCATGCTCTTCAACAACCCCCTCTTCACGCTCGACGAGACCTGCGACCTTGACGAGGTGATCACCAGCGCTAGAGGGTCGCTCAAGCGCGCGGGAAGGTTGGCGTCATCTGGCTCCTACACGCAGACGTTGACGGAGTTCCACTTTGACCTGGCCGGGCGGAAAAACTTATTCAAGAAACCTGACAGTGATGCTTTGCTTCCCATCAGTATGACGGCAGCTCGACTGCAACTGTGGTCGCAGTGTTACCTGCGTTGGTGTGTGCCGGCGCAGATTTTGGGAGGGGGCCGCCCGGCAGAGTATCTTCAACAATGTTTGCTGGCCGAGGAGGTGATCTGCCTGGATCACAAACTGAAGATTCTAGAACAGCAGAAAGCTCTGCAAGAACGCTGCAGAGACCGCTTCCCCCGACCCAATTCTGGACTGGTCTTTTCGCAGGAGGGTCAGTCAGCGTTGAACGCTGGGTACTTGACTTCCTCTTTTCCCTTCCCTGCTGCCGTCACCGCCCAGACGCAGCATAAACTGATCAGTGGACCGCTGACGCTATACCTTCATGACAGCCTGGTGAATTACGACTATGCCGATTCAGAAGACTGAGCTTTTCACGGCCATGCTTAGACCAGTTGTATTAAGTGATCTTTTGAAGTTGGAGCCCGCCAGTCCGGTTGAGTTTTTATTGGCGCAGAAATATTGTCATGTTTTAGAAAAGATTTTTTAAATTTTAGTTTTGTACTACAACTACGCCAGTTCTGAACATGGGGGAGCTTTTGTGGTAAAAAGAAATGATGATCATGAAGGTTTGGAGACTTGTGTGTACAGTTACACCAGTTGTGAGGATTGGGGAAGCTTTGTGGGAAAAAAGATGATATTGAGTTTACAAGTAAAATAAAAGTTCAATAATTGTCAAAACTGAGGATCCTCAAGTTCAGGAGATATAGTCATGGTCATATTATTGTAAAATATGACATTGCTGTTTCTCAAAACTAAAGATCTTGAAGTTTGCAAGAAGATATCAAGCTCAGAGTATCCATAATATAAAACTGTACTCACTCTTAATCTGTGGATTCTGAAGTCAAGTGGTTATGTTTGGATTATTAATAATGTATGATTACACCACTAATTCTCAAACCTGAATATCTTGAAAATTGGGGTAAGCGGTCATGTTTAACGTTTAATTCACCCATTATGTACGATTATATTCATTTCTGAAAATTGTGAATCATGAAACTAGCCAGAAATTGTCGTGTTTGTATTTTCCGTAATGTGCCATTACACTGATCCTGAACACAGAGAAAGATTTTTTTTGGTTATTGTGTCCCCTGTTTTGCACCACACCACACACCTATCCCATGTCACTCATTTCAGCTTGTAACACAACTGTAACACAACTGTAACACAACTGTAAACCCACCAGAACTGAGGTCAGCAGGAGAGCAGGGCATGAAGGACCACAGAGACTGGAACAGTTTTTCACACTGCTACATGATGAGAGTGGGATGATAGTGATGCTGCTGCGATGTACCACTTCAGGTGTAGTCTGCACAGTAGGGCTCTATTCGGGTTATTTTCATATATGTCATGGCATCAACCAGGCTTGAGAAATACAGACACCATGATAATGTTCAGGAAATTTGAGCAACAGCCTCAGTGACATCTGTGAAGTGGACGAGGCTTAAATGTGTGGTCCCAGTCTTCCCGGCAAGCTTGTGGTACATTCAACTCTGAACAGGAACAGGTTGGGGTGGAAAAGTCCCACAGTAATTGTTTGGATTGTTCAGGGGTCATATGCTGATTCTGAAAACTGTGGACTCTGACAAATGAGGGAAGGTGAATGGCGTTCAAATTGTGTGTAAACTATGACTATGCTCATTTTTGAGGACTGAGAAACCAGTGAGGGGAGAGAGGTTTTGTTGTATAGATCTATAAAAGTTAAGTTATGTTATGTGTGTGCTTTGCTTCATTCCATAGCGATCCTTCTAGATCAGCCTTACCCATCTGCTGTGCATATAGTTTGCTGACACACGCTGTATTGCAGTTGACCTTGGGTTTTGTGTGTGTGTGTGTGTGTGTGTGTGTGTGTGTGTGTGTGTGTGTGTGTGTCTGCCAGTGCATGAGTATTAGTTTTTAGCGTGACAGGTTTTGTGTATATGTATGTCAGAAAGAGTGAGAGAGAAATATATGTGCATTAGTCGAATGTGTGAGTTTTTGCGCATATGTATCACTCAGAGAGCGAGAGAAAGAGAAAAATATATGAGCATTATTTGAATGTATCAGTTTTTGTACATATGTTTGTCAGATAGAGAGAGAGAGAAGTTGAGCATTATTTGAATGCGAGTCTTTGTGTATATGTTATGTTTGTCAGATAGAGACACACACACAGAGAAAGAGAGTGAGATTTTTTATACGTATGTCAGAGAAAGAGAGAGAAGTATACAGGCATTAGATGAACATATGAGTTTTTATACATATATGTACATGTCAGAGAGATAGACAAAGTGTATGAGTGTTATTGGTTGAATATGTGGAAGTTTTTGTTTATATGTATGTGAGAGAGAAAGAGAGTCAAAATATATGGGCAATAGTTGAATATGAAAACCATTGTGTATGTTGTGTGTGTGTCTTGAGAGACAGAGAGAAAAAAGAGATGGAGAGAAAAGAGACAGAGAGAAAAAAGAAAGTAGTTCATGGTGGGTAAACTTGTCTGTGAGAATATGTATGAGCATCTATGTGCACGTGGAGAAAGGGGGGGGGGGGCATATGCGTTTGTGCACATAAATGCAAGTGTATTTCTGGGAGTGTGTGTACATGTGTGTCTCTTAAATATTTGGATACTGAGTCTTTATAACTTTATATTTGAGGGTTTAGCCACTTTAGGCACAGACTATAAAGGTACACTTAGGTAGTAAAATAGATGTGGTAGTAAAATAGATGTGTATACATTAAATCACACTTGGCGCACAAACGTTTGTGTGACATACATATCTATGTACATTGACCAATTTCACAACGACCTATACACGTATTCATATTCAATTGTTTGATTGAGGTCAACAGTTTGATTGTGGCGGGCATTGCATGCATGCACCACACACACACACACACACACACACACACACACACACACACCACACACACACACACACACACACACACACACACACACACACACACACACACACACACACACACACACACACCACTCACTCACTCACTCCACATCACTCACTCACTCACTCCTCACTCACAGCAAGCATAGAGCCTGTTGACTCTCCTCCTCTGCGTTATTCCCTCAATATTTTTCATAATGCTGTCTGTATTAAAAAAAAAAATTTTCTGTGAATGAGGTCAGTGGATTGTTAAACACAGCAGTACAGTGAACAGTAAACAGTGTACTATTTACTTATTTACTGTCCACGTATGTCATGGGCAAGTAGGGCAGCAGTAAAGATTCCTATCACTACTGTCAATTGTTGGAGTATTTTTCCATGATTCTGAAGTTTCTCATATACGGTAGTGTTGGGTTTTGTTTTGTTTGTTTTTTTCTGTTGCTGTCTCTGTAACAAGTCTTTCTTCTTTTTCTTTCTTCCTCCTTTTTTTCCCCCTGTGCCCAGCCCCCAACCTGGAGGACCTGTGGATCACATTTTGTCTACCTTTTGACCTTCCCCCCATGGGGATGCCAGGGGCTCTTCCAGTATAAATAGTATCCCCACCTTCTGGAAATTCTGTGCTAGATATTTCCTCTTTTCTGTCACTCTCTTTGTTTCTGCCTTGTTCCTTTGCTTTGTGTCATTTCTTTCTATCATTTTCTGCCTTGCTGATCCACTTATCTGTATGTTTTCCATTAAGCCTTACATGCTTTGTCTGTTAGGATTGATAATTTGGTACAACATATTAATTATATTTTTAGCTCTAAGGAAATGTGAATTGCTTAGTGGCAGTTTTATATATTATGCACCAATTTTTACATGTTCTAGTGTAATTAGTTATGATCATGCATTTGTTTTCTTAATCCCATAGTGATGAAGTGGGTGGACTGGTCAATGCCAGGGGCACATCCTTAGATTATTAACATGAATGCACTGATATATATATATATATATACTTGTGTGTTTAGATGTCTGTATGTGTTGTTTGAGATAGTTATAGCTCAGATATGGCTCTGATCAGTCAGTTGGGCCGTAAACACTAATAATGATAATAATAATAATAGTACGTTCAAGAATTCATAATCTAATCAGATAGTTTTTGCATCCGCTGATTTAACAAGATTGACTAGTCACTTTCTTGTTGGTTAGTTCATAGAACTGTTTTTTCGATAGGCAGAAGTAATTTAATTCCTTTTATCAGATCTGTCAAATCTGTGTGTGTGTGTGTGTTGTGTGTGTGTGTGTGTGTGGTGTGTGTGTTGAATGGCTAAATGTGTATACTTTTGATTGAGAATGATTCACATTCTCATGAAAAGAGATTTGAAAATAGAATTTTTTCATCTGTTTCCAAACCCTTTATTCAAGACCAAAATGTCAAATTTTCATGTAAGTTAAGAAACAATTCCAGAGAGAGCATGCCTCGAGACCTGGCTACATTTCCTGTTTAGTTTTTAGTTTTTCACCAATTCCCACCCCTGACTCAGAGTATGGAGACACTCATCATCATCATCATCATCAGGTGCCTTGCCGCATGGCGTTGGCGATTATGGACTTCCATCTGTCTCTATCTCTTGCATCTCTTCCACCCATCTTGTCCCCAGCCACTCTGCAAGTCCGTCTAGCATCTTCTCCCTGGGTCTACCCGGTGCTCTCTTTCCTCCAGCTTTCCCGGTGTGACCAGGTGTCCAATTCCCCTTTCATAAAATGGCCTATAAATGTTGCCTGTCTTTTCCTAATCTTCCTTGAATGTCTACTTGTGTCTGCCTCCATCAAGACTGTCTCGTTTGTTTTCTTTGCTGTCCATGGAACTCTCAACATCCTCTTAACATCTCAGCTGCCTCAATTTTGTTCTGGCTTTGCTTGTTAAATGGAGACACTATCATGAGGAAACTGACAGAAACTGATACCACCTGATACCCTTTGTCTGATCCATGGTCCTTGTACAAGTTGTTGATGTAGATGTACGGTATCAGTATTTTATTTGCACTCCTGTCACTTTTCATTGTGAGATAAACTCATTTGCCAACAACTGTAGGCTTTAATACGCTTTGGCCCCAGGTATACATGACAGTGGTATTAGCGTTGTATTTCAAAAATCTTACCTGCACATGGGCACAGTGTAAATAACAGAGCAGTTTACAGCATGCATCTTGTCAAACAGTTCAAACCAAAGGCAAAGAGAAAAAAAAACATTTTTGTATTTTGTACTATTTATTTCAGACATCTGTTAGACTCTTTATGGATTGAAATTTGTGTGTACAAAAAAGGAAGTAAATCGTTTTTATTTATTCCTTTGATTTTAGACAACCAGCACATTCACTGTGGAATTTGAACTGTACAGTTTGCATGAGAACGGGCTGTCCTACACAGATGGGTGTCGTGCCAAACGGGAACACAGTCTCCACTTTCTACAGTTTTTCCCCACTGTTCAGAAATATAGAAAAATGAGCAAGGGTCAAATGGGACAATTTGGGAAGAGCATCATCAGGGAATAAAGAAGGCTTATTAAAAACACATATTTCATCCAGACCAGAGGAATGATCATTTGAGGCACAACTGTTCAAATTTGAAAAAGAAAAATAAAGAGAAAAAATTTGCATTGTCTAATGACATAAATTCGTATGGAGGGCTATGACATCACGCAGCATGGCACATGATGATGATGATGTCTGACAAATGCACTGTAGTAGTTTTGCTTCAACTTATGTTTGGTCAGTTTGCTCATTTTTCAGCTCAAATATATGCTCATTCACTGATTCAGTGATAACCAATTTCCTTTTTATTTTTTTTTTTTTTAATTGCAGAATGTGAATTTAATTTGACATATTTACAATCATTATTTTACTTTCTATCTAACAATATCTTTCAATGTGTTGCCCTTTCTATTTCCAAATTATGACTTTAATGAAGTCCTAGTTTTAATCAGTATTCTCCTTTTAATCATTATTGTTCTTTCTATTCAACAATAGTTTTACTCTGCTTTCTGTTCAGTTTGTTGCTATTGCATTGAGAGAGAGAGAGAGGAGGGTAGGGGTGTAGAAGAGACACAGGACATTTTATGCATATATATATATATATATAGAAACAGGCCATAGACTGTTGTATTAAAGAGAAGAGAAATGGTGAGAAATTGTGACTAACTCAAGGAGAGTGAGAGAGACAATGAAACACTGTTAGAAATGAATCATAATTTTGAATTCAGGGATGGTGGAAGCATGTTGAAAACAGGTGTATATTGACAGATAAAGATGGAGTGTGAATAACTATTAGTACTTTTGTTTGTTTTCCTTTTTCCACTTGGACAAAAAAGAATAATATGTATGTGTATTTTCCTGTATTCCTGAATGATGCTGATGGTGGACAGTGTTGGTTTATCCAATGAATGAATAGGCATACTGGTTCTAATCTCCTGGTATTCCCCACCTCCACCCCCCAGGCGGGGATACTGGGAGCTCTTTCAATATAAATAGTATCCCCATCTTCTGGACATTCTGTGCTAGAAATTTCCTCTCAGGTTTCTGTCACTGTCTTTGTTTCTGCCTTGTTCCTTTGCTTTCTGTCATTTCTTCCTATCATTTTCTGCCTTGCTGGTCCATTCACCTGTATGTGTTTGATAAAGTCTTCATACTTTTTCTTAGGATTGATAATTTGGTACATGTGTTAAATGCACTTTTGGCTCTAGGGAGGTGAGATATGTGGAAGCAATTTTAGGTAATTTATGCCCGTTTTTATGTGTTTTGGTGTCCTTAGGTATGCTTAAATTTGTATTCAGGTATGTTTTTTAAATCCCCAGTGCGATAAATTGGACGAATGGTTAACGCTGGGGCATGTTCTTAGATTATGTGCGCGAATGTATTAATATGTATGTGTAATTCATATTCTTTCCTTTTTCTTTCTTGTTGAAGTTTTGTATGTTTTGAAGTGGTTCTAGTCCTGATATGGCTCTACGCAGTCGGCTGGGCTCTAAACAACAATAACAATAGCGGTAATCTCCTGGTGTGGGTCTTCATGTGGGATACAAGAGTGATCCTGGAGACACATGGTCTTCCCCAGGCACTGCATGCGAAGGAGTCCTGAGGCCTTGGGTTTTGCTTCCATCGGTCCCTCTCCTGTTGAACAGCAACTGTTCTACACTGTTCAAATGTGACTGTGCCCTGTGCGCACTGCTGTCACCATCTTATGTGTTGCTGTCAGCGTTTTCCCACAAGATGGCGTTGATGCTTGGCTTTCAGAGTATGTCTGTATGGCTTTAGTGGTCTTGCCTGGTCACAGAATGTTTACTTCAGCTCTCTGTACAGGATTGTCTTTGGGATGTGGTTGTCTTCCAGACAGACAGTGTATCCTGCTAGAGGGGATGGGCGCCGCCCTCATCATGCTGGCCCCAGGAAAAGTTGAGGTCTATGCCACCTCACTCCCCTATGACCCCAGGGTTATGGAACTATCCATGTAGGACCTCAGGACCTGGCCAGCTCGTGAGTTTATGTGCAGGCTTAAGGCTTGTGCCGTGATCATTCTGAATCTTCTCCCGGCATCTTTGACGTTAGTGCATATAGAATTCATTCCGAGCATGGAGATGTCATCTTGAGAAACTGAAACTGAAACTCCTGCTTAAGGAAGGTAACGTTTGATGTGTAGACACTCTATACTTGGCAAACCACACTTCTTCAGAACTTGAAGTTTGGACACTCAGTCTTACCAGGTGATGTTGCAGATCTTGAGCAGAAATTTGGACATTAGTAAGTCTGCATACATGTTTGACTAGGAGACAGGGAAAATCTACACCCTTTACCCACCAGGTGGGAGGTACCATAGCAGGATCGAACCCCAGACCTTACAAAAACCAAAACAAGTGTGATTGCCCGTGTTAAGCAAACAGGAACCAGAAAAAAAACATGAAAAAAGAAACAGGATGCGTATTTAATACAACAAGACAAGACAGGCACAAATTTTCAGACAACTGGACTTCGTCAAGCGTGAGATCACAAACAAACACCAAATACAAAAATTAGAAGAAAAAGACTGAAACTTCCCACCTGCTTCATCTTTTTCTCCTAATTTTTGTATTTGGTATTTGTTATTTGTGATTGTATGCTTGACAAAGGAAGTTGGCTGAAAATTTACACCTGTCTTGTCTTGTATAAATACGCGTTCTGATTCTTTTCGTGTTTTTTCGGGTTCCAGACCTTACAGTTAGAAATCTGATGTATTATCGCCTGTCTGGCCTGTTGATTCAAGGTTTGAAATAAAGCATCCATGCATATCATTACATAGTCAGTCGTCATACTGAGAGCATAAGAATGCATCTCCCACCCACCCCACCCATGGGATACCACGCTCTTCAGTATAAATAGTAATCCCACCTTCTGGGCTAAAAATTTCCTCTTTTTGTTACTCTTCATTAACTGTCATGCTCCTTTCCTCTCTGTCATCTCTTCCTATCATTTTCTGCCTTGCTGATCCTCTTACCTGTATGTTTTCCTTAAGTCTTACATGCTTTGTCTGTTAGGATTGATAATTTGGTACAACAATTAATTACAATAATTTGGTACAACATATTAATTACAATAATTTGGTACAACATTAATTACAATAATTTGTACAACATATACAATAATTGGTACAAATTACAATAATTTGGTGCAACATTACTAATTACAATAATTTGGTACAACATATTACAATAATTTGGTGCAACATTAATTACAATAATTTGGTACAACATATTAATTACAATAATTGGTAGCTACAACATATTAATTACAATAATTTGGTACAACATATTACATAATTTGGTACAACATATTACAATAATTTGGTACAACATATTACAATAATTTGGTACAACATATTACAATAATTTGGTGCAACATTACTAATTACAATAATTTGGTACAACATATTACAATAATTGGTACAACATATTAATTACAATAATTTGGTACAACAATTACAATAATTTGGTACAACATATTAATTACAATAATTTGGTACAACATTAATTACAATAATTTGGTACAACATGATACAATAATTTGGTACAACATTAATTACAATAATTTGGTACAACATATTAATTACAATAATTGGTACAACATATACATTAATTTGGTACAATTAATTACAATAATTGGTACAAATTAATTACAATAATTTGGTACAACATATTAATTACAATAATTGGGTACAACAATTAATTACAATATTTGTACAACATAATAATTACAATTGGGTACAACATATTAATTACAATAATGGTACAACATTAATACAATATGGGTACAACATATTAATTACAATAATTGGTACAACATATTAATTACAATATTGGGCACAATATATTAATTATATCTTTAGCTCTAAGGAAATGTGAATTGCTTAGTGGCAGTTTTAGATATTATGCGCCAATTTTTACATATTCTTGTGTAATTAGTTATGTTTATGCATTTGTATTCAGGTTTGTTTTCTTAATCCCCATAGTGATGAAGTGGGTGGACTGGTCAATGCCAGGGGCACATCCTTAGATTATTTACATGAATGCACTGATATATATATATATATACTTGTGTGTTTAGATGTCTGTATGTGTTGTTTGAGATGGTTATAGCTCAGATATGGCTCTGATCAGTCAGTTGGGCCGTAAACACTAATAATGATAATAATAATAATAGTACGTTCAAGAATTCATAATCTAATCAAATAGTTTTTGCATCCGCTGATTTAACAAGATTGACTAGTCACTGTCTTGTTGGTTAGTTCATACAACTGTTTTTTTGGCTTGATGATTTTTAGTTGTTGTTTTGGTGTGTTGTATTTCATTCTGTTCTATTTTATGCCTGGTTTATCAGTGTCATTGTTTGTTTGATATCAAGTAATCATATTTTACACAAGCTTTAAACATGACTCCCTTACCTATCCACCAGCTGCAAAAACTTTCATCCTTTCATTCCCTCACCTATCCACCACTCCATAATTCTGCAACTCGCCTTGTCCATTCACAAACAACAAGGTCCATGTCATCCTTGCTGAGTTCTCCACTGGTTTCCTGTTACTGAAAGAATCTCATACAAAATTCAGTACATTTTTGCTACAAGTGTATGAATCATGCTTTTGCACCTCCTTATCTCTGCGGCCAGCTTTGAATGCAAATCCCTGTTTGACGTCTCCTTTCTGCTTGTGATTCTGTTTGTTCATAAATTCCTAGGTACTGATGTTCCACAGTCAGTCGTAGTTTATTTTCTGTATCAGGTCCATACAGCTTGATTGAGCCTCCCCTGTAACCTGAAGACACCTTTTTGCCTAGCAGAGATTTCTCCATTTTCCCATGCACTCCTTCATTCCACCTCCCACCTGTCGTCTCCCTTAGTATGCAGACATATGTGTGTTGTGTACATTGCTTGTTTGTGTCTTTGTGTGTGAATGTTTGAGTGAACGACTAGAATGTGAGCTTTGATTTGATTTCTCCATCATGATTTTACATCTTATAAACACTAATGATTATTATTGTTGTTATTGTTACGATTTAACATCTTATAAACAATATTGATTGTTGTTGTTATTATTATTATGATTATTATTGTTGTTTGTTGTTGTTGTGTTTGGGACTAAGGAAATATGCTATGCAGGAGCAATTTTAGGTAATGTAGGCCATTTTTATGTATGCTTTAATGTTTTTAGTTATGTTCACATTTGTATTCAGGTTTGCTTTTTGAAATTTTACAGTGATAAATTTGGATGGAAATGGTCAACGCCAGGGGCATATCCTTACATTTTGTGCATGCATGTACTTTATTTTCTTTTCCGGCTTTTTGTCCCCAACCAGATATGTACATTTTGAAATGGTTATATGGCTGATATGGCTGTGTGCAGTCAGCTGGGCTTTAAACAATAAGAATAAGAATAATATGTTTTAGCTCTAAGGAACTGTGAATTGCTTAATGGCAGTTTTAGATAATATGCACCCTATTATTATTATTATTATTATTATTATTATTATGATTATTATTATTGTTGTTGTTGTTGTTGTTTTATTATTATTGTTATTATTATTTGTGTGAGGGTATGTGTATTATTGTTTGTGTGAGTGTATGTGTGCATGATTGCGTGCATGCTTGCGTATGTGTCTGTGACTGTCTGTCTGTCTGTCCGTCCGTCTGTATCTATGTCTCTGTTTGTATGCTTGAGAGTATGTGAGTGGACGTGAGTGAGTAGTGTTTTATTTTGATTTTAATTCACTGCAAGGTCATGTCTCTCTGCTGAAACTGATTCTGTTAATTGGCATATTTGTGTTTGGATTTTGATATAGTCTTTGATATGGACTTGATTGATATTTCAATATGTGCCATTCAAGATTGATTGATATGATTGACTGATGTATGTTTTGGTATGTGTAAGTTTTGGATCACAGCATAAATTGTTGTCAGCATAACTTTTTATAATATTCAGTGTTACTGTTGTTGTTGCTTTTATTATTCTCGTTTTTTTTATTGTCATTATTGTTATTATTGTTGTTGTTATGATTATTATTAATTTGTTTATTGTATTCACTTTTATTTTTGTATTTATTCATAGATTTAACTAATTAGTTAACCCGTTCATTTATGTGTTTTTCTTGCATTAAACTCTTGTGTTTTTTACTCATTTTTGTTGATAAAGTAGTTTGTGGTCTGCATTATGGGTGAAACATATGTATTCATGTATGAACTTAGTTGCTCATGTATTTATTTGTTAAATCATTTGTCCGTTTACTTATTTATGTATTGTGTATTTTTATTATTTCCTTATATATGTATTTATTGCTGATCAGATACACAAATCATGACACTGTCAGTAGAGAGGCACGTTGTCTGTGTTGAAATATTTTGATCGTTTTCTCAATAAAAATGGACAGCTTGATGCTATAGGTGGTGAATTGTTTCGTATGTTGTTGTTTTTGTTGTTATCGTCATCATCATCGTCATCATTATTATGACCGAAGATCACAAAATCCTCATGGCATTATACCCTCTGTTCATTCTCATTACTATCGTTGTTGTTGTTGTTGTTGTTGTTGTTGTTGTTATCATTCACCATCATCATCATCATCCAGACTGAAGATCACAAAATCCTCATGGTATTACACCCTCTGTTTTGTTCAACTCTGTATCCTTGAGTATTGCAGTTTTGAACTGTTACTTTAACCCTTTGGAAGCACTCACCTTATGCACCCACTGCTAAAACTTAACTCTTTCACCCCCTCACCCCATCCATCAGCTGCTAAAATTTATCTTTTTCACGCACTTGTTTTGTTCACTGCAAGTAAAACATCCCTTTCAATCCCTCATCCTATCTATCTGCTGCAGAAACTTATCCTTCTCATCCCTTGTACTGTCCACTGGATTCTTCTGGTGAACAGGGTGTGGACGTAAAAGAATGTTTTTGTGTTGTCATCACTGATGATCTGGAGAGCTGATGGGTAGGGTGTGTTGGATAATGTCCACCACAGAATGTTTTGTGTTGCTGTCATCACTGATGATGTAGAGAGCTGATGGGTAGGGTGTGTTGGATAATGTCCACCACAGAATGTTTTTGTGTTGTCATCACTGATGATGATGTAGAGAGCTGATGGGTAGGGTGTGTTGGATAATGTCCACCACAGAATGTTTTGTGTTGCTGTCATCACTGATGATGTAGAGAGCTGATGGGTAGGGTGTGTTGGATAATGTCCACCACAGAATGTTTTGTGTTGTCATCATCACTGATGATGATTGTAGAGAGCTGATGGGTAGGGTGTGATGGGTAATGTCCACCACAGAATGTTTTTGTGTTGTCATCACTGATGATGATGTAGAGAGCTGATGGGTAGGGTGTGATGGGTAATGTCCACCACAGAATGTTTTTGTGTTGTCATCACTGATGATCTGGAGAGCTGATGGGTAGGGTGTGATGGGTAATGTCCACCACAGAATGTTTTTGTGTTGTCATCACTGATGATCTGGAGAGCTGATGGGTAGGGTGTGTTGGATAATGTCCACCACAGAATGTTTTTGTGTTGTCATCACTGATGATCTGGAGAGCTGATGGGTAGGGTGTGTTGGATAATGTCCACCACAGAATGTTTTTGTGTTGTCATCACTGATGATCTGGAGAGCTGATGGGTAGGGTGTGTTGGATAATGTCCACCACAGAATGTTTTTGTGTTGTCATCACTGATGATCTGGAGAGCTGATGGGTAGGGTGTGTTGGATAATGTCCACCACAGAATGTTTTTGTGTTGTCATCACTGATGATCTGGAGAGCTGATGGGTAGGGTGTGTTGGATAATGTCCACCACAGAATGTTTTGTGTTGCTGTCATCACTGATGATGTAGAGAGCTGATGGGTAGGGTGTGATGGGTAATGTCCACCACAGGATGTTTTGTGTTGTCATCACTGATGATGTAGAGAGCTGATGGGTAGGGTGTGATGGGTAATGTCCACCACAGGATGGTTTTGTGTTGTTGTCATCACTGATGATGTAGAGAGCTGATGGGTAGGGTGTGATGGGTAATGTCCACCACAGAATGTTTTGTGTTGCTGTCATCACTGATGATGTAGAGAGCTGATGGGTAGGGTGTGATGGGTAATGTCCACCACAGAATGTTTTTGTGTTGTCATCATCACTGATGATGTAGAGAGCTGATGGGTAGGGTGTGATGGGTAATGTCCACCACAGAATGTTTTTGTGTTGTCATCACTGATGATGATGTAGAGAGCTGATGGGTAGGGTGTGTTGGATAATGTCCACCACAGAATGTTTTGTGTTGCTGTCATCACTGATGATGTAGAGAGCTGATGGGTAGGGTGTGTTGGATAATGTCCACCACAGAATGTTTTTGTGTTGTCATCACTGATGATCTGGAGAGCTGATGGGTAGGGTGTGTTGGATAATGTCCACCACAGAATGTTTTTGTGTTGTCATCACTGATGATCTGGAGAGCTGATGGGTAGGGTGTGTTGGATAATGTCCACCACAGAATGTTTTTGTGTTGTCATCACTGATGATCTGGAGAGCTGATGGGTAGGGTGTGTTGGATAATGTCCACCACAGAATGTTTTGTGTTGCTGTCATCACTGATGATGTAGAGAGCTGATGGGTAGGGTGTGATGGGTAATGTCCACCACAGGATGTTTTGTGTTGTCATCACTGATGATGTAGAGAGCTGATGGGTAGGGTGTGATGGGTAATGCCCACCACAGAATGTTTTGTGTTGTCATCATCACTGATGATGTAGAGAGCTGATGGGTAGGGTGTGATGGGTAATGTCCACCACAGAATGTTTTGTGTTGCTGTCATCACTGATGATGTAGAGAGCTGATGGGTAGGGTGTGATGAGTAATGTCCACCACAGGATGTTTTTGTGTTGTCATCATCACTGATGATGATGTAGAGAGCTGATGGGTAGGGTGTGATGGGTAACGTCCACCACAAGATGTTTTTGTGTTGTCATCATCACTGATGATGATGTAGAGAGCTGATGGGTAGGGTGTGATGGGTAATGTCCACCACAGGATGTTTTTGTGTTGTCATCATCACTGATGATGATGTAGAGAGCTGATGGGTAGGGTGTGATGGGTAATGTCCACCACAGGATGTTTTTGTGTTGCTGTCATCAGGGAGAAGAGTGGCAGAATGGTTCAGACGATCGCCTGCCAGTAACTAAACTCAAGGTTGCAGGGTTCGCTCCCAGTAGAGGCGTCGACTTTGCTGCTCAGTTTGATCAGAAAATCAAACTGAACGTCTAGTCCTTCGGAAGGGGACAAAAAACGAGTCGGACCCGTGTGCCTTCTGGCTGCGCACGCTAAAGATCCCACGGCAGTTGAAAATCATGAAGAGCAGGGCATTCCCCAGCTGCCTTGATATAAAACATTGGAGAGATAGATTGATTTCCCAGGTCCCACCCCTTGAAGACCAATTAGCCTTCTTGCCTTTCTGAAGTCTTGGTGAAAAGAAATGTGATTATAAATTTGAATCGAGGGACAGGGGATGGGCATTGCCCTCATGGTGCTGGACCTGGGAAAAGTTGAGGTCTCTGCCACCTCACTCCGCTACAACCTCAGGGTTATGGAACTATCTTGGTAAGACCTCAGGACCTGGCCAGCTCATGGGTTTATGTGCAGGCTTAAGGCTTGTGCCATGATCAGTCTGGATCTTCTCTATCACATGGCATCTGTGACGTTAGTGCATATGGAATTCATTCCGAGCGCGGAGACGTCATCTTGAGAAACTGAAACTGATGATGCAGAGAGGTGATGGGTAGGGTCTGTCTGGCTGGTTAACACTTTGACTCCCGCACCCTATCCACCAGCTGCAAAAAGTGAACCCTTTGGACTCCTCACCGTATCCACCAGCTTCCCGTTCTGTGTGCATACGCACATTGCAAATGGAAGGATCCTCTAAGAGCTGAATGATGAATCCAAATCACAGTGCACCCCATCTTTACCTCAAAGACATGTGCAAGGAAGACATGAACTCCCTGGTCCACAGGCATCATTGTCAACCAGTGGCTGTAGTGTGCTGATGACCGTGCTTGTTGGAGACATGAGGGGAAAAGTGGAGACAGGAGGTGTCAGGCTGAAAGGTAGCAGGCAGCAATGAGGAAAAGGGCGTGAAGCAAAATCAGGAGTTGTTCCTCCAACCCATGCCAGTGTATAATTCCATGATGTCTTGTAATTGATGGTTACTGTTTTGACTTGGGTTCTTTTTTTTTTCTCTTGTTTGTTTTGTTTTGTTTTGTTTTGTTTTGTTTTGATAGAGTGAGGGAGTCAATGGGTGAAGCCTTTAACCACAGCTTTTACCACCAGATTACACCATGCAGTATTCTCAATCAGCTCGTACACAGCTACACACTTGTTCATACAGACAGGCCACTGGATGTCTGTGAAGGTACACTTACCTGTCGTGACTCTGGACTGTCACCATCAGTCTTGCTCCACACCTCATGCAGAAAAGACCGTTATGAAAAGTTACCTTGTCCAGGTTGACTACAGTTGTGTAAATATGTCCCACAGTGTGTCGCCTAGAGCTGACAACTAATGGACAAACTCCTGTGGCCGACCCAAGTCACCTTAAGTGGGGGAAGTGTTTTAATCTGCTATATGTTTCTTAGCTGTACTGTTCAGCTGGGAATTCTCTTATACTTTGAAACAAACTTGTCATTTGGCAGATGCTTGAAACATACTTACATGTAGAAGCTTAATTGATCATTTGCCAGATGCTTAACCCTTTTACTTCCATACCCCATCCTCCAGCATCCTGCATTTTCAACAATGCTAGCTAAGCAAAAAGTTAACCCTTTGACTTTTTCACCCTATCCATCAGCGTCATGCATGACGCTGGTGGATAGGGTGAGGGGGTCAACAATTAAGTTTTTGCAGCTGGTGACACAGAGTGCGGGAGCCAAAGGGTTAAAAAATATTTTAAACTTAATTTGTCATTTGGTAGATGCTTGAAAGATAAAGACAAAGAAGGGGGGGGGGAGGAAAAAAACATTTGCACTTGATGTCATCCTTGTGTTAGAAAGAAGTGATCACAGTCAGCACAATATTGGTCACACTTGTTTAACGCCACATCAGAACTAATGGTTTCTTATAGCAAACACCACAAAATGATGCACTGCTGATTTGGTGTCGGTCTTTTTGTATAGGATGTGAAGAACAGTATAATCTTAGATCAGTGTATACCTGAAATGTTAGTTTTGTATGAAACTTATTGTGATATTTACCTGAAAATATTGGGTTGGGGTTTTTTGTTTGTTTGTTTCTGTATGCAATACATATGTGTGTCTTTGGAAACGAAAATAAACAAGATTGTCAAGCCATACAAACAAGCTTTTTTTTTCTTTTGATTGAAGTATGTTATGCATTACTTTATCTTTGCATATTTATTTCCTTTGTAATACACCAAAATTCCTTTTTCATCTTATAAATATGACCTGAAAATATTAACCAGTCTCAGTGACATTTCCATTTTATCAAGTTGACCACAGTGGGGTTTTCCACATTGTAAAACCTTGGACTGCAGGTATTCTTTTCTATTCACTTTTTCAATCTACACTCAAAGGAATTAAGAGACATTGTTTCATATCGACTGAGCAGAGGTGTCTCTTTGTCTATGTGTGATAAAAATGCATGGAAGATTTTTCTCAACTATTTCTGGATAAATTTTTGCCAGATTTGGATCAAAGTTGTAGATTGTCTAGAAATCACAAATATATAGGTTTTGAAGTCGTGGTCCCAAGGTCACGGCCTGAATCAGTTCTTTCTGAGGATGGTGTGAACAGCGCTTTCTGGGGGAACTTCTGACAATGTTCAAAATGTGTTTTTGTTGTTGTGATAGTCTGTCATCGTCCTCACTTCATGTCAAGTTTTGTTTTATTCAATTTTTCTTCAAGGTCAGTGACCTTGAGAAGTACAAAGTAATGCAAAGTTATTTTTGTGATACATTTTGCATAAAAAGAGAGATTGGTAGAATGGTTTGATTTTTGTTGTTGTTTTTGTTTTGTTTGTTTGTTTTGGGAGGGAATATTTTTCCTTCTGCTCTGTTGTCTTTTTAATTGTTTCTGTAATTCATAGTTCTGCCACTTTTGTGGCATTTGCTCTTCTCCAAAATGTCTTCTTTTGTCACTCAGGTAAGCTTTGCAGGGATATGATACGTTGACTCCTTCACTCTCTGACCCTATTCACCAGCTTGTTGCAAAACACTGGCAGATAGGATGGGGGTGTTAAAGGGTTAGACTTTAAAGAACTGATTTCCTTGTTGATTGGACATAATGTCTTTAACCTGCCTCGATTTGTACAGTGCTGACTGCCTTCCAATCCTTTTTCTTTTTAAGCGTTCACATTTTTTTCTCAGTTGCATGTATGCACGTTGTTTTGTCCACGCTGTGTAGGTGATGTGTCGCTGCACAGTCTGCATACTCCATCCCTGATGGGCGTGCATGCTGGGTGTTTGTATGTTTCCATAAACCATCGGGCATTGCCATGGCTTGCAGAATCTTTGTCAGCAGATTTAGTGTTCTGTGTGCATATATACAAACAGATGTGGTTTAGACACTAACAGGTCTTCACACATGCTGATCTGGAAGTTTGGAAAAATCTTCACTGTCTACCCATCATGCAGGAGGTACCCAGGCAGGATCGAATCCTCATTTTTTTTTTATATTAGAAGTCCGATGTCTTACCCACTGAACAATCATGCATGTCAGCCTTCCGGTCTAACTGCACATGTTCCAGTCTGGCTCAAGAAAAGAATTTGTGTTTGCAATCTAGCACCTCGCTGTCCACCCAGCTGTGAATGGGTACCTGACCCTTTTCATGGCTGGGGAAGGACAAGCAATGAAGTGAAAGGAGATTGGCACTGCCCTTGTGATGCTGGTTCTCATACGACTTCAAGATTATGGGACAACACGCACAAGCTCACACGCACACACACGCACACGCACACACGCACCACACATCATGTACTGTCTTGGTCAGCCTGCAGGTCTGGTCCCAGCGTTTCATCGTCAACATTTTGACCCAGGTGCAGATCATGTCTTGATCTCCTAGAGACATTCTAAATCAATATAGATGTCAACATTATTTCCATTTCTCATGAAAAAAAAAGTCAATTTTAATGTTTAGAATGTTTCTAGAGATGAAAACTTGTTTATACCTGTGCCTGGTTTTTGATCTAGAGCTGGTCAGTTAAGGTAAATGACAAATTTTTACTGTTGATCTAACGCTAGTGACAAGCATGATTTGTATCATTCTTTTGACTGTCTAGTTTTTTAGTTTATGTGTGATTCTTGTCAAGCTTTGTGGGTTTTCAGTTTATACGTAATTTTTATGAGTATAAGCTACCGCCAGCATCGCTGTCGGGGACCATGAGGCACACATGTTCACCTGACAACAACAAGGTGGTGATTCTTTAGGCCCCTGTTTTACAGGTGGTTTGAGATGGGCTGTTAGGATCACAGTGGCTTGAAATTTTGAAACGTCCTGGCCGTTCTCTTTTTTTTTTTTTTTTTATCTCAGATGTTGTTCTTATAGGTCTTGTGTACTCCTAGGTCACACATTACACATCTAATGGAGGGAATTCAAGAACATGGAAGTTTAAGTCTTATGACTCTTCGAAAGGTCACAATCATACAAAATATGTATATAGAAAAAGAAAAAACCATCGAAACTGTTAAGACAAGGACTTTGGCCTTCAAACAAAACAAGACAGGCACACATTTTCTGCCAACTGTCCCTTGTCAAATGTACAAAAAAAAAAGCAACAAAAAAGATATATTAAAATTTAGGAGAAAAACAACCAGACTTCCTTGATGGTTTTGCCCTATTTCTAAGCAATATCTGTCATGTGAACTTTTGTTGTTATTGTTCTTCTTCTATTCTGTTGTTTTTGTGTGTGTGTGTACGTTTGTTAAAGGCCAGTTGGTCGAAAATTTGTGCTCAGTCTTCCCAACAAGCCATTAGCATGTCCACCTCTGGGTAGGAGCCGGTCGGAGTCAAACCAACCCCCTTCCCCAATAATGTTCAGTAATATTTTTTTACTGATACGGGTTAGAACCCATGACCTCCTATTGTGCTAACCACTTCCCCACATTGCTCAGTTAACAACTACTTGTTGTTGTTGTTTTTTTATGTCATTTTTTGTGGTTTATTGTACAATGACCATAGTTGTTAGTGTCAAGCATGTTGGTTCTTTTGATACAGCTGTAGACTGGAGATCTGGTGTCTTGAGTTCAATCCTGGCCCACAGCATTAAACACTGGTCTGTTCACTGCCCATCTTAACCCTTTGACTCCCACACCCTATCCACTCTCATCCTGTTTTGTCAATCGCGACAGCAAAGCAGAAACTTAACCCTTTGACTCCCTCATCCTAACCACAGCTTCCTGCAGCAAAGCAAAAGCTTAACCCATATCCCCTAGATTTCTGCAAGAAACTGGTGGATAGGATGAGGGAGTCAAAGGGTTACATTTTTGCTGGTGGTTAATAGGGTGTGGGAGTCAAAGGGTTAATGTTTCCATCATTCTGGTGATGTCAGCTTGGTGTTTCATAGTTCTCTCTCCCCCATATCAAGACCTTGCCAGTGCTTAAAATTTTGTGTATGCTCGAGGAGTCTCCCATGTGATTACTGGCAGATTTGGGTGGAGCCCATATGGTTTTGTCTGAGTGTGATGAATCCCTTTTGAACAAACATCAGACTCTTAAGAAAATACACACTAGTGATAAACTGTTTGGTGTGTGACTGCGTCATGACAAAATATATCTGCCCTCATATATGCCACATGTGAATGAAACCCTGTGTGTGGGTGATCACAAAATGTATTTGTGTTTTTATAATGGTCTGGATTGGTTGCTGGAGGAGGGATTGTTTTACCTTTGCATGACATGCATATAACCGGTGTTTAGAAGTTTTGGCACTGAAACAATATCTGTCACATGAACCATGTTTCTTACGGAAGAAGTGATTTATTTTATATCAATTTTTTTTTTCAACAAGATGTGAAAAATTAATTGTTTGTAGAGGTATTGATGTAGGTAAAAGAATGTCGAGAACTGCTTTACAAAAAAATCATGTCATTGGAGATATGTACAGTCTGCTGCTTGGAAACAAGAAGTAAGTTTGTATTTGTCAAAATGTGTTTGTTTTGGTGTTGATATTTTATAACCTTTGATGTTTTATAACCTTTGATGGTTGATTCGAAGGATGTGGGAGCATAATTTTCTATTCTTTGTGGTGTACTTTTGCTGTAATTACAATGTATGTCATAAGTATAAAAACTTTTCAAATATTGATAATACTTCTTTTGCTTCCTCACCATAGGCACCAGTCTCCTTGCTGCAGGGAGCTGGTAGATAGAGAGAGTGAAAGAGTCAAGACAGAGACTTTCAGGTAATATCACTCCATGAGAAATTGATTTATATGGACTTCAGCCATGGCATGTGTCTGCGAACAAAATGTGTCAGTTGCTCTCTCTCTCTTTCTTCTCTCTTCTCTTCTCTCTCTCTCTCTCTCTCTCTCTCTCTCTCTCTCTCTCTCTCTCTATATTCTCTCTCTCTCCTCTCTTCCCTTCTCTCTCTTATTTTCTTACCTCAGCATCGATTAACCCTTTGTCTCCAGCATCCGATCTACCAACTGCAAAAACTTAACCCTTTGGTTCCTTCACCCTATCCATCAGCTTCCTGCATGAAGCTGGTGGATAGGGTGAGGGAGTCAAAAGGTTAAGGTTTTGCTGTGCTAGCATGGTTGACAATGCAGAAAGCTGATGGACAGGGTGCAGGAGTCAAAGGGTTAAAACTGATGTGTTCACTGCTCATCTTAATGTTTCCATCATTCGGATGGTGTCAGCTTAGTGTTTCATAGCTCCCTGTCCTACCTCCCCATTTCAAGACCTCATCAATGCTTAGGGTTTTGTGTAGACCCAAGGAGTCTGCCAATAAATGCTGATAGATTTGGATGGAACACATCATGTGGAAAATGTCAGAACTCCAAACCTCCTCTGATTATAGGTGATTGTCATATTTGAATCTCGAAGTCAAGCACAAAGGGACAGCACAAAGGGAAATAAAGATTTTTTGTACTGGTGTTTACTATTTTGTTTGAATGCAATGAGCCATTTTGTGGAAGGAGTGTGTGTGTTGGGGCAACTAAAGTGAACAACAGAAACATAAGTGTGGAAAGTGGAGAGATGTCCAGTGTCAAGGGAAAATTGTTAAGCTTATGTTATTCGCCCATAGGACTGGTTTGTCAAGGTTTGTTTTCATTTTGTCAGGGAAGGAAAAAAGAAGGGGGCAGGGGTGAAGGAACATGTTCTGGGCTGGAACATATCACTGTACCTTTATTCATCCTTTATTATTTGATGTTTTAAATCATGTCTTTTTTATACATATACATATATATCTATTATTTCATGTGAGTGTGCATTATATTGATAGATAACTTATTGAGTAAAATAACAGATTATTGTTTTTGTTTGAGGTGATTAGATATAATATAGATTGAGATATAGATATAATGTTTTTTCTGAAGTGTTTAACATAATAATTATAATAATAATATTTACAGTATTCATAATGTTTTCCACATGTATGTTATACATACATATATGTGTGCGTGCGTGATTATGTATGTCCCTCATTTTTTTCCGTTACCGATCGAAATACAAGTGAATATCAGATTAGAAATCATTTTTATTGCTTCTACGTAGTTCTACACCAACACATTATTGCACTTCCCCTGTCTTCATCATAGCAATAGGGCTTGACATGTAGGCCTGTGTGTTTTATGTGTCTGTCTGTGTCTGTCATTATTGCACTTCCCCTGTCTTCAACATAGCAATAGGGCTTGACATGTAGGGCCTGTGTGTTTTATGTGTCTGTCTGTGTCTGTCATTATTGCACTTCCCCTGTCTTCAACATAGCAATAGGGCTTGACATGTAGGGCCTGTGTGTTTTATGTGTCTGTCTGTGTCTGTCATTATTGCACTTCCCCTGTCTTCATCATAGCAATAGGGCTTGACATGTAGGGCCTGTGTGTTTTATGTGTCTGTCTGTGTCTGTCATTATTGCACTTCCCCTGTCTTCAACATAGCAATAGAGTCTTGACATGTAGGGCCTGTGTGTTTTATGTGTCTGTCATTATTGCACTTCCCCTGTCTTCAACATAGCAATAGAGTCTTGACATGTAGGGCCTGTGTGTTTTATGTGTCTGTCTGTGTCTGTCATTATTGCACTTCCCCTGTCTTCAACATAGCAATAGAGTCTTGACATGTAGAACCTGTGTGTTTTATGTGTCTGTCTGTGTCTGTCATTATTGCACTTCCCCTGTCTTCAACATAGCAATAGAGTCTTGACATGTAGGGCCTGTGTGTTTTATGTGTCTGTGTCTGTCATTATTGCACTTCCCCTGTCTTCAACATAGCAATAGAGTCTTGACATGTAGGGCCTGTGTGTTTTATGTGTCTGTGTCTGTCATTATTGCACTTCCCCTGTCTTCAACATAGCAATAGAGACCTTGACATGTAGGGCCTGTGTGTTTTATGTGTCTGTCTGTGTCTGTCATTATTGCACTTCCCCTGTCTTCAACATAGCAATAGAGTCTTGACATGTAGGGCCTGTTTGTTTTATGTGTCTGTCATTATTGCACTTCCCCTGTCTTCAACATAGCAATAGAGTCTTGACATGTAGAGCCTGTGTGTTTTATGTGTCTGTGTCTGTCATTATTGCACTTCCCCTGTCTTCAACATAGCAATAGAGTCTTGACATGTAGGGCCTGTGTGTTTTATGTGTCTGTCATTATTGCACTTCCCCTGTCTTCAACATAGCAATAGAGTCTTGACATGTAGGGCCTGTGTGTTTTATGTGTCTGTCTGTGTCTGTCATTATTGCACTTCCCCTGTCTTCAACATAGCAATAGGGCCTTGACATGTAGGGCCTGTGTGTTTTATGTGTCTGTCTGTGTCTGTCATTATTGCACTTCCCCTGTCTTCAACATAGCAATAGAGTCTTGACATGTAGGGCCTGTGTGTTTTATGTGTCTGTGTCTGTCATTATTGCACTTCCCCTGTCTTCAACATAGCAATAGAGCTTGACATGTAGGGCCTGTGTGTTTTATGTGTCTGTGTCTGTCATTATTGCACTTCCCCTGTCTTCAACATAGCAATAGAGCCTTGACATGTAGGGCCTGTGTGTTTTATGTGTCTGTCTGTGTCTGTCATTATTGCACTTCCCCTGTCTTCAACATAGCAATAGAGTCTTGACATGTAGGCCTGTTTGTTTTATGTGTCTGTCATTATTGCACTTCCCCTGTCTTCAACATAGCAATAGAGTCTTGACATGTAGAGCCTGTGTGTTTTATGTGTCTGTGTCTGTCATTATTGCACTTCCCCTGTCTTCAACATAGCAATAGAGTCTTGACATGTAGGGCCTGTGTGTTTTATGTGTCTGTCATTATTGCACTTCCCCTGTCTTCAACATAGCAATAGAGTCTTGACATGTAGGCCTGTGTGTTTTATGTGTCTGTCTGTGTCTGTCATTATTGCACTTCCCCTGTCTTCAACATAGCAATAGGGCCTTGACATGTAGGGCCTGTGTGTTTTATGTGTCTGTGTGTGTCTGTCATTATTGCACTTCCCCTGTCTTCAACATAGCAATAGGGCCTTGACATGTAGGGCCTGTGTTTTATGTGTCTGTCTGTGTCTGTCATTATTGCACTTCCCCTGTCTTCAACATAGCAATAGAGTCTTGACATGTAGGGCCTGTGTGTTTTATGTGTCTGTGTCTGTCATTATTGCACTTCCCCTGTCTTCACATAGCAATAGAGTCTTGACATGTAGAGCCTGTGTGTTTTATGTGTCTGTCTGTGTCTGTCATTATTGCACTTCCCCTGTCTTCAACATAGCGATAGGGTCTTGACATGTAGGGCCTGTGTGTTTTATGTGTCTGTCTGTGTCTGTATTATTGCACTTCCCCTGTCTTCAACATAGCAATAGGGTCTTGACATGTAGAACCTGTGTGTTTTATGTGTCTGTTCATATATTGCACTTCCCCTGTCTTCAACATAGCAATAGGGCCTTGACATGTAGATCCTGTGTGTTTTATGTGTCTGTGTCTGTCATTATTGCACTTCCCCTGTCTTCAACATAGCAATAGAGTCTTGACATGTAGATCCTGTGTGTTTTATGTGTCTGTATCTGTCATTATTGCACTTCCCCTGTCTTCAACATAGCAATAGGGCCTTGACATGTAGGGCCTGTGTGTTGTCTGTGTCTGCTCTTGTCTATCATGTTTTCTGAAGCAGTTAGGGTTCTTGTGAGATAAGGCACTGTACAATTAGTCATTATTCTTATCATTGTTGTTACTACTACTATTATCAGTTGTTGTTGAGATAAAACCCCGTTCAAGTAGTCATTGCTGTTGTTATTTTTATTCATAATTATTATTGTTATTGTGGTTGTTTTGTTGTTGTTGTGCTGTTTTATTCATTTATCGTTGTTGTTATTATTATTATCATCATCATTATATTATTATTATTATTATTATATTATTATATTATTATTATTATACTACTACTACTACTCTTTTTCTACTATTTTAATTCTATCATCATCATCATCATCATCCATGGGTAGTTTTAGATGTTCCCTCTGTGTGAAAATGTTGGGAGTATTTGTGACTGGAGCTGTTTGGCTCAATAAAGCAATATAACCACTAATCATGCCATCAGGCAGTCCTGGTAAACCACTCCACGTCTTGTTAAGGTGCTTGCAACGTTCCCTCTGTGGGGATGCCAGGAGCTCTTTCAGTATAAACAGTATCCTCACCTTCTGGAAAATCTGTGCCAGAAATTTCTTCTTTTCTGTTACTCTGTTTCTACCTTGTTTCTTCACTTTGTCATTTCTTCCTATCATTTTCTGCCTTGTTGGTCCATTCAATGTAGCCTTACATACTTTCTCTTAGGAGTAATAATTGGGCACATTTATTTAGTTCATTTTTTGCTCTAAGGAAATGTGATGTGCAGAAGCAATAGTAGGTTATGTAGAATTTAGGCCAGTTTTTATATATGTTTTAGTGTCCTTAAGTTATGTTTACATTTATATTCAGGTATGTTTCTAATCCCTTTTTAAATCCCCTGGTAATAAATCAGATGGGGAAGTGGTCAACGCCAGGGACATATCCTTAGATCTGTATGCACAAATGCACATGTAGGCCTACTGAATTTTCTTTTCCAGGTTTTCTTTTAGTTTTTTGTTGTTTTTTTTAATGTATAATCCTCTGTGAGGTATGGTGTACATTTTGAGATGTCATAGACTTGATACGGCCCTGCGCAGTTGGTTGGGCTTAAAGTGACGATAGCAATGAAAAAAAAATTTTTTAAAGCAGCATGTTTTCCCGGATTTCCCTGTCCACAGTGTCTGTCTACATTTCATTTACAAATAGTCCTGAGCGGTATTGAGTGTTTGTGGGATCTTTAAAGACTACAGATGAATTATTATTATTTGTCAGTTACATTGAGCAACAAGTGGCCAGTTTGTTTCTCTCTTCAATCATTCTTGTACAGTTTAGTATTTCATAGATTCCTCCTCCCCTCTTCATGATTTTGCCAGGTCATGGAGTCTGCCAGATAACTGCTGGTAGTTTAGGGTAGAGCATGCATGTAATTAACCTTTGACTCCCTCACCCTCTCCATTAGCATCCTGCATCGTTACCAATGATAGCAAAGCAATTGCAATTGGTGGATAGGGTGCAGGAGTCAAAGGGTTAATAGTTGTCCCAGTGCAATGAACCTGTCTTGAACAAATTCCAAACTCTAAGGTTAGACCTACATTGAAGTCAGCATTATGGCCAAATTCAGTCTTGAATGACCTACACTGAAGTCAGCGTTATGACCAAATTCAGTCTTGAATGCCTTGGTTGTTACAAGGATGTGTGTGTTAGTTAAGTGAAGGTTATATCTACTTTTTATGATAGTGTTAGGACTATGCACAGTTTTGAATGTCTTGGGAATTATATGTGAGTTTGGTTTTAGTTAAGGTTGGATTTACTTGAATTAGTGTTATAACAACGTACAAAGTCAGAACAAGACTGAGCCGGCTGAAATGTGGTATCTGAGAAGAACATGAGTTTATGGACTGCAAGAAAACAAATGAGACCCTCTTGAAAGAGACAAACACGAAAAAGACCATTAATGAAGGTTAGGAAAAGACAAGCAACATCTATAGGACACCTTATGAGACAAGAAAAATTTGAGCACCTAGTCATAACAAGAAAGCTTGAGGGAATAAGAGCAGCAGGTAGACCCAGGGAGAAACTATCGTAGAATGAATGGGGCAGAAAGGGGGAAAGGTTGGAGATGTACTTGCAGCGACAAAAAATAGATTCATGTGGAGGGTCATGTCACCAACGCCATGCGGCATGGCACATGATGATTATGATGGTTTTATTAATTGTGGCTTAATATTGTCTGATCTAGTAATTCATAAGGATGTTTCTTAGTTAAGGTTATATCCACTTTTTGTTGGTGTTATGACTAAACACGGTCTTGAATACTTTGGTAATTATAAGGACGCGTTTCTCATTTATGGTTAGATTTAGTTTTTAGGTAGTATTATGATCAAACACTGGAATGCCTTGTTAATTATGAGGATGCAACTGCTCTATCTCACTCTCACTTTGCAAATCTCTCACAAACTATGTAGCCTCCAGTTCACTGAGCTGTGAATGGTTGCCAACACTTTGGGGTTGGGGAAGATAAAGCAGCAAGAGAAAGGAGATAGGCACTGCCATCATGATGCTGGCCCAGAGTGTGGAGGTCTCAACCACCTCACTTCCCTATGGCCTCAGGGTCATCCTTCACCTTTTAACAATTTCATGTGTAGAATTAGTCAATATTTGATACATGTATATCTAACTTCTAAGCAATAATTTTATGGCAGTTTTGATTTCACTGGTGATTATGTTTTTGCTGTCTACACTTTTAGTTATAAAATTCCTGAATGAAGCCTTCACGTACATTTTTCGGTGACATTGATATGGTAGTAAATATTTTCATGCAATCATTCTGCAGAATGTAACTGCCTTTGAGTTGCTGTGTCACTGTAACATGGTATGTTATATCACTTGCAGTGTCTGTTGTTGGAATATTACAGTCATAGCAGGGATGTTCAATCAGCTCAAACCATAAAGTGTGCATACTGTATAGATGTATAGTAATGATGATGGCTCTGAATTTGTGTGATAAACCCTGTAAATAACAAAATAAAATATCCACTCACAGATTTATGATGTCTTTTTATATATATATATATGTGTGTTGAAACTTGAATGAACGCAAGTGGACCGCTGTTCTGTTAACTCCTTCATGCTCTGTCAATGTGCGATAACTGTCTTGACTTTGTGACCATCAAATGCAGTTGAAATACACCGAATGTTACAGTAATTATAATGTTTTGCTCAGCATTGCGGAGATTTCTGCTGATTTAGACTATTTACCTTCCTGAAAGCCTTTTCCCCCCAAGTGCGAGCTCAAATACTAACATCATTACCAGCATTGTTTGAGAAACTTGCAGAAGTTTTTGTGAACTGGGTCTACTATTCAGCAGCCGTGGCAGAGAGTGAATGAACATTTATGCTTGAGGATTTATTGGAAGAAATTCTTGTGATCCAGACGTTGACCGGAAAGAAGCAAAGCTGGATGATGATTGTGACAAGATTATCTCCCTCTGCCATCAGACTTGGGAATGGATAAAAAAGAAGAAAAAAAATCAGGAATGTTCTCCTCCTCCCCAAAATTCTCTCAATCAAAAGCTAAGCTATCTGGGACTAGCCTCACGTATTTTCTAGGGTTTCAGTCTCTTGCGTTTTGATAGAGCCAACGGACTAAAGGTCTTTACCAGCATTATGTGGATAACAGCAAGTGTCCAAGTCAGTAACCATCATCTCTACCACAGCAAACACCCACTCCCATTTCCACTTGTTCACACAGCCATCATCATCGTCATGAATTGTGTTGCCATGGTTGCCCAAGCATGTGAGGACGACATGTTGACAATGGAATGAACTTGTGAAATGAATGCAGTGGAAAAGATCTAGCAACTGTGTTCAGCACTGTAGCCAGCTTAAACCGAAGCTATGCCCACAGTTCAAACTTCAAGTGACTGAAATGGACGGCAGCAAGATGTGAACAAGGCATCTGACCTTTTGATAAACAAGGCGTCTGACTTTTTGTGGGCATCTTGTGAACAGCTAAACCAGTGCTTTTCTTTTGTACCCCCATCATTTTTTCCCATTGACTTGATTTTGTTTACACGGGATACAGATTTTTCTGCTGCGGAAATGCTTTGTTTTTTCAGATGAATCCCATGCCGGCAGGTGTTTTTCTCCTAGTTTTTGTGTTTGGCATGCTTGACAAAGGCCAGTTGGCCAAGGGTTTGTGCCTGTTCGTCTTGTCGTGTTGGGTACGTGTTCTGTTTTCGTGTTTTTCTGGTTCCTGATATCAGCAGACTTTCATATTCATATTTGTATTTATTTGTCAGAATGGATTTACCATATTAAACTCGGGCTGCTCTCATTTTTGACAGCACGTGCTAGCGCATCACTGTAGCACAGCACCACCCAATTTTTTTTTTTTTTTTAACCAAGACTTTAGAAAGGCAAGAAGATTAATTGGACTTCAAGAGCAGGGACTAGGAAATCAATCTCTCTTTCCAATGTTTCATACCAGAACAGCCAGGCGAAAGCCCTGCTCTTCATGATTTTCAACTGCTGTGGAATCTTCAGCGTGCACAGACCAAAAGCCACATGGGTCCAGTATGCTGCTTGATGGTTTGGCTCTCTTGTTCATTGGTGATATGAGCAGTGTGTCGTTTACCATCTTGCCATGCTATAGCATCGATATGAGCAGTGTGTCTGATGTTTACCATCTTGCCATGCTATAGCATGATGTGAGCAGTGTGTCTGATGTTTACCATCTTGCCATGCCATAGCATCTGATGTGAGCAGTGTGTCTGATGTTTACCATCTTGCCATGCCATACATCTGATGTGAGCAGTGTCTGATGTTTACCATCTTGCCATGCCATACATCTGATGTGAGCAGTGTGTCTGATGTTTACCATCTTGCCATGCCATAGCATCTCATGTCCATGGCATGGATTAGTCTTTCCAAATCCTCTGTGAGGGTCTATGTCTCGCATGCAGACAGAAATATGGAATATACCAGTACACGTAAGAGTCTGTCTTGTTTCATGGAGATGCTCTTGTCCTTCCATACAGGTTTGATTGGATAGTGCTGTCCTCAAGATGATTTCTGGTTTAGATCTCTCACTGCTAATGATGGATCCCAGGTGAGTGAATTGTTAAACAGTTCCAAGTAGGCTACCAGTCCATTCTGTCCATGAACAGTTACGTAAGTAGTGATGCTGGCCATCAGTTTGGTCTTCTCGGCACTTATTTCCATCTTGTCAAAGTTTTATCAATTCAGTTTCAAAGTTTAATTTTCTCTGTTAACTAAAGCAGAAATATGTATCAATAAAAACTGTGTAATACTAGCATGCAAGTGGTGTTACCAGTTTTGGTAGGCCCTATATTTGTCTTTGGTGTTGTAGCAGTCAACAAGCAAAGCCAGAACAAGGTTGAGGCAGCCGAGATGTGGTTTCTAAGAAGAATGTTGAGAGTTCCATGGACAGCTAAGAAAACAAACAAGACAGTCGTGATGGAGCAGACACAGGTAGATCATTCATAAGGAAGATTAGGAAAAAACAGGCAACATTTATAGGCCATTTTATGAGGAAAGGGGATTTGGAGCACCTGGTAACAAAGGGAAAGCTGGAGGGAAAGAGAGCACCAAGTAGACCCAGGGAGAAAATACTACATGGACTTGCAGAGTGGCTGAAGACAAGACGGGTGGAAGAGATGCTTGAGGCAACAAGAGATAGACAGATGGAATTCCATGATCGCCAACGCCATGCGGCAGGGCACATGATGATGATGATGATGATGATGATGATGAGCAGCAGCAGTAATACTGGTGGCGACAGTAGTAACTGTTAAAGTAGAACTAGTAGAAGCAATGGTAGTGGAGGTGTTAGTGGTGGTGGTGATAATGGTGGTAGTTTCATATTCTCAAGATGGCATTTCTATGCTGAGGATAAAAATGTTACTTGCTGAGTCCAACACCATATATGCCATGTGATGGACAAGATCCAAAATGATCATGGACCACATGGGAGTCAAACCCACTATCTCACCTCCTCTCTAACCAGCAGTCCAGAGCCACTAGGAAAAAAGGTAGTAATGGTAGCAGCAGTAGTGACAGCCACAGCAGCAGTATACCTAGTACCCCTGTGGGAATGCCAAGGGCTCTTTCAGTAGAAATAGTATCCCCATCTTCTAGAAATTCTGTGCTAGAAATTTTCGGTCATTCTATTTCTGCCTTGTTCCTCTGCTTTGTCATTACTTCCCATCATTTTCTGCCTTGCTGCTCCATTCACCTGTATGCATGGGTGAAAGTAGTTCCGGAGTGTTCCGGAATGAACCGATTGACAAAAGTTCTTTTCCGGAATGGCAAACTTGACTTCAGGAAAATGCCAATGCAAAAAAAAAAAAAAAAAAAAAAACGAGTCTTTCACACTGTCAGCTCAGCTTATCTGCATAATTCAATTATCTATATTATTTTTCCATTAGTCTTCGTTTGTATCGAACGGCGATTCTTCACTGGTGCCTGGCAACACAGAAAGGGTTTAAAGTTACTTCCCTTCCTTTTCATTCTTGCTCATGCGCATTCCGAGTCTAAACCGGGGGGGGGGGGGGGGGGGGGAAGTTTGCGAGCGAAGATTTGTATCGACAGCAAATTTGGGCCTAACACATGCAGGGGTGGGACTTTTCCGTAATGAGACGGATTTCCGTATTCGAAAATTCCCTTTTTTTTTATCTTTTTTTTTCCCCCCTTTTTTTTTACCGACCGATGTAAACAGTGTGAGTCACATAGGCCTAGGTTATGACTGTTGAGTACATTTGATCCGGTAGGGCTGGAGTGGCAGGGGGGGGGGGGGAGATGGGAGTGTAGCGGCAGGGAAAGGGGATGGGTAATGGGTAGTTGCAGGGAGCAGCTGGGGGGGGGGGGGGGGGGGGGCAGTGGGCAAAGAGAAATTCTGAGCAGAGACAATGTAGTGTTAACAAACTGCTGTAACCTGGTAAAATGATCTGGGGATATATCCTTCCTGGTTGTTTAAAAGCAAAAAACCAGCATTCTAGAGTTAGGGTTATGGTTAGGGAGGGGTTAAGGGTTAGAAAAATAAGGATCCATAAAACCCTTCCAGAAACATGTCTGTAGTGTTGGTGTAACCCAAGGATAAGCCCTCTGTAATGCTTTGTAATAGACAGTTTGAAAGGAAACAAAAAAGGTGTGATTTAGCACATTTTGTTTCATTTTAGAGCAGTTTTTATGGCTTTGATTTCAGATTTTCTTCAGCTTCTTGGGGGCGTTGCCCCCACACCCCCACCAGGGGCCTTGCCCCTGGACCCCACTGGGGGCCTACAGCGGCCCCCAGACCCCCGCCATTTTTTTCAGTATTCAAATTTTTTCTGAGTCCCACCCATGCACATGCGATAGCAACAATGAAGGAAGTGCCTGTTAATGCAGATGTTTCTGCAATAGACAAATCAGTAAAAAACAAGTGGCGATGGCTCTGGCTAGAAGAAGAAGAAGATGGCGATTGTTTCGAAGTGTTTCCATTGCTTCAGGAATGGACGCAGGTTTTCAGGAATGGGAACATTTAGAGGACATGGAAATTTAAGGTTTCAGGATTGGGAGATTTTTTCACTTTCACCCATGTGTATGTGTTCGATAAGCAAGTCTTACGTACTTTCTCTTAGGACTGACAATTGGGTACATGTACTAAGTGTATTAGTTTAGGCTCTTGGGAAATGAGATAGCAATTTTTGGTAATTCATTCCCATTTTTCTATATGATTTAGTAGCAATTTTTGGTAATTTATGCCCATTTTCATATGTTTTAGTGTCCTAAGTTATGTTTAAATTTGTATTCAGCTATGTTTTTTAAATCCCTTGAGTGATAAACTGGACGGAGCAGTCAATGCCAGGGGCGTCTCCTTAAATTATGAGCTCGAATGCATTGATATACTTTGTACTTAATTTTCTTTTCCTTTTTCACAGGTTGAAGTTTAGTATGTTTTGAAACAGTTATAGTCCTGATATGGCTCTACGAGGTTGGCTGGGCTTTACACAAAAATAACAGTAACAGTACTTCCTTACAGACATGCTCACCATAAAAAAACAAAAACAGGCAGTTGAAATACTGTCTGTCTCAGCTTGTCAAATACTGATCCTAGAACCAAAAAATACTATCGTCGCCCATCTTCGCAAGTAAAAGACAACAAATGTCTTGTGTTTCACATTTTTATTTCATTGCTCAATTTCAAAAGTGTGAATGTCATCATCCATTGAGACAGAAACTGGACAACAATTGAGGCAAAAAACAACATGGCTGCATAAACTCTATATTCTGTATGTGTTTAACAGAAACACAATGTTTCTATAATCCATGTTCAACCATAATCTGTTTTTCTATAATCCACGTTCAATCATTATCTGTGTTTCTATAATCCATGTTCAACCATAATCTGTTTTTCTATAATCCACGTTCAATCATTATCTGTGTTTCTATAATCCATGTTCAACCATAATCTGTGTTTCTATAATTCATGTTCAACCATAATCTGTTTCTATAATCCATGTTCAAACATACAATTCTAAATATAAACAAATCCGAAAGGTAACCAACAAGAAACTGGAGTAACCACTTTGAAAACGTAAAGCTGTAAAAGGCGTAATGCTATCGGACATGAAACTGATAGCAGAAGACATCTAAACATGACAATTTCTGTATACACACTGTATACACATACAACAGGACCTAAACATAGCTTTCTGTTTTCACATTCGTTTGTTACCTCACAATTAAGACAAACATACCCCATTTTCAGAGGTAAACTACGACTACAACATATTTTTCAATCATCTAAAAAAGGAAAGGGGTCGACAAGAAAAGCACAACACCAAACTCGACAATATTCCAAGTTGGAAAAAAAAAGAGAAGCATGTTCCGTTAAATAACAAAGACAGCTTCACAACAATGGCTACATGGACTGCAATCACTGTTATTCCTTAGCATCTTAACCTTTTGACTCCTGCACCCTATCCACCAACTATAAAACCGTAACCCTTTGACTCCTGCATCCTATCCAACGACTGTAAAAGCTTAACCCTTTGACTCCTGCACTATCCAACGACTGTAAAAGCTTAACCCTTTGACTTCAGCATCCTATCCAACATCTGTAAAAACTTAACTCTGACTCCCTCACCCTGTTCACTAGCTTCCTGCAGGAATGCTGGCAGATTGGATGAGGGAGTCAAAAGGTTAAGTTTCTGCTTTGCTAGTATGGCTGACAATGATGATGCTGGTGGATAAGATGTCGGAGTTGAAGGGATAAATAATTGAACATGATGCTGGTATGACATCAGAGTAACCAACCTGACAACATCGCAGTTTCAAGATGGCCCTGTATAACCTAGGCAGCAGGTATGAGGAGTTCCACATTGAACAAAACGTATCACCTGCTTTAGGAGCAGAGGACCTTCCCTGTGAAGGACCTGAATACTTATACAGCACTCTACAAGTGTCTCCTGGGCTGTTCCCCACCCACCTCCCATCCCCAATTTTTCTTCTTTCATTTTTTAAACCTTTGACTCCCGAACCACATGCACCAATTGCAAAAACTTAACCCTTTAACTCCCTCACCCTGTCCACCAGCTTCCTGCAGGAAGCTGGTGGATAGGGTGAGAGAATTAAAGGGTTAAGTTTTTGCTTTGCCTACATGGTTGACAATGCAGGATGCTGGTGGACATGGTGCCCAAGTCAAAGGGTTAAACATTTCATTTAATTTTCTTATGCTGTCTTTGTTAAATTTTCTGTTTCATTTCACTCGTCTTTTCTGTCCACTTCTTTTCGTCTTTCTCTTCATATCATTGCAAGGGAGGCAACCTTTTATTTCTTCTCTTGAGGCAATGAGTCTATTTCTACATTTACTTTAGTCATTCTCTTTTTATAAATGTTCAAATGAGTAGTTAAGACCCACCCCAGGTGAAGACTAGACATGAAAAAAGCACTTCAGAGCTCCATCTTTTATCGCCTTAAAGAATGTTATCGTCTCCTAAACAAGTTATAGCTGAAAGCTAACAATAATACATAAACAACACAACACCAAAAGCATCACTCTCAAAACAAAACGTAAAACTGATAACGTCAAAAGCTTTTGTCTTGCAAATTCAAACATCTTACAGATGTATACACAGGCACAAACTGTTTCCCATTCTTCATCCAAATCTTCTCATTATGTATGTTCTGGCAGATGACTGTTTAGCATTTCTCAATCACAAAACTGTTGCCCTATCCAGTTCTCAACCATGTAACTTCAAATGCACACGAGACACACAATGAACAGATCAAACACTCATGACACACAAAGAACCACAACTAACATACCTGACACACACCTACACCACAACCACTAGACACACAAACACAAAACCAGACTCACCCACTATCACACAGTCCTGTCCAAAACCAACATACACACCACAAACAGCACCAACAAGCAGATGAACATACGAACATACATTCAATCTCCGGTTTCTTCACCCCATCACTCCCTCGCCCTATCCTATGCAGGCAGCTGGTGGTTAGGATGAAGGAGCAAAAGGGTTAACCCCTTCTGGTCCGCCCACTGCCCAATCAGAACTTTCTGATGGTCTGATCAATGGCATCCATATGATCCTTCAATGCAGCCCACTGCTCCAAACTCAGGCTGATGCCTGGGGAAAACACAAAATAAAAATAAAAATTACCTGAACACAGACTGATAACTTGATAACTGACAAAATGAAATGTGCACAAATTTTCGGCTTACTGGGCTTCATCAAGCATACACAAAAGACAACAAAATGCATAAAAAAAAAAAATCACGAAACCAGACAACTTCCCTGAAAGGCCGATTCCGCTCAGATTGTATGTACAGATGGTGCAATTTCTAGAGCACCAGCAAAGTTAAATACAAATCTATGTGTAAAAGTAAAACAAATGTAATGTGCGAAACAAATCCCGTAACATCAAAACCAACGTTTTTCCCATGTCTCACAGTCTGTTGCATATTTCTCATCAGAAAAAAAATAATTTTCATAAAACATCAATCCTAAAAGGTGTTGAAGATCTTTCTTTTCAACTGTAACTAGATCTAAACTTCATGTCCCACATCCCCTTCAACTCCCCATTATCAGTTCTCCACAGCTGATCCGTCTCTTCACAGTCACACACTACACTGTGCACGCACTCCACACACACACACACAGATGCGCATGTGCGCACACACACACGGGACCAACTCACCTTTTTTCCCAGGCCTCATTTCCCCATCTTTGTCATAGTATTCACGAATGCTGACCAGCACCTTGCCTCGGAACTCGCTGACTGTAGCATAGCGCATACGTGCCAACTGAAACATGGAATCTTAATCAAAGGTACTGTCGAAGCTCACAGAAAGAAACCAGAAACAAGAATAAGAGAGCAAATGGAAGAAAGCAACACAGCAAAGTGATTTCTCATTATTCCCTGCCCTTTTCACAAAGCAACCAAAGCACAGAATATCAAGCAGTGAAATAACTTCTGCCAAGGAATCAGAGCGCAATGCTGATATGCAAATACCATATTTACCATTCTTTCTAAAGGCAGAAATTCCCACTCCACCCAACTGCTGTCAACTCTGTCAACATATCCAACCAATCCCACCTAGCTGTCTTTCAAGGAGAGCGATGTCAAGAAGGAAAACCAAAACCAAAAGCATCTCTACTCACCTGGAACATGAGTTCACCGTTGGGCCCTTTTTCAACTTCACTGGACGATGCCTTCGCTTTGCTGGAGTCCTCAGATTTTCCTTTCTTCTCAGCTTTCTTGGGAGGCTCTACCTTCTTCTTCTTGGCCTTGGGGGGCTGAAACACCACAGCACACCACTCCATGTGAGAGAAAAAAGCACAAAAACAGCACCAAACTACTGTCAGATTAACCAATGCAGTACTGACATAAACTAAATAAAACAAATCATTAATAATAATGTTTACAGCCAACAGCTCAGAGACACACCAGGGCTATGTAACCATCTCAGGCAACATATACGCATCGATGACCCTCGAAAAAAAAATTGTGAGAAGAAAAGAAGCCAGTACATTTTGTGTTCACACTACTAATCTACGATATGCCCCTGGCATTGGCCATTCCACTTTATGTATCACCGGGAATTAAAAATGCAAACCTACCTGAATACAAATGCACAAACAAAATTACACAAATAACAAAAAAAACTGGCATAAAATATCTAAAAATTATCAAGTAGTTTTACATTTCCTTAGAGAGCTAAAACATGCAACCAATATATGTATCCAGTTATCAATTTATTTTTATACTGATCAGAAAGAAAAATGCAATCTGTTTTGATCAGTGTCATTTCCTTGACTATGCGGTTGATTAAAAACACCAAGGCTTTTCATACACCTACTGACAGCAAGTTTTGCATAGCACGTGCCACGATTCAATGGCCACCTGTAATTGAGAAAGCAAGCACACACCCCACCTAAACAAACTGCATCACTAGCTTCCACCATGATGGCAGCAGAGTGGTGTCGCTGATTTTCAGCACATCAGAAAAGGCATCACAGGACATGTGTTATATGCCTATAGATCTGTGATTTCCAACTAGGCACAGGTGTATTGGTTCAGGACAGGTAAGCCAGCAACTGCATCAGTGCAGCATAATACAGTATGTGTATTTCATTATAATTAATTTTTATTGCTTCTTTTCATACTGCACGTCTTATAGTTCATCATTTTCCATCACAGTTGTAGGGACTGACATGTAGGCCTACCTGTCTCACAAGCGTCTACCCCTGTCACTCACGCTTTTGTGAAGCGCTTAGGACTTTGTGAAGTGAGGACTTTTGTGAAATGAGGCACTGTACAAGTACCCTTTTCTATTAAGTACTCACATCTGATCCTGAATCAGACTCTTCAGATGATGACAGATATTCTTTGCTTTTTGGCATTCTGCTTCTGCTGCTTTTCCAACTTTCTGCTTTCAGTTTCAGGTGTAAATGATGTGGTGATGATACAATCTGAAAATAAAAGCATGATCGTTTACATACTCATTTATTATAGTTTGATTCTAAGTAAAACAAATGTATACACAGATAGATAGACAGTAGTGGATACAGATATAGATATATAGAAAGAGATAAATAGATTGGCAGATAGATAGGTATGTAGATAGAGCAACAGACAGAGAGACAGGTGATAGATACATGTATACAGTTTCAGCCTGTTTCTTCAACTTTCTTTACTGACATGAAACTTTAATCGAAGGCACTCGGTTAAATGAATGAGATAAATAAATCCTTATTCATCTCGACTGACCTCTCTATGATAGTTCTTAGGATGTATATCAATAGTTCCTTTCCCTTCCACAAATCCACACTGTTCATCTGCTATTTCTCTTTTGATTCTATTCCTTGTCCTCATCATGATTATTCTTAATAGGACTTTTGTTACATGACTCATCAAACTGATTGTGTGTTTAGTTTGCATTCTATAGCCCCAGTCTTCTTTGGAAGTGCAATGAAAATCGATCTTGACATATCTTTGGGGATTTTTCCAGTGTCATAAATTTCATTTAAGAGGACTTATTTTCTCAATACCAAATTCATCCAGGGCTTCAATCATCTCTACAGGTAGTATTATAGTAATGTTGTTGAGTCTGGGGCTTTTCCTGGTTTCATCTTTTTCAGTGCTGTTCTAACTTCATCTTTCATTATGGGTGGTCCTTCAAAGTTCTTTCTTATCATGTGTTCTTCGTTTCTGTCATCTTCAAAAAGGTCTTTAATCCAAATTAATTACTCTCCCCATCTGTCCAATATTTTGTCCTTTTCCATGATAAGTGTACCATATTTTGATTTTAAGCAACCAGTTTTCCTGTGGACGATTTCTTCAATTCATCTGTACATACCCTGAGGATCCGTTTTGTGTCGTTCTATTTCTTTGCATTTTATTTTCAGCCAAACTTCCTTAGTTTCATTGCACCTATTCCTGATTTCTTTATCTTCCTGTGTATCTCCTCATTTCTCTTTGCCTTCCTCCATTCCTCCATCAAGCCTAAAATTTCTTTTGTCATCCAGTTCTTTTTTGCCTATCTTCTTCAGTGACTTCTTTACAAGCTTCATTTATCGAATTTCTCAACTTTGTCCATTGTTCCTCACTGTCACTGACATCTTTTTTACAGAGCACTGAATTTGTTTTGAACATGTAGCCTAGCCTACACTAATTTTTTTATGTTGCCTATCAGTATCACTTCATCTGTCTTTAACTTAGTTTAAGAGTCCAAGATAATGAAGATTTAGTTTGATATTGCTTTGCTTTAGGTCTGTTTCCTTTTCCTTAATTTCAGCCTAAATCTTCCCACTACAGTATTGTGGTCACTGTTGCAGTCTGGGCCTGGCAGTGTTTTTGCTGACAGTGACACTGACAGTAAAGAATTTCTAAATCTGGGCATACCTACATCAATTCTTCAGTTTCACTTTCAGTTACTCGTACTGACTTTGTGGCTGCCGAAAAAAATACTACCACTACCATCCCCGTCCACACACACACATAATTATAGTGATATACATGGCATCACGTCTGTGTGTTTCGGCGGAAATTTTTCGAAACCTGCCTAGTTTCAGTTTCAGTTTACCGATTAACTTAGTGTAGACGTTCACACAGTCACACACACACACACACAGCGTCGCAAGAATCGGCGGGACAGTCACCGAAAGGAAGAAGTTTTCATGCCTAGAAGACGCGAAAGAAGCCTCTCAATTGTTGGACAAATCAGTGACTAGACTACAGTTACAATTTCAACCTGTTTTTATATGCCTTATGCACATTCACTAGATCTAGATCCTGCACAGAAGTGACATGAAACGTAACTTGCAAACCGTTTCTCTCCGGTTAATTGTTTCAAACACATGATTGTCAACATTCGAGCTTCCTGCTGAAGACAAGAACAGAAAAAAATTCACACTGTATCATACCTCTGTTAGCAACAATGCTTATTTGTCATAAAACAAAATAAATGTGTTACACTATCACTCAAAGCGCAGATCTTTTCCTTACCCGCGCTCCTTGACGGAAGTGATGTTGAAGTCGCAAGGACTGCTGGGCAATAGCCTAAGGCCTATTCAGTCTTTGGCTGTGTTCGGTTTCTGTATGGTGTATTTGAGGTGACGTCTCATCGGCGTTTTGCCTCTGTGGCAATTGGTCTCTGACTGCTATTTTATTCAGAATGACGCGTAAAGTTTGAATTTTCCATTTTGCATTCATTTCATCTGTTGTAAGTCGGGAGTGTGCGTACAGATGATAACAAATTTCTAATGATTTCTCTTTCCGCCAGTGCTACAATTCGCTGCCCATCTAAGTCAGTTGCTGTTATTCAATTGCTTCATGATTCTCGGAGATTCTGGCCGCAATTTTTATTATTTGAGAAATTCGCAACTTTCATCATAGTTAACCAAATGAAAACCTTTTTATATTTTTGTAAAGTTACCTTTTTTTTCTCTCTTTTCAATGTTACAAATTCTATGATTGCTTTCAAAAATTTTCTAAAAATTGTCACATACCTGTAGACTGCTATGACAGTATGAGTCTGTTTTCGATTCGAGTACTTCCGATTTCTGGTGATGTCAAGCCGTGTTTCATAGATCTGTCCCATTTCCCACCCCCGTCCATTTCAAGACCATGCCAGTACATTGTGTTTTGCACAGATATGATGATATACTCATATAGGCCTAGTCATTATTATTATAGAATTGCCTAAAGATGACGAGTCCTTCTTGAATAGTAGTAGTTGGGACTGGCTTTCAATGGCTTAGGCCTTGCGGGCTATTTACGTCCCCTCTTTCTCAACTATTTATAAAACAGGTGTTAATGCGCATTTTCTTTTTGTTTGCACAAGCCTAATCAGGCCTTTAATCATCATAATCGAAGAAAAGTTCTTTGAATTTTGGAATTTCGTCCAAAAAATTCTTGAATTTGTTAGTATCTTGTGCAAATTTTATGTTAGTTGGGAGTTTATTCCACGAAGGGGGGCTACTCGATGTGAAAAAGAAATTTTTCTTGTGTTAGTACGACAGTGCTGAATAAATATCTTTCCTTCCTTGTTTCTTGTGATATTACATTGTGAAACAGAAAAGAGTGAGTCAACACAAATATATCAACTCCATTAAATATCTTATACATTTGAATAAGGTCACCTCTTGTCCTTCTGCCTTTTACAAGTTTAAGTGTCAGTGAGTGTAATTTCAAATACTTCAATCGTTCTGCGTAAGATTTATCTTTGCATTCTTCTAATAGCTTTGTTGCACGTCTTTGTACTCTTTCTATTTGCGCTGACTGTCTTTTCAAGAATGGACACCATATTGCATTTGCATATATATTCCAAATGTGGTCTAACAAAAGATTTATATAATCTTAGAAATATATCCTTATCTAAGTAAGAAAAGCTTCTAATAACTCCCAACATTTGATTTGCTTTATTAACTATTTTACCAATATATAAATCGAAGGACAACATGCTGTCAAAAGTTACTCCCAAGTCCTTTTCCTCTTTTAGGATTTTTATCTGCTTTATGCTGTCATTTTGTCTCATATAATGTGTGTGTTCTTGGTTGGTTTTACCAATATGTAGAACACCACACTTACAAATATTGAAATATAGATTCCATACATCTGACCAATCTTGGAGTTTATATATATCATTTTGTAAACCCGCGAATTGAGATGTGTTGTCATATAGTTTTGTATCATCTGCAAATATTTTGCAGGTGCTATTTAGTGATATTGGCAAGTCATTTATAAACACTGTGAATAGTATTGGGCCCAGGATATTACCCTGAGGTATTCCACTTAAAACCTTAGCTTTATTAGATCTTTCACCACCTACTCTCACATGCTGTACTTGATCTTTCAAAAAACCTTGTATCCAGTTTAATAGTTTGCCAGATATACCATAAGCAGACAATTTGACTAGTAACCTTTCATGGGGCACAGTATCAAAGGCCTTCTTAAAATCTAAAAAACATCAACATTATGACCATCATCTATTCTTTTGTCATATCTTCTACTACTTCAGTAATTGCGTTACACAGGATCGCTGTTTACGAAACCCGTGCTGACATTTTGCATACAATTCATTATCCGTAAAGTGAGTTACTATTGAATCTCTAATTATGCTTTCTAACACTTTACATACCACACGTCAGGCTGATTGGTCTATAGTTTCCTGGCTCAGCTTTAGAACCCTTTTTAAACAAGGTTGTTACTTCAGCTGTCTTCCAGTCTTGTGGTAGGGTATCTGATTCTAATGTCTTGTTGAACAAAGAACATAGTGGAACTGATACAGTGATAGTTCATCACCTAGTTCTTTTAAAACTTTTGAAGGAATATGGTCAGGTCCCTGTGCTTTATTTGGGTTTAAGTTAACTAATTTATCACTCACTGCTTTTGGGGTAATTCTTACCTCTGACAAGGATACACCATTCAGCCAGTAAGGGTATATTTGTTACATCTTCACGTGTAAAAACACTAGCAAAGAAGTCATTTAGAGTTTCTGCTTTTTCCTTATCATTTATGGCCAAGGATCCATCTGGTTTAATTAGAGCACCTACATTTGTATTGATTTTTAACTTATTTTGGACATACTTCCAAAATAATTTAGGATTATCTTTACTATCTTTAGCAACCTTTTTTTCATATTCCCTTTTTGTTACCTTTAACAGTTTTGTGCATTTATTTCTTTCCCGTATGTAATTCATATAAATAATATTATTCACTCCTGATTTAGTACTCAAGTATCTTTTAAATATTTGTACTTCTTTTTAATGCTTCTCATAGCTTTTTTATTCATCCAGATTGGGGTATATTTCTTCCTAGCATTTTTCCTTATTTTGGGGATACACTTCTCCATTCCTTCATGTACAGTATTCTTTATATACTTCCAGGTTTCCTCTATGTCCATATCTGATATAACCTTCCAATTATGTTCAACTATCATACTTCTTAATTTAGAGTAGTCCCCCCGATTCAAATTATAAATAAATTCTACTTGATCTGTAACTTTAAGCTTTTCCAAATTTAAATGAAATGATAAGACATCATGGTCACTTTTACCCACTGGATCGAGATGTACAACTTCTGAAATAAATGTGTCATCGTTAACTAAAACCCAGTCATCAAGAGTTGGGTTTTGCCCTGGTCTTATTCTTGTTGGTTTAGTCACCTTTTGAATTAAGAATGAATCCTGCACCTGTCTTATGATCTCATTTCCTTTTATCCCGGACCATTTTCCATCCCAGTGAACATTAGGATAATTGAAATCGTCCATAATGCATATCTTATCATATTTTAACATTTTGTCTGATTTTAAGACTTCAAATAGTTTATTATTATTCTCTACGGTACTGGTGTTAGGATTTCTATACACACATCCAATCAACACTTTATCATTACACACACAATCAAAAGTACACCACACACTTTCTTGATAATATCATCAAATTCATCACACTCTCGAGCATTCAGGTGTTTATTCGACATATACGGCTACACCTTGCTGGTGATCCCTATTAATGAACATGTCAAAATTAGAGATGCAAAACTCTTTCTCACAAGAATTTTGTAAATTCTTAGGTATTAATTCAGTTAATGCAATTACACTTGGATGAATATTATCAATCCTAGAAAATAACTTCTTTTTATTCAAGAAACCATCAACATTAGAATATAACACCTAGAAAAAATCTGAACTTTTATATTTTACACTATGTACATGTTTGCCTTGTACGTTGTAGTCAAGTGCCAGAAGAACCAGCTCTAGCCAAGTTTAGTTCTCCTGCCTCAGTTCTCCTTTGTTTCTCTTCTCTCAATGTTTTGTGTTTGTCTCGCTGGTTTTTCGTGAGGTCGTGATTTATATAAATCTTTGTATCTCTGGGAGATTTATCTTTGTTCAGTTGGGGAGCTTTTTTCATAATTTCTTTCTTCTTTTCCTCCCCTCTCACTGTCACCCTGAGCATTCTTGGTCTGTGACCCCCTTCTTTCCCCAGCCTTATGCCTTTTTATGGGCTCTACCAGGTCATCTTCTTCTAGATCTACTATCTTCCTTATCACTGTTTTAGCAGTCTCCAGGTCATCTTTCCTTTTTCTTCATTGTCCGTTTTTTTGCTCTCTTTTAGATTGACTATAAGTATAACCAGATTCTTTTTCCTTTTTTCTATCTCTAGTCTTTCCTCCATCATCTCCTCCAGTTTTCTGTCCACCACCTCCTCAGTCCTCTCTTCCAGCTTTTCTCCCATGTTTTTTTTTCCATTCTCTCTATCCTGACACTAAGTGAGTGGACTAATGGAATAAGGTCCAGAAGTTTGTGTAGTCTAGCATCCTGCTTTGACTGGATTTCTTTTTGTTCATCCATGCAGGGCTGGCAGACCCACTGCAGGTTTGTCTGCAACGGGTCGGAAAGAGTATCGAAAATATCTCCAGTCAGGCAGTGCATCTAAAATGGTCCATTCTTGCATACGAAGCACTCTATGCAGTCTTCTTCTTCTACTGCTTGTCGCAGTAGTGCACTGCACCAACATAGATTTAATCTGTCTACAGCTACACCTCTTCTCAAATGTGCCAGTAGGCCTAGAGGGAGTACTGGCGCTCGACTTACCTGAATTGGCTGTCGAATTTCTTGTTGAGCTGACCGATTTTCGGTCATTGGCGCTATTAGAACTACCATTTTTTTTCACAACTTTCTTTCTTTCCATGCTCAGAACATCAATAAATGCAAAATAAGATGAAAACTTTATATTACCTTACCTTGAAACACTTCACTGACCACAGTAACAAGATTTAGAAAAGTGCTCAGAACACGGGAAAAAACGAAAGTGCAATTGCGCGAATGTGTTTGAATCAAAGTCATCATCATCATCATCAGGTACCCTGCCGCATGGCGTTGGCGACCATGGACTTCCAACCATTTCTATCTCTCGTTGCCCCCAGCATCTCCCCCACCCTCTTCATCCCCAGCCACTCTGCAAATCCGTCCAGCATTCTCTCCCTGGGTCTACCTGGTGCTCTCTTTCCTCCAACTTTCCCGTTGTGACCAGGTGCTCCAAATCCCCCTTCCTCATAAATGGCCTATAAATGTTGCTTGTCTTTCCTAATCTTCCTTATGAGTGATCTATTTGTGTCTGCCTCCATCAAGACTGTCTCGTTTGTTTTTTTTGCTGTCCATGGAACGCTCAACATTCTTCTGAGAAACCACATCTCGGCTGCCTCGATCCTGCTCTGGATTTGCTTGCTGACTGTCCACGCCTCGCATCCGTACAACAGTATTGGTTCTATATAACATTCAAGGGCTCTCTTTCTGATGTTAATTGATAGGCATTTGTTGGTAAGAATGCTTGTCATCTTCTTGAATACTGTTTTGGCTTGGCCGATTCTGCCAGCTATTTCCGATGTGCTTCAAAATATGAATCAAATTTCAAGAATTTTTATCACATAGTACAAAAAAATATGCACTGAGCAGTTACTCTTATATTATACACCAATCTGTGTGAGTTACTGACAAATAATCATTGAGTGACAGCACGTTTTCCTAAAAAAATTTAGATTTTTTACGGAGCTCAGAAAAAGCCGGCCATCTTGACGCATGCTTCGAACTTAGCGTTTTAAGTGTTTCATACTGTTCGCTGTTCTTTTTCACCATATTGTTGCAATCCCAAGAGCAAGAGGCGTTCACTGATTCAGTTTCTTAGAGACAAAAGCAACTCTCTCCCTGCCACCCCCCTCCCTTCCTTCAACCAGAGCACAAAAATGATCTGCATAGGGACAAGACTGGTCAGAGTACTTAGTGGCTTATCTGTGTGAAGTGTTTCCACCGAAAAAAAAGCCTCATCCCAAAAATGGGAAGGAAAAAGTCTGATCAAGTGTACCAGATGAGAGAAAAATGCCACTAGTGATGGGCAATGCATGTGGCATCAGCTTGACTGAAAGTGTAGTTGAGAAAGACCTAGATGTTCACAGACAGAGACAATAATGCATCAGTCTGTCTGAGAATGTAGTCAAGAAATAGGATGTCCATGTACAGAGACAATAACTTTGCTCTCCTTCAAAAACTACATTGCCCAAGGAACATACAAAACCTGCAGAATCATTTCTTGATGAAAGTAACCTTTGATCAGCTGTGAGATCAGTCCTACTGTACAGCCACTTGGCTTGGCAACCATATCACAAAACCTTTTTGCCAAGGTGGAAGATATTCATTACAGGGCAGCACTGTTCAGATGTTTACTCAGAATGAAAGATAAACTGCTTGGCCTGTCTCCTACTCCCTAGTCTCAAGCACTGATGAACACATGGTAACATGATAGACTGATACATGTGTTGATGGTATAAAATTATAAGGTGAAAATCCTCAGTTCCCATTGTTTGATGGCAGAGACACCAGGGTAACAGTTTGAAACTCTCTAACTTGTCTAAGCGATACTGTATGCTGCAAAATTGAGGCGACTTCTTGAGTGAATAAATCATTAACTTCTGGAACAGCCACTCAGATCACAATGCACATGGTTACAGCGTTAACTGTGTATTCCTTTAAGTCCAAACTGGAAGCCCACAGGACAAGTCAACCAATACTGTACTGTAGTACACAACCCAGTGTGCAACCAGTATGCAGTATTAATAGAAACAGCACTTAACTTTTAGTAATAATAATAATAATAATGTTTATTTGTATAGCGCATATTCCATATAAAAACGTACTCACCAGCGCTTTACATTTCGCAAGAAAGGCAAAAGGTGATAAAAAAAATGTTCACAATTACATAACACAATAAGATAACAACAAACATTAAAGCTATACAAGTAAGAAGACACAAGAAACCACAGAATATTAAAATTTAAACACTGACTTATGTAATGAAGAAAGATTAACAGATTTTTCATATATGAATAAAGAGGCATACTGTGTTTATATATTGCTGCGTGTGTGTGCTTGCGTACATGTGTGTGTGTGCGTTGCTGTGCGCGTGTATGTAAGAGTGTGTGTGTGTGCGTGTGCTATGTTTGCATGCGTGTGTGTGTGTTTATGCATGCAATAGTTGTACATAAAATTATAATCAGTATTTTGAATGAAGATAAAAACAGAAAAATTCTAATCCATATATATAGGAAAAACATTATAACTTCAGTATTACAGCATTAACACCTTGACAATCAAAATTACCTCAATCACAAATTATAAACTATTCGCATATCATACATCACAATTTACATACAAAGATTTAAAAAAGTTTCTTAAAGTATTTCAGTCTCTTTCCCACTCAATTTCTCCCCTATCCCCTCCTCAGCTGTACACATACAGTGATACACACACATGCTCACTCAAGCGTGCGCACACGCACGCACACACACACATGCACGCACGCACACACACACCTTGCTCTATAGGCCCTTATACAAAATACTGTTATACAGGCAGGAGAGATTAGTCTGATGACAGACTTGCAAACTAAGGCTCTTCAGGTTAGATGAGTTTGAAAGAGGTGGGTTTTCAGGTGCCGTTTGAAGGTTGAGAAACACTTAGTTTTTCTGAGAGACAGTGGTAGAGAGTTCCATACATTTGGGCCAAAGACAAAGAAAGATTTTTTACCAAAGCTGTCTAGAGAGAAGCGAGGAACAGTCAACAGTGAGGTGTCAGAAGAGCGGAGCGTTCGAGAAGGTTTGTAACCCTGCAGGAGGTTGGCAAGATAGGATGGCATGTTCTCGTGATAGATACACTGAAAGCAGAGACAGGCAACTTTATATTGAATCCTAGCCTTTACAGGTGTGCCTACCATCCCCCTTGCTCCAAACTCTGTGGCAAGGACGTTGGCTGGCTTGGAAGATGGATTTCCTCAGGTTGTTTATTAGTATTATTACTACAAATATTAGACAGGCGTACTTTTCAGTCTCGTGACTTCTTTACTGAACCAATTGGTAACTTCTTGAATAGCCACCCAAGTCATACAGTTTCCTCCATTGTGCTTTCATACAATGCAGGAAGTTTGATCAGAATCATTTATTTTGAGAGGATATGTAGTGTTACATCACTCTTGCTGATGATTTTTAGATGCTGTTTCCATTCTGGAAGATTTGATATGCTCTCACAGTTATCCACTCCAACAGTAGATCCCGTTTCAGTTCTCTGTTCCAAATGTCACAGCTTTTTAAGGTCATAGTTTGCTGCCTCCTGCTGCTTAGGATTTTGTGAGAGTTTCTTGTGGTGTGTAACCCCCCCCCCCCCCCCCCCAATCCAATACTAATAACTTGTGCAGTCGCTTTAACTGCTAGTTTAAGGACTTCTTTGTGCCTCCATGGCATTCTCTTCTTTCTCATTAATCCTAATCTTCTACATTACTATGCTTGTTTTGGCCTTTGACCACTTATCTATAATTTTGTTGATCCTATGATCCTATTGGTTTGTGTGTGTCTTATGATAACTCAGACCTTGAGGTTTTAACACAAACACTCACATACTTGTACATAGATTAGAATACAGCGGTGCAGTTTCAAGTCTGTCTCATCCAAATACAGTGACTAGATCTATTCCAAAGACTCTACCATCGTTTATGTAATTTCATATGAGAAATTGAATGGAAACCAGATTGAAACTGGTTGTTGATTTAGTGTAAAGGTTGAATTTTGAACAAAGATTTCACCAGGGCAAGAATGTGTAGAGTTAGGGGTGGGTTGTGTATGTGGTTCGGGTTGTTTGTATGGGTGTAAGTTTGGTTTGTGTTTGTTTCGTTGTTTAGATTGTGTGATATCATCAGCCACAGAGACTGAGAGAGGTTGTATGTGTTTTCCCTAAAAGATTTATTCTAGTGTTTCTGAAGTGAATGGGTCTCAGATTTGGGTCAAAGGTATGGATCATTGAGGAAAATCAATGTAAGAGAGACACCAAGATCACATGACATCCCACTTTCTCTTGGTGCTTTAAAATTGGCTGTGTATGTGTGTAACTAATTATAACTTTGTGAAGAACTTTTCAGTAATTTTCTCAGAATTTTTTCAAAATATTTCCAACTTGATTTGACGATTGTTGGACTTTTAGACTTAAGAGTTTATAAATTGTAGTATCGTATTGTTTTATTTTGACTGCAGCTTTCTCATGGTTACATTAACCTTGAGAAACAAATTCTTGTAGTTTTGGTGTTTATAATTACATTATGATTGCAAGGGAGATAATTGCATATGATTATAAGGGAAGAAAAATCTTAAATTCAAGGAATTGATTAAACATAAAAGATTAAGAACTAAAGTTAAATTTATAATCATATGTAAAGCTACACCTCATTTACTTCACCAGGTTGTGTCTGTTGGTGTGTAATTGTTCACTGGTCAGAGAATATCATTTTCTGAGTGTCCGGGGAGAACAGCCAAATTTTACTCACAAAACACAGAGGATTGAGAGGGAAATTTTGAAATGTGTTGATGTGATGTTACAGGTGGAAACCAGCGAGAAAAGGCCAGAGAAAAGGCCCAGAAGAAGCAGAAGGAGGCAGACAAGAAGAAGGATTCTGCCCAGAAGGGGGCTAATAAAGGAAAATCTCTGGAAGAACGACGAGAGAGGTAAGTTATGTCAACAAATTCAGAGAAAGTTATTTTTATAAGCTCAAGAAAGAATAAACTATTTCTGGATATCAGTACCATGAGTATGAAAAAGATATCATGGAAATACTGATTACAAAAATGTCCAAGTGCAATGAATACTCCGTGAATGAACTCCAGATTAATATTTTTTTAAAAATAATAAGTAAAACGCTCCACATCCCTGAGGGTATTTGTGTGTCCATTCAGCTGGGTGAACGAGGCAGCACACTCTAACATTGCATGCTTATGTGCACACATCCAGCTGCATGCTTATGTGCACACATCCAGCTAACAGGTATCATTTTCACACTTTGGTTGATTATTTCGTCTTGTTTGTTTGTTTGGGGGGGGGGGTTGTTTGTTTGTTTTAGTTTTTTTTGTTTGGTTTTGTTGTTGTTGTTTTTAATTTTGTGCAGGGGGGAGGGGAATGCTTGTTTTGTTTGGTTTAACCCTTTGACTCCCGCATGCTATCCAGCAAGTGCAAAAGCTTAACCCTTCGACTTCTTCACCCTGTCCACAGCTTCATGTAGGAAGCTGGTGGACAGGGTAAGGAAGTCAAAGGGTTTAGTTTTTGCTTTGATAGCATGGTTGACAACGCAGGATGCTGGTGGACAGGGTAAGGGTGTCAGAGGGTTAAAAGGGCAAGGTTTCCTTTTTTGAGGGGAAAGAGAACTTTTTGTTTTATTTGTTGTTTTGTTTTCTGTTGTCTTTCATCGTTTTGCAAATGTTTTTTGTTGTTGTTTTGTCTAGTTTCATTTTTATGATAATATACATAGAGCTCTGTAGATGTGTTGTAAAAGAATTCGGTATTCATGCATGGGTGGATGTGCATTTGGTGCACCATACTCCTAGTCAGAAAGTTTTGTTTCTTTTTTTCTTTTTAGGACAATGAAATTAATTTTGAATGAGACTTTGTGATAGATGAAAACGTTAATTCATTTTCGTTCTCTGAGATATAAAAAAAAAATAAAAAGATTTATTTACTCTGTGTCTGTGGTAATAATGCTCCACTAAAAACAGGAGGAACATTCTCACTTTGAGCGTCATAAGGACTGTGAACTTAAACAAGATTTGTTAGACAAGAAATGTTAACAGCAATATTTTTTTAATGTTACCTGTGAAATACTGAGATATCTGTCCCTGTTATAGTGTTAAGGTTTACTTTGTTAATAGTCACAGAAGCAAACTACTCATAATACAAGTTGCCAGTTTTGTATACAAAGCATTCAGAGTAGTAGAAAAGGGTATTAACATTGATGAAGTAATGTACTCAGCTCATATTAACTCATTCACTACATATGATTATGCCCCTGGCCATTCCCCTGATACGCTCCATTTTTATAGGTCAGGAGAAAAATGCTCATACAAACAAACGAAGACAGAGTTTTGAAATTTGGCAGGTCATGTATTAAAAGATTGGTGTACAAAATGCTCAAATTTCAACTGTCTAACCCTCATGGTTGCTGGGTAATGATACAAGTAAAATTAGAGAAATTTTCAGGTGAAAAATGTCTTACAAAATACACAGTCAGGACAATACATCAGTTCCTACAGTCACATTTTCAATGAAATTTCATAAAATTTAAAAACCAACGTGCACACACTCCAAGTGCACTGAAGGAAGAGATCGTGTTGAACAGCGCCGAGTTGTTGAGTATTGTTCAGCCATTTGCTTTCCCGTCGTCTGCTTCACTGCGGAGATAGTGGGTCATGAACTTTGCACTGTCCACTCACCAACTGCGTAGTACAGTAACCTCATGGCCTGAAACAAGGCTAGGAATGACCAAGGAATCTTTCTGGCTATTAGTTTTGGTTAACGGAAATACTGAAAGCCCCGTGAATTTTCAATACTCAAAGTCGGATTTCTCCGACGCTCATGGACAAGCGTTGCTGAGACATGATCAGGAAATCCCAACGCTCGTAGCGAGAGAGTTAACAGTGATAAAATAATTTGTGCTCAGCTTGCATCAACAGTAATGAAATAGTAATGGACTCAGCAGGTATTAACAGTGATGAAATGATAATGTACTCAGCTTGTATTAACAGTGATGAAAAGATGTACTCCGCTTGTATAACATTGATGAAATAATTTGTATTGGGCTCATATTACCATTGGTGAAGATGTACTCAGCTTGTATCAACATTGATGGAATAATTTGTTCTCAGCGTGTATTAATAGTGATGAAATAGTAATGTATTCAGCTTGTATTAACAGTGATGAAATGATAATGTACTCAGTTTGTATTAACAGTGATGACATGATAGTGTACTCAGCTCGTATTAGCATTGATGAAAAGATGTACTCAGATCGTATTAACAGTGGTGAAATAATGTTATAATCAGCTCGTATTAACAGTAGGTACCGGCAGGCAAAATTAGGATAAACATGAAGAGCTTAGTCTTCATACTGTTCGTATAGAACTTTTTAATAGAAACAAAATGGAAGAAAAAGTAATGTTTTATCTCTTTTCTTTCCTGAGATAATGATGTTTTAAGATGACACCTTTAACGTAACAAGCAAAAACACTATGAAAGCTGTTTTTGATTGTGTGTATTAAAAAAAACAACTAGAGATTTCATTTTAAAATAATTGATTCTTTGTAATATAAGGTTACATGAAGACAGAAAAACAGGACATTTACTCACTTACAAAGAGAGTTATAAGGGAGCAAAAATAACAAAATGCGTATTTGATGTAAGTTCAAATTAGCACGGCAGGGTATGTTTACAAGTTCATATCTTGGAGAAGATGTGCTTTAATTGCAACTTGTGTTTGTACTTTAGTACAACTGTCTATATAGACTTAGTCAAATTTTTTTGAAGATGAACAATAGCCACGTTTGTTTGTTATAGAGATCAAAACTTCATGAAATCGCCAAAATCGCCTGCGACGGAGGCACCAAGCTGACATGGAGTACAAACGACCGTAACTTTTGAACCAGTTGTTGGATTGACTTCATATTTGGACACAATGCACAGAATGCTGTCCTCTTTTACACTAGTTTACTTGTATTCAAGTAAATAAGGTATGAGGTCAATCCCTCACTAAAATACCCAAATTTCATAAACCCAATGTGAAGTAATGCTAGTCACATCATGACAAATGGCCATTATAAAAGCAAGAACCTGAATTTTAAGCCTGCCTACTTTCTAGCAATATAAACTTATGTCCACTCTGTATTGATGAAGTGTGTCAGTGTTTATGCTATACTTATAAATACAATACAATAAAATGTCAGGGTTCCAAAGGGACCAATGTTCAAAAAGGACTGTACAATTTGTGTTGACACAACAGGCATAGAGTTGTACTATTACTAGACTAGAGTAATACTAATACATGTGGTACTAGTTTGCTTTCTTATTTAACCAAACATGGTCATGTAAAGCCTGAATTTGGATTTAATTTCATCCAAGTTGGCCAAACTCCAGGTTCCTCTGCTGGTTGATGAAGGGACCAACTCTATGTCTGATGAAATGATGTACTTTCTGTGGACTACATTGTGTTCTTCTCATCTAAAAAGGCTTATCTTCCGTCTTTCGTAGAGAACTTATGTCTTTGAGAAGACCAAAAGACTGAGGCACAAAAGACAACACTGGATTTCCTGAAAGAAGCTGTGAATGTGAAAGTCCAGTCTCTTCAAGGAAAGGGCTAACAGTCAGTTATCTCCACAGTCTGAGAAAGAAAAGCTGTTCTCTGAGATGGGTATGTAGTCTTCAACTTTGTCTCAGTTTTGATGGAGATAGCGTAGTCTGGAAATTTCAGCAGATGGAAACAGTTGCTGGAGGAACTGTGCTGCTTCATCAAATAGCTTGTTGCCCTGCTCCATCAGCAGCATCACCTGGTGACATAGAGGAAGACAGTCTCAGTGATTTTAATTGTACAAGTATAGATGGAGAGAGATCAAATTTGTACTGCATGTGTCTTCACAAGTATTGGAAAAGAAATGACTGAATACAAGACTGACAGTCTTTTGTGTTCATGAGCTGCAAGTCCCACATGTGTTTTCATTAATGGCTCGTAACAGCCAAGCAGGAAGTCATATCCGTTTTAGATTTTGGAATCAGTAATATGTAGGGCCTATATATCTTCTACATGATTTGATCTCCTGCATGCCTACACACGAAGATGGTCAGGCACTAACAGGTCTGCAGTTAAGTTCACCTTGGAGATGGGAAATATCTCCACCTTTCAGTATTTACCCTTCAGACCCAGACAGGATCCAAACCGTAGATACTCCCGTAAAGTTTTGATGCTCTGACTACCTGGTAGCCTACTTGATTATCATACCCATCATATGCAATCAATGCTTAAATAAATCAATGTTTCAGTAAATTTAATAGAAGAACAGAAAGGGGAGATGAGATAGCTGAATGTTTTTAACCTATTGATACTACAGATAAAAATTTGATGAAAATCAGCCCATAAACAGCATTGATCTCTCTCCTGACGTTAAAACATTGTCTTTACCTGCACATTCTTCTGCTCAGTCTTCTTGATATGATACACTGTCCCATTTTGAATGATGATACATTGTCCCATTTTGAATTTTTAAAAAAATGGAGATGTTTGCAAATTCATGTATGTGCACTTGTCATAATTTTACTTTTTGCAATTCAGTCTATATTTCCCCACTTCCTCATTTTATTTAATACCCTGCCTCACCCTCTGCCCTTCTGGAAACATCATACTACATTTATTTAGTTTACAAACCTGCAGAAGCAAAGCGTTGTCCAGTGTCACCTGTGGGAGATTCAGACAACAGCCTTTTCCACTTGCCAGAAAAAAATGACTTCAGTTTGAGGAACTGATCATTTTCTGCAATAAACGAGACAAAACACTACTCTGATTTATACTTCAGTTTGATGCACACACAAACATCAACAGCCACAAACACACACGCGCCTCTCAAATTATGTATATGTCACAAACAATCTATGTCAGAGTGGCACAATTCATAAGAATACCAACAAACATAGCATATACACATACACAGTACCTAATACTGAAGTGCACGTCTAGTATAGCACTGTTTGCATGTGCAGGCACACACACACACACACACACACACACACACACACACACACACACACACACACACACACACACACACACACACACACACACACACACACACACACACACACACACACACACACCACACACACACACACACACACACACACACACACACACACACACACACACACACACACACACACACACACACACACACACACACACACACACACACACACACACACACACACACACACACACACACACACACACACACACACACACACAACACACACACACACACACACACACACACACACACACACACAACACAACACACACCACACACACACACACACACACACACACACACACCACCCCACAACACACACACACACACACACACACACACACACACACACACACACACCACAACCAACACACACAAACACCACACACCACACACACACACACACACACACACAACACACACACACACACACACACACACACACACACACACACACACAACACACACACACACACACACACACAACACACACACACAACACACACAACACACACACACACACACACACACACACACACACACACACACACACACACACACACACACACACACACACACAACACAGTGCGAACAGGCATGTAATCCAGACACTGTATCCAACTCTTGATCTACAGAAATAGTAGGCATGTTCACTTTGTAAACAATCATTCATAAAAAAAATTCAGATTCTAAGATCTTATATATTATCATGTTCACTTTGTAAGCGATCATTCATAAAAAAAAATCAGATTCTAAGACTTTATATAACTTTTTAAAGAAATTATTCATCACTGATCTTATATAGATCTATTTATATAATCATGTTTGATCTGTAAACATTCATAAAAAAAAAAAAAAATTAAGATTCTAAGACTTTTTGTATAATTTTTGAAGAAATTATTCATCACTAATCTTATATAGATCTATATAATCATGTTTGATCTGTAAACATTCATTTAATTTAAAAAAATTAAGATTCTAAGACTTTTTGTATTATAATTTTTTAAATCATGTTTGATCTGTAAACATTCATTTAATTTTTTTTTAAAAACTAAGATTCTAAGACTTTTTGTATTATAACTTTTTAAAGAAATTGTTCATCACTGATCTTATATAGATCTATATAATCATGTTTGATCTGTTAACATTCATACAAATAATTCAGATTCTAAGACTTGTTTTTATAACTTTTAAAGGAACTTATTCATCGCTGACAGTCGGCATTTATGGAAAAGATGAACTTAAGTTGCCTGGCTTTCTCTCTTCTGAGAAAACATGTGCTGGTTTGTGATTGAAATGATTGTTGCCAGATCTGATCAAATAGCTTAAAATCTATTCATCAAATCCCACAGCAGAGTAAAACTTACTCATAAGATGAAAAAATATGATTTAATTCATCCATACTTACTGATATTTACTCGAATTTCATCAAAAACTGACGATATGTACTCGGAATTTCATCAAAAACTGATGGCACAGAATCGAAAGTACTCAACGCCATCTTGGTTTGAGATCGGCAGACGATGGAAGTCAGTACTCATTCAAACTGACAAAAGTCTATTCACGACAGTGTATGAATGTGACTGTAACCATGTGCACATGAAAGAGTATTCATTCATGTCATTGTTTTACGTTTTCACCTGAAGATGTCATATTTTCAAGATTCGTGTTCGTCAGAATTCGAGCTTTTAGAACACCGTGCGTACAAAAGGGTTAATATCTTGCAAATGGTTAATCAAATCAGACTGACTGTTAGGTATTCGATTTCTTCATGGCCTGACCGACATTTTGATACTACATATAGCTATGCAGTGCAAGTGTCGCGCGTGGACTTTCAGTTGAAAAAGCGAGTGTCAGTTTGGGGCTTCACTCGGCCTCTGTCAAAAAGCAGTGCAACACACGGAAAGCGATCACACACACGGCTCGTATTTTGTCATCGTCCATTCACCACACACACTCAGTAATAACAAGAATTACACTCGATTGAAAGAAGAGAAATCAATCTTTATTTTTCTCATAATTGTTCAAAGAAGTAGCAGTGTGACAGCTGAATATGCTTTTGATAAAAACACTAAGTAAAATCGTCAATTTTTCACAATGATGTCACCAAAATGACGCGCCTGCCGGTACCTATTAACAGTGATGAAGTAATGTTATACTCAGCTTGTATTAACAGTGATGAAATAATTTGTACTAGCTCGTATTAACATTGATAAAATGATCAGGTACTCAGTTTGTATTAACAGTGATAAACTGATGTTATTTTCAGCTTGTATTAACATTGATGAAATAATTTGTACTGGGCTCGTATTAACACAGATGAAATGATCTTGTGCTCAGCTTGTATTAGTAGTGATGAAATAATGTACTCCACTCATATTAACATTGATGAAATGATCATGTATCCAGCTCATATTGACAGTGATGAAATTATAATGTACTTAGCTTGTATTAACAGTGATGAAATAATAATGTGCTCAGTTTGTATTGACATCAAAGAAAATTAATGATGTTGTATTGAGCTCATAAAGGACCATGGCATATACAAGTCAATGCCCTGACGGATGTGTACATATGTGTTTACAGAGACGCAGCCATAATGCGAGAGAAACAGGAGAAAAAGGCTGAAGCCGCTCAGGGGGCAACAGGAGGGGCGTCCAAATGACAGGCAGGAGGTCTTACCTCCCCCTCCCCGGACAGCTTCCCCCTTCCTCTTCCTTTTTGCCTGTCGTCTTCTCCTTTACCACTCACCATGCATCACATCAACAACCATCTTCAGCAACTGCTTTACATTATACGGGTCGTTTGGCTAAAATTCTCATCCCCGATCTCCCCCCTCCAGACTTCAGTGTTGTGTCGGCCATCTCTAAGACATGGGAACAGATGGAATTTCTCTGGTGTGTGTTCCTGACACCTTTGTAGTGTGCAGGACTGAATTTTCACCCTCTGGTTTTTATTTGATATTGTAAAGGAAACATGTTTTTTTTTCTCACAGGTTCTTTTAAGATAGTCTAAGAAATGGCAAGTTTGATTCATTGGTCACACAATTGATAAAACTGGGGAAATGAGAATTTGTATGAACTAGTGAGCATTTGTTCTCCTGAGAAATGTAAAGTTGGGAAAAAAAGGTGTTGGCCAGATCATCCAAAGTAGTGATAGTTTTGAAATTTTGAACAAAGAGACTCAAAAGTGTGAACTGGAGTAAAAACTCGCAGCTTACAGGTGAAAGGGACCATTGGATTAAAGCTTATACTCGTTCTTAACTGGCAAGAGAATAAACACTTTTGTGGTAGAGACTTTGCTTTTGCATTGGGATGGTTATTTGAACCCAGTTGTGCAAAAATGAAAATGAGTTATTATCGGCCAGAGATGGTATTGTTTTGTACAGTTACAACTGTATAAATGGAACACAATGTACTAAAATTAAATAGGTTTTTAATTTTATATTTTACTGAATAATAAGACTTTGGTGTTGTGCTTATTTTGTGTAGCTGATAGAGCAAAACAGCTGGGGTAGGGGAAGTGAAGATGCAAAGGGGGACTTTGCAACAGTGTGGGAAAATGGCAATACATAAAGTGAAACTCTTTCACAGTATCCCCCCAAATGCTGCTTGTACTGTGTTGTGTACTATGTGATGTTGTTGTACTTTACCTAAATAACATTAATAAGGCCTTGGAATTTACCTCTAAACCTGTGGGATTAATGCTCACTGAGTGCTTGAACAATTACAATACTTAAGCTGAAAAAGTTCAGGTTATGTTAATTTTTTTTACTATTGAAAAAAATTATGTGCAATACTTACAAAAGATTAAGTGTTAATAGCTAATTGTGTCTGCTTTGTTTGCAATTTGCTGGATTCAATCAAGGAGTTGAAGAGGCAATAAGAAGGCAGAATTGGGTATTTCTTTCTCAAGCAGTGTTTTTATACTTAAGGGCACAATGAAAGACTATATTAACATATGCCTCCAAGTTTGTCTTTTTCACTTTCATGTTGTGTCGTCTTCATCTGTGGTGATGAGTTATGGAACCAGTCGTTAATATAACAGTTCACCATCAACAAGTTCTCCTCAGTACTTAATCCTGCGGTTCATATCAGTATTGTCGAAAAACTGCCTTTCTCCTTGACACGTGGCTACAATCAATTAAATGGCTAACATGTTCTTCCAGTCCTTTTTGTGGGGAAGTGGTCAATTAGAAAGTAAATCATGCTTACTATCTTTTTTCTCCTCATCCGTCTTCCTCTCATTCATCCTTTTTTGTTTGTTTGTTGATTTTTCATTGATGTTCATTTTTTTCTCTCCCTCATTCTCATTTTTTAATGCTTCATTTCCATTTTACCACAGAAGATGCAGCAGATTTATATCTTCTGGATTTGTGATTATGCGGAAGTTTATGGTCATTTCTCGGACATCATGTTGTGTACGTGCAAAGGGTTAACTGGTAGATCTGTTCTTCATGTTCGGCAGACAACCTTGTGTATTATAAACTGTCTGGCAGTAGATCTACCCATTCTGCTTGTACTGTGGACAAGTTGTGTATAAACTAAAGGATTTGGCTCGCAGTGGTACCAACCAGATTTTTATCTAAAGAATGATGCTTTGGCTGTGAGTAGGTTTCTGTTGCAGATGTTGACTTCCAATACGTCCTCGTGTCAGTATCACACCACCTGTTTTCAGTTGTATATGTATGATATTAACTTTGACTGGCCATTGAACTGATGAATGAAATGTCATCTGCTATACGTGGAAATGGAAATAAAGTTTTCTTCAGCAGTTCATTGGTTTCCTTTGTCTTTGATTTTGTGCGTGTTGTCCAGTGTTTTTGGTTGTCTACATGTACGACTAATACTAATAGTAACTGTTTTAAACAACATGACACTTTGCCTGTGTCCTTTGTGCTTACCTTTTGTTTGTTTGTATTTCCATTTTCTACGCCCCTTAATAGCCACAGAAGCTGGGACAGTTTTTACAATGCGATGATCGTGATGAGGATGATGCTATGGAGTTCTATCTAGGATTGAGGCTGCGTGGCAGAGCTGTACAAGTGCATACCATCAGAATATATTCTGGCATCAACTAGGCCTGAGAGACTCGGGCACCTGCGGTGTTGGTCAGAAGAGTGAAGTACCACCCTCAGTGACGCATCTGTAAAGCAGATGAGATACGACTGTGTGGTTCCAGTCATTCCAAATGAGCCCTTAACACGCTCAACTGTGGGTAGGAGCTGAAAGAAAGCCCTGTAGCATGCTCAACTGTAGGTAGGAGTCAGTAGGAGCTGAAAGAAAGCCCTATAGCACGCTCAACTGTAGGTAGGAGTCAGTAGGAGCTGAAAGAAAGCCCCTATAGCACGCTCAACTGTTGGTAGGAGTCAGTAGGAGCTTTTAAAAAAAAAGCCTCTATAACACGCTCAACTGTAGGTAGGAGTCAGTAGGAGCTGAAAGAAAGCCCCTATAGCATGCTCAACTGTAGGTAGGAGCTGAAAGAAAGCCCCTATAGCATGCTCAACTGTAGGTAGGAGCTGAAAGAAAGCCCCTATAGCACGCTCAACTGTAGGTAGGAGTCAGTAGGAGCTGAAAGAAAGCCCTATAGCACGCTCAACTTTAGGTAGGAGTCAGTAGGAGCTGAAAGAAAGCCCTATAGCACGCTCAACTGTAGGTAGGAGCTGAAAGAAAGCCTCTATAGCACGCTCAGCTGTAGGTAGGAGCTGAAAGAAAGCCCTATAGCACGCTCAGCTGTAGGTAGGAGCTGAAAGAAAGCCTCTATAGCACTCAACTGTAGGCAGGAGTCAGTAGGAGCTGGGGGAAAAAGCCTCTATAACACGCTCAACTGTAGGTAGGAGTCAGTAGGAGCTGAAAGAAAGCCTCTATAGCACTCAACTGTAGGCAGGAGTCAGTAGGAGCTGGGGAAAAGCCTCTATAACACGCTCATGTAGGTAGGAGTCAGTAGGAGCTGAAAGAAAGCCTCTATAGCACTCAACTGTAGGCAGGAGTCAGTAGGAGCTGGGAGAAAAAAGCCTCTATAACAGCTCAATTGTAGGTAGGAGTCAGTAGGAGATGAAAGAAAGCCTCTATAGCACGCTCAACTGTAGGTAGGAGTCAGTAGGAGATGAAAGAAAGCCCTATAGCACGCTCAACTTTAGGTAGGAGTCAGTAGGAGCTGAAAGAAAGCCCTATAGCACGCTCAACTTTAGGTAGGAGTCAGTAGGAGCTGAAAGAAAGCCCTATAGCACGCTCAACTTTAGGTAGGAGCTGAAAGAAAACCTCTATAGCACGCTCAACTGTGTAGGTAGGAGCTAGAAACCATCAGCTCAACTGTAGTAGGAGTCATAGGAGTGAAAGAAAGCCCCTATAGCACGCTCAACTGCAGGTAGGAGTCAGTAGGAGCCGAAAAATGTTCAATGATTTAGAAAAGACGGATGGTGATTGGAACCTACAACCTTTCTGTCAGTAGTCTGTTGCTCTAATCACTATTCCAAGGTGACCAGTAAAAATGTTTTTCATTCTTTAAGTGAAAAACAAAACAATTAAAAAAAAAACCACTAATTGTGAAAAACCTGTATCACAACTGAATAGACAATCAACATTTATCAGTAGATTGGTCAACTGTTCATCATTTTACTTTATGGATAGCTCCTCTATTTCTTTAATTAGAATCGCAGGTTTAACTTCGTATGCACAAGTTTATATGTGATATGCAGAAGCAAGTCTTAGGTAATTTGAGCTGTTTTTACATATATTTTAATGTCTTTAGTTTTGTTTAAATTTGTATTCGGATGCGTTTTTTAAATCCCCCTTGTCTTGAGTTGAAGGAGTGGTCAGTACCTGGGTCATCTCCTTGGATTTTGTGCATGAATGCATTGATATGTGTAGGCCTACTTAATTTTCTTGTCCTTTTTGTTTTTTCCTGTTGAAGTATTGTGTAGTTTTGAAATGTTTATATCCCTGATACGGCTGTACGCAGTCAGCTGAGCTTTAATGCAAAAATAACAATATGGGCATGAACCATTTTTGTGGCTGTGGTGATCCAAATGTTTTTCTTGTCTGAAGATTTTTTGGCTCATTTGGTGTGATCATTAGTATCTTCACCTCATTATATTATACAATTACTAAGTTTCAGAGAAGCTGAGCAACAATTTGTTATAGATTTACTATTGATTAAGCAAATGTATGACCACATGGAAAGTAACTGTACTGTAGTAATGATGTGGCTGCACCCTTATTTTGGTTTGTACAGATATTCAAAGAAAAAGGGACTGCCCTCCTTTGAATTTGGCTTCATCATCTTATGATTAATGTGACATGAGGTTGGCGGTGTAAAGTAACAGGGGATAGGAAAATTATTTTTGTCTTCTGTACATGCAGGCCTACAACAACAACAACAACAACAACATTTTATTTATATAGCGCAAAATCTTGATAAAATCAAATCTAAGCGCTAAAACAGACGCACGCACGCACCACCACACACACGCGCACATGCACACACGTGCACACACACACACACACACACACACACACGCACGCACACACGGCTATAAATGGGGAGAAAGAATAAAAGCAATGGAAAATTATAGAGAGCATATTATATACAATTATATATTACAATGCGATTCCCCTCCGAGTGGAGACAGGCTGCAGAGGGGATTGAGTGAGGTCAGGATTTTATGCAGAGGAGAAAAGGTGAGTTTTGAGAGCGGACTTGAAGGAGACAGAAGTAGGTTGCTGACGGACTGAGAGAGGAAGTTTGTTCCAGGAAAGGACCAGAAACAGAGAAGGCTCGTGGACCATAGGTATTGAGCTTAGTGCGTGGAAAGCAAAAAGTCAGAGGATCGGAGGCAGAGCGGAGGGTACGTGAGGGAACATAGATCTCAAGTAGGCTTGACAGGTAATCGGGGGCTGCGTTATTGAGGCTTTTGTAGCACATGGTGTCTAGTTTGTACTGTATGCGCTTTGATACAGGGAGCCAGTGAAGTTGTGCCAGGAGAGGAGATATGTGGTCAGCTTTTTTCTTTTTGAGTACAAGACGTGCAGCATTGTTTTGAATGCGCTGTAGGATGTGAATGGTGGAGGCAGGAAGACCAGACAGGAGTGAATTGCAATAGTCAATGCGAGACATTATGAAGGAGAGAACGAGTTTTGCAGTTGTTTCGACAGAGAGATACTTCCTGATCAGCCTACAATCATACACACAGCTGTGCAGGACCGATTCTTTAATAGTACAACACTGGACGGAATGGTCAGCATCAGGGACGTATCCCTAGATCATATGCGTGAAGGCATTGTGTGTATCGAATTTTTGTTCCTTTTTTTTTTTTTTTTTTTTTTTTAAGTATATGTATACAGGCTCAGAAGTCAGACAGGGTTGTGTTTTGTCACCAGATCTGTTTTCACTTTACAGCATAAACATCGTGAGAAACTTAGAGGAAGACCCTGGATTAAAGGTTGCAGGAAAAATGATAAATAACATTCGATACGCAGATGACACCCTAATTGCAGAAAATGAAAGGGATCTACAAAACCTTGTGAATATACTAGAAATAGAAAGCAAAGGTAAGGGGTTAGAATTAAAAAGCAAGAAGATGAAGTCATGGTGATCAGTAAAAAACATGAAATCCCCTCATGCAAAACAACAGCAAGTGGCACAATCTTGAGACAGGTTGATAAGTTTAAATACCTGGGAACCATCATTTCACCAGACAGCAGATGCACATCAGAAATAGCCAGCAGAATCGGCCACGCCGAAACAGCATTCAAGAAGATGAAAAGCATTCTTACCAACAAATGCCTATCAATTAACATGAGGAAGAAAGTTCTTGAATGTTATATAGAACCAATGCTGTTGTACGATTGTGAGGCGTGGACAGTCAACAAGGAAAGCCAGAACAAGATTGAGGCAGCCGAGATATGGTTTCTAAGAAGAATGTTGAGAGTTCCATGGACAGCAAAGAAAACAAACGAGATAGTCTTGATGGAGGCAGACGCAAGTAGATCATTCATAAGGAAGATTAGGAAAAGACAGGCAACACTTATAGGCCATTTTATGAGAAAAGGGGAATTGGAGCACCTGGTCACAACAGGAAAGCTGGAGGGAAAGAGAGCACCAGGTAGACCCAGGGAGAAGATACTAGACGGACTTGCAGAGTGGCTGAAGACAAGGAGGGTGGAAGAGATGCTTGAGGCAACAAGAGATAGAGACAGATGGAAGTCCATGATCGCCAACGCCATGCGGCAAGGCACCTGATGATGATGATGATACAGAATCATTGAGGTGTTGTGTATATTTTGCATTGGTTATAGCCCTGATATGGCTCTGCACAATTAGCTGGGCTTTGGACAATAATGTTAATAAAAGAAATTATTATGTTGATGATGATAACCTCTCTAAGCTATCGCAGAAACAAACCAGCCGAGGAAGGTCTGTTCGGTCTGGTGTAACCAACACTTGTGCTGTGGGTTTCAGTCATTTACAACTGGTGTAAAATGTGACGCTCCAGCACGAAATGAGTCGTCTTGTGCCAAACCCCGTTTTCGGCTACGTCCCAAAATATGACAGAAGGGGTGTAAGCATCAGTTTTCAGCTTTTGGCATTATCTTGCAGTAAAACCTTTAATGTGCACATATGCAAAGTTTTATTGTAATGTTTTACCGCTTTGATACAAAAAAATGCATTTCAAGCCATCTACCCCTAGCAATTTGACTAAAACAATCGGATGCCTGCCCTCCCGTGTTCCCTAAAATGAACCCGGTCCTGCCGCATACCAACAGAATCAACAGCGCACGCGCTTTCGATCAAAGAAAGCCACATTTAGCTTCGTTTATTATTGTAAGCCAATGAACGGCTTGAAATGGTTGCTAAGCAGTCAGACCATGTACATTTGTGCGAACTGTTTTCTCCATTTTCTCCATTTTCACATTTGAGCACATGCTTACTTTGGTTGGTTATAACTCTGCTATTTTTCCTTGCACCCAAAAACAGTTTGTACCATTAGAAAGAGCAGAAAAAGTACTTTTAGGAAGTGTTTATATCTAAATATCATTAAGTGGCACATGAAGACTCATTTTGTGGTGGAGGATCACAAATCAGAAACCTGTACTCAGTTCAATTATAACTGGTGTAAAATCACAGACCTGTGCACAATTCTGTCAGTTATAACTGTTGTAAAATCACAGACCTGTGCACAATTCTGTCAGTTATAACTGTTGTAAAATCACAGACCTGTGCACAATTCTGTCAGTTATAACTGGTGTAAAATCACAGACCTGTGCACAATTCTGTCAGTTATAACTGTTGTAAAATCACAGACCTGTACACAATTCTGTCAGTTATAACTGTTGTAAAATCACAGACCTGTGTACAATTCTGTCAGTTATAACTGTTGTAAAATCACAGACCTGTACACAATTCTGTCAGTTATAACTGTTGTAAAATCACAGACCTGTGCACAATTCTGTCAGTTATAACTGTTGTAAAATCACAGACCTGTGCACAATTCTGTCAGTTATAACTGTTGTAAAATCACAGACCTGTGCACAATTCTGTCAGTTATAACTGTTGTAAAATCACAGACCTGTGCACAATTCTGTCAGTTATAACTGGTGTAAAATCACAGACTTGTACACAGTTCAGTCAGTTATAACTGGTGTAAAATCACAGACCTGTACATAGTTCAATCAGTTTTAACTGGTGTAAAATCACAGACCTGTACACAATTCAGTCAGTTATAACTGGTGTAAAATCACAGACCTGTACAAAGTTAATAATAATAATAATGGCTTCTTATATAGCGCTTAATCAAAATAATTTCTCTAAGTGCTTTACAAAAATATACTGCATTCACCTCTCCTACACACACAACCACACACCTCACAAACAACTACGAATACCACCACTACAGAAACCAACAAATCCTACGAGCACAACACTCACTCATCTCAAGCATTGCTACAAAACCAAATCACACAACGTTCAATTATACAACAAACACATGCAATAGAAAACACACCCTGAAACAGTATGTCAAAACAAGGCTTAGACGGCTATGACATAGGTGGTACCCCTACGAGCATTGACTAGTTGTGAGAAAATAGATGGGTTTTAAGTTTAGACTTGAAAGAAGAGAAATAATCTGAATGTCTGAGAGAGTCTGGCAGTCTGTTCCACATCGATGGAGCTTGAAAAGAGAAAGACCTTTCACCAGTAGTAGTTCAATCAGTTATAACTGTAAAATCACAGACCTGTACAAAGTTCAATCATTTATAACTGTAAAATCACAAACCTGTAGGCCTACATAGTACAGTTATTTTTAACTGGTGTAAGACCACAAACATGTACACAGTTCAGTCATTTATAAAACCACAAACTTATACACAGTTCAGTCCCCCATGGGTATGCCAAGGGTTCTTTCAGTATGAATAGTATCCCCACTTTGTGAAAATTCTGTGCTAGAAATTTCTTCTTCTGTCACTCTTTGTTTCTGCTTTGCTTTCTGTCATTTCTCCATATTATTTTCTGCCTTCCTGGTACATTCAAGCCTTACATGATTTCTCCTACGATTGATGACTGGGTATTAAGTGAATTTTTTACTCTAAGGAAATGTGTTGTGCAGAAGCAGTTTTAAGTAATTTAGGCCCATTTTTATTTATATGCTTTAGTGTCCTTTGTTACTTTTATATTTGTAATCGGGTTCAGTTTTTTAGATCCCTTCATGATAAGCTGGACAGAGTGATCAACACTAGGAGCATATCCTCGTGTGCAAATACATTGATATGTGTACTTAATTTTCTTTTACTTGTGTTACTTTTTTTCTCCAGTGAGATATGTAGGCCTACATTTTGAGATAGTTATAGAGCTAATCCGGTTCTGCACTGTTGTTTGGTCTTTAAACAACAATAATAATAAAACTTTTTAACCCTTGGACTCAAGGGGATAGGGTTAGGGAGTCAGAGGGTTATGGTTTTGCAGTTGGTGGATAGGGCATGGGTGTCAAAGGGTTAACACTACAGTGTAGCACGATACAATACACTTAAGTACTACAATACAATAATTATTATAATAACGACATTTATAAGACGCTTTATGTTGATTCAATAATCAAATCAAGCTATGCATTCTCATCATTCACCAAAGGAATCACTAACAATGACAAAACCCCCAGGGTACAAAGCACACGCAAACTGAAGGGGGGGGGGGGGGTAAGGTATGTATTTCAGCAGTAACCCAAGCTGTCATACTCTCTCTGTCTCACACACACAAACACGCACACAATGTTCCAATATACGATACGTTACAGTAGGCCTACAATAGAGTACAATATATAATATAATAAAGAACAATACAGTGCAATAACATAAGTACATTATACGCTACAGTAAATTTGTAGCCTACAATATGTAGGCCTACAATACAGGAAGTATATTACATCGCAGTATGACACAATACAAAAGAAAACAATGCAGCACAATTATACAAAGTATACTGAATACAGAGTGCAACACACACAATCACAAGCACAAGCACACTGTCACTGTTAACCAGTTATACATGTAGGCCTACTGGTATAATGTAGAATACAGGTAAACTATTCCTGTTAGACATGTGCAGACAAGGGGGTTTGCAGGCATGACAAGATTCCATCATCTTGGTCTGTTGAGTTTTGTCATTGGCTTCTTGCCGTGTAAGCAAACATGGCTTTGCGTGTGAAGCAGCCAATCAAGTTTTCCACACATTGAAGATCCAAACATGAAAACACAGTGTTCTTTTTTAGTCTATCAACTAATTGTGTTTACAGTTCAATCGTCCACAAGGGTCTTTTCGAGACTGTCCAATATACCGAAAGGAAATTTCGTTAGATATTTTCAAAATCAGTTATGTAGCTCTCACAACCGTGAGGGCCATTTCTACTTCTTTCTACTTCTGGTCCATAAAACCTTCTGCCTCATAAAGCCTGCCTTATTCTGGTCCATAAAGCTTCATTCTTCTAGTCCATAATGCTTGCCTTCTGTCTCATTAAGCTTGCCTTATTCTGGTCCATAAAGCTTCCTTCTTCTGGTCCATAAAGCCTTTCTTCTTCTGTCCCATAAAGCATGCCTTCTTTTCGTCCACATATCTTCCTTCTTCTGGTCCATAAAGCTTTCCTTCTTCTGGTCCATAAAGCTACCTTCTTCTGTCCCATAAAGCATGCCTTCTAGCATGCCATCTTTTCGTCCACATAGCTTCCTTCTTCTGGTCCATAAATCCTTCCTTCTTCTGGTCCATAAACCTACCTTCTGTCCCATAAAGCATGCCTTCTTTTCGTCCACATAGCTTCCTTCTTCTGGTCCATAAAGCTTTCCTTCTTCTGGTCCATAAAGCTACCTTCTTCTGTCCCATAAAGCATGCCTTCTTTTCGTCCACATAGCTTCCTTCTAATATTACTCATAGTGAAAAGACGTTAAATCAAGGAACGAACGAATAGCTTCCTTCTTCTGGTCCATAAAGCTTCCTTATTCTGGTCCATAACCTGTCTTCTGGTCCACAAAGCCTGCCTTTTTCTGATCCATAAAGCCAACATAACTGCATAACTGTATTGAAGCCAAAATCTAATATAAAAACACAAAATGTAGAAAATGCAGGTAATCTCTTACTCCATCCACGCCTCTGCCCCCCCCCCCCCCCCCCTCTCTCTCTCTCTCTCTCTCTCTCTCTCTCTCTCTCTCTCTCTCTGACTGAACAAACTCCTGTAGAGGTTAATGTACTGCTTCCTCCACGCACGTCTCCCATTTTATTCTCAATTATATACATTTGTTAAGTCTCTTCCTGTCAGTACATAGCCTCTCCATCAGCAAGCCCTACGCTGTGCCTCCTCGTGGCGACAGGCGGTAACTGAGCACCTCACGGACTCAGGCTGAATCTCGAAGGAGGTCTGGCCCCCAGACGTGAGGCATGCAGGCCCACTGGCGTGTGGACACGCCCTGGTGCCCAAGAACCAGATCCCCAAACTATGGGTAAATAGCTCCATTGCCTTGTGGACATCTCGGGAGAGAGTAAGGCTAAGGGAGTTAACCCTAAAAAAAAAAACCGATGGAAGGCAAGGGGAAACCACCATCGTAGTTTTCCCCAGGAAAACCATGGACAGGAGAAAGACAAAGAAGAAAGTTAACGACGTAAATAGGTGCTCCTGTGGAGCACCTTCATCCGGTAGGGACTGTCATGCGGCGCAGGTGACACCAGATCGTCAACCAGCTACTGTGACCAAAATTAAATTCAACACCAAAATAGCAACATGGAACATCAGAACAATGCTGCAGAAAGGTAAATTAGACAACATCAAAATGGAGATGGAAAGGCTTAACATTAGTATTTTAGGACTGGGGGAAATGAGATGGAAGGGGGCAGGCATGATAACATCAGGAGAATATACAGTGATATACTCTGGTGGTAATTCACATGAAAGAGGAGTAGGCATCATAATGGACAGACAAATCAAAAGCAGTTAAGGGATACTTGGCAGTGTCCGACAGAGTTTTACTGGTCAAATTCGGAGGCAAACCTTTTGATATCAACATCATACAGGTGTATGCACCAACATCCGCAATTACTCAGGAAGACATCGACAACTTCTACGAAGTTTTAGAGATGGCCAAGGTCCAATGTAAATAACAAGAAGTTACAGTCATAATGGGAGATTTTAATGCTAAAGTGGGACAGGATAGGGTGGAGGATATAGTTGGACCTCATGGCCTTGGTACACAAAATGAAAGGGAAGCTGGAGGGAAACTTGTAGAATGGGCACAGATGAATGAGTTCATAGTAGGAAACACCTGGTTTGAGCAGCCTAACAGAAGAAAATGGACTTGGATGAGTCCAGGAGATAATACCAAAAATCAAATTGACTACATCCTGATCAACAAAAGATTTAGAAATTCTTTACTGTCAGCAAAAACACTACCAGGCGCAGACTGCAACAGTGACCACAATCCTGTAGTGGGTAGGTTTAGGCTGAAATTGAGGAAAAGGAAACAGACCAAAAGCAACATCAAACTAAACCTTGGACTCTTAAAGACAGATGAAATGATACGTCAAAAATTTAACGTACATGTTCAAAACAAATTCAGTGCTCTCGAAGACGTTGGTGACAGTGAGGAACAATGGACAAAGTTGAGAAGTTCTATAAATGAAGCTTGTGAAGAAATCCCTAATGCAAATAGAAAAGCAAAAAAGAGCTGGATGACTAATGAAATTTTGGGCCTGATGGAGGAAAGGAGGAAGGCAAAGAGAAACGAGGAGATATACAGGAAGATAAACAAAGAAATCAGATATAGGTGCAATGAAGCTAAGGAAGCTTGGCTGAACACAAAATGCAAAGAGATAGAAGAACGACACAAAATGGATCCTCAGGGTATGTACAGACGAATTGAAGAAATTGTTCACAGGAAAAATACATGCACATCAACTGGTTGCTTAAAATCGAAAGATGGCACGCTTATCATGGAAAAAGACAAAATATTAGACAGATGGGGAGAGTACATAAAAGACCTTTTTGAGGATGACAGAAACGAAGAACACATTATAAAAAAGAACTTTGAAGGACCACCCATAATGAAAGATGAAGTTAGAGCAGCACTGAAAAAGATGAAACCAGGAAAAGCCCCAGGACCAGACAACATTACTACAGAGATGATTGAAGCCCTGGAGGAATTTGGCATAGAAAAAATAACAGTCCTCCTAAATGAAATTTAGGACACTGGAAAAATCCCCAAAGATATACTCCTAATCATAATTTAAGGGCCACTTCTTCCTTCCTCTCTAATTTTAAGTTGAAATAATTGACAATGTTTAGAATTGATTCTATGTTTTATTTCATCATTTCCACACCTGTTTTGGAAAAAGAAATTAGTACAATGACCCATTAGTGAACAGCACATGCATTTAAAGGAACATCCCCCCCTTTTCAAAAAACAGAAAGTGTCAGATTTGGCCAATCTGTTTTCAATATCGCGTGTGTCCGCCCCGAGCCTGGATGCATGCTTCACAGCGCCGATGCATCGACCCCACAAGGGTACGGAGTGTGTCCTGAGGGATGGCCGCCCACTCGATCTGCAGGATGTCGACCAGCCTGGCCAGGGTGCCCGGTGGGGGGTGGTTGTCCCTGATGCGCCTCCCGAGCACATCCCAGAGGTGTTCAATTGGGTTCAGGTCAGGTGAGCACGCTGGCCAGGCCATACGGACGACTTCATGCTGCTCCAGGAAGTCGGTCACAAGGCGTGCTCGATGCGCAGGTGCATTGTCGTCCTGGAAGATGGCGCCTTGACCAAGGTCCACAAGCGCAGGCAGTGCCACGGCCGCCAGAACCTCGTCCCGGTACCGGACCCCGTTCAGGATGCCGTCAATGGGGAGCAGGGGGGTCCGGGTACCACGGCTCATGCCACCCCACACCATCACCGACCCGCCGCCGTACCGGTTATGCTCTTGGACAGTGGCGTCAGCGAACCTCTCCCCTTGACGTCGCCACACCCGAGCCCGGCCATCGTTAAAGGTCAGGGTGAACCTGGACTCATCCGAAAACAAGACCCGGGCCCACTGTTGCCTTGTCCAGGTCACGTGCTCCCTGGCCCAGGTCATGCGGCGCACTCTGTTGACCGGTGACAGCACGGGTCGGACGGCCGGTCTCCGTGACCTCAAGTTTGCCTCATGTAGCCGTCTTCTCACCGTGCTGCAGCTGATGTTAGCACCTGTTGCGTCCCTCAGCTGACCCCTCAAGGTCACCGCAGTGGATGCCCTTTCCCTCAGGACGGAGAGGGCAAGGTAGCGGTCTTGCTGTCTTGTCGTTACTCTGGGTCGACCCGTGTGACGCCTTTCCTGGACTGCTCCAGTCTCATTGAAGCGCTCCAGCAGTCTCTGGATTGTGGAATGCGACACTTCAAGTCGTCTAGCAACTTCCCGCTGCGCTAGGCCTTCATCAAGCAGAGCGAGGGCTCTCCCCCGCTGCTCATCCGTCATCCGTCGTCTTGCAAGCATGGTTAAAACGAACCAAGAACGGGTCCTTTTTATCCTCGTCTGCGGGCAACTTTGGCTGGAGTAGTGTTCAAAAAGGGCTTGCCTTGCACGTGCAAAGCGAATTTTGTCGCTACCTTGCCTGCGTCGTCAGAGAGACCCTGCTGAAGATTCGACAATTTCGTGTGGAAATTGTCTTCCTTGGGCCGCCCATTGCAAATCGGCAAATCCCCAAACACGTGCCAAAAGGAAACTGCAATGTTGTCTGAGCTCTTATCCATTCAGTTACGGCAACGAATTGGAGAAAAGAGTAAGAGAAAATAGGTTATTTCTCCTTTCAAAAATTGACTCAAAAACGTTCCTGGCCCTTCAATAATGACGTGTAGTATATGTCAAAATCAATTTTCATTGCACTTCCAAAGAAGACAGGGGCTATAGAATGCGAACTCCATCGCACGATCAGTTTGATGAGTCATGTAACAAAAATCCTGTTAAGAATAATCATGATGAGGACAAGGAATAGAATCAAAAGAGAAATAGCAGAAGAAAAGTGTGGATTTGTGGAGGGGAAAGGAACTATTAATGCCATATACATCCTAAGAACTATCATGAGAGGTGAATTGAGATGAATTTATGCTTTGTTGACTACACCAAGGCTTTCGATCGGGTACGACATGAAGAATTGATCAACCAACTGGAGAGACTCAATGTCGATGGAAAAGATCTACGAATAATCAGGAATATGTACTTGGAACAAACAGCTGCAATGAGAATAGAAAACAATATAAGCTCTTTTCAAAACATCAAAAGAGGAGTCAGACAGGGTTGTGTTTTGTCACCAGATCTGTTTTCACTATATAGCGAAAACATCATGAGAAACCTAGAAGACGAGCCTGGAATAAAGGTTGGAGGGAAAATGATAAACAACATTCGGTACGCAGATGACACCGTGCTAATTGCGGAAAATGAAAGGGACCTACAAAACCTTGTGAATATACTAGAAACAGAAAGCAAAGTTAAGGGGTTGGAACTAAACAGCAGGAAAACTGAAGTCATGGTGATCAGTAAAAAACATGAAATCCCCTGTTGCAAAATAACAGCAAATGGCACAACCTTGACACAGGTTAATAAGTTCAAATACCTGGGAACGGTCATTTCATCAGACGGCAGATGCACATCAGAAATAGCTGGCAGAATCGGCCAAGCCAAAACAGCATTCAAGAAGATGACAAGCATTCTTACCAATAAATGCCTATCAATTAACATCAGAAAGAGAGTCCTTGAATGTTATATAGAACCATTACTGTTGTACGGATGCGAGGCGTGGACAGTCAGCAAGCAAAGCCAGAGCAGGATCGAGGCAGCCGAGATGTGGTTTCTCAGAAGAATGTTGAGAGTACCATGGACAGCAAAGAAAACAAACGAGACAGTCTTGATGGAGGCAGACACAAGTAGATCACTCATAAGGAAGATTAGGAAAAGACAAGCAACATTTATAGGCCATTTTATGAGGAAGGGGGATTTGGAGCACCTGGTCACAACGGGAAAGCTGGAGGGAAAGAGAGCACCGGGTAGACCCAGGGAGAGAATGCTGGACGGACTTGCAGAGTGGCTGAGGATGAGGAGGGTGGGGGAGATGCTAGGGGCAACGAGAGAAAGAGATGGTTGGAAGTCCATGGTCGCCAACGCCATGCGGCAGGGCACCTGGTGATGATGATGATAATACATTTGTTATATACATTTATGTGTTCTCAATTATATATTATGTACGGAAGTGCATATATATAATGTATGACCTTGATATGTACACATTTACCAACTTTTGTGGAAATGCTACCAACATATCTGAATTCACTTACTTGTTCCCTGCGTTGTATAACTCATTTGGATCCAGTCACCAATTACCTTGTTTACAAACCGAATGGCAAGGTGGGGAGATGACAAAACCCCGGGACATGGCTACACAACGCACACCAAGCAGGCCCAGCCCAGCTATTGGATCAAGACAGAATGGAAGAGCCCTCTTTTGTATTACTCAGGTCCTTCATCTCTCCATTAGACAGTTTGCCCAGCCGTCAGCTCGCACGGCTGCCAGCTCTTCTCGCCCGGCTATAGTGTTGAGAGTTAGCAGCCAGAAACTCCTAATGCTGCTCTGCTACAACCACAGGGTGTGTGTGAACGGCCGCAAAAGTGGTCAGGCATGATGCCCTAGATACAGCTCATCTTGCTGCTCAGCCAGGCCCAAAGGGATCCCAAACATGCCGCCATTTCCAGCCGACACCAGGTCTTTCCTTGTGGTCATCAGGTCTGATTCACTGAAGTTAGTGGCCAAGTCACAAGCCAAAGAACATTATATGTCGTACACAATTTTAATCCCATGTAGATCTCCCACCTCTGACTCTACAAGTCAGGTCAGAGATCGTCTGCTGCTTGTAACTATGTTACCCAGTACTACCTGCCGCTTGTTAGGAGCGAACCCAACAAAGAAGACTGACTGGAGAGGATGGGCTCCTCCAGATTCGACATGCCCAAGACACGTCGCATGACAACGTTCAACATATTCCTGGAACACGTCATGACCGTGACGCACTCAACTATCACTGTCTTGTCACAAGGCCTCCTTGTTGTGGTTAGCCAGCAAGACAGGACATACAGCAACTTGAAAACAACTCGGATATTCCGAAAAGGATTCATTTCACCTCATCTATCCAGGGACTCCCGGGTAGGCCACTTCAGAAAACATGTTGAACACGTGCTGCAAGAAATATGTGCGTCTGCAAGGTAGGGGGCAGAAACGATCACTGTGAACTGAGCTCCGTGCGACTGCAGTGACGGGCCAGCCTTCATTCATAATTATACACACTCTGAGACACAGTGCTGTTGACCAGCGAAAAGTGCCTGGACATCGCAGGTCGACAGACAGAAGGGGAGAGGAAGCACACAGAATGAATCAGATGTAAGTAATATGTCTATGACCTTTTCTGATTTGATTTTACCATTCTGATTTGATTTTACCAACCCTTCTCCATGTTCTACAGAACTGACAATGACGGTTTTTCAAACTGATATGTTTCAACCGAACAGTGGCCACCCCGCTAAACCTACTTCCAGTTAATCGCGTACGGCTGCACGTGCGTTCTACTATCTATACGATGTGTGTGTGACCTGAAAGCTGTACAACCCACAGCTAGCGACATACAAATGATATAGCAGACAGCTAGGCTAGGGGAAGAAACGATCGGTTAATATCAATGAAGGACAGGCCGTAGAAATCAGACGTAATGTCGGTGGAGGAACAAGTAAAACTGTCACTGAAGCTGACGATAAATCTGACTTGTGACAAAAGCTGAAACGGTAGTAGGCCTCAACTCCGACCATGACCAATGTGACTGAACAAGGGGGGGGGGGGGGGGGGGGGAAGAGAACGGCCTCTGAACTAAACAGAAAATGAAAAGCAAAAATATGGTTTTCTGTTTATAATTTGGACCATCCCGATTTCGATATCATCCATATAGTGTGCGTACACGCATGCACTGACATACGTGCTGTCAATATGAAATACTTATTTCAAAAACAAAAAAACAAAAAAAAAGGGGGGGGGGGGGGCAGATTTGAAAATCAACAAAAAACAAACAAAACTAGTGCTTTATATCCCAGAAATAGGAAACTGTCGAGAAGTGAGTGGGTTGAGGGGTGAAGGAAATGAAAGGAAATCTTCCAAGTTCTCTCTCTCTCTCTCTCTCTCACTCTCTCTCTCTCTCTTTCTTTCTCTCTCTCTCTCTCTCTCTCTCTCTCTCCCTCTCTCTCTCTCTCCTTCTCTCTCCTCCTCCTCCTCCCCCCCCCCCGTATCTTAGTAGAAAATTCTCTCATGCTGCGAGCGTATAGCTGTGGTGTGTGCGAGCGCGTCTGTCAGTGTGTGTGTGTGTGTGTGTGTGTGTGTGTGTGTGTGTGTGCGCGCGCGCGCGTGTACGTCTATGCTATGTATGTGAAGTCACTAGTCTGTCAGTGGTGTGTGTACATGTGTGGGTGCCGAGCTCGTCAGTCAAGTTTTGTGTGTGCGAACGCGTGTCTGTCAGGTGTGTGTGCGAGCGCATGCACGCATTTGTCACATTCACAGCGTATGTGCCAGTATGTGCGTGCGCTCTTGTGAGTGTCTCCCATTCAAAATGGTTTGTGTGTGTGTGCGTGTGTGTGTGTGTGATATTATTTTTTTAAAGCCCAACTGACTGCATACAGCCATATCAGGGCTATAACCGTTTCAAAACCAAAACAATATTTAAACAGGAAAAAAAAAAAAAAAAAAAAAAAAAAGGAACAGAAAATAAAGTACACATTATTATTATTATTATTATTATGAACATTTAGTACGCCTAATCAAATTAATGCCCTAGGCGTTTACAATGGCAAAACATATAACCAGAATCACAAGCACACACACACACGCCCACAGAAGCACCCACACACACACAAACACACACACACACACACAAACACACACACAGCATGACATGCAAATACAATGACACATTGACACTAAGACACTATAATGTCACCATTACATTACATGGGGGGAAGGGGGCAGAGATTACCAGTTTTGGGAAACAGGTGAGTTTTGAGGGAGCGTTTGAATGTGGACAGAGAGGGTGAGTATCTAAGAGAGCGAGGTAACTGATTCCAGATGGTTGGAGCTTGATAGGAAAAAGAACGCTGCCCAAACCTTTTAGTGCGGACTATGGGGATACTATAGAGACGGGTATCAGATGAGGACCGCAAAGCTCGAGATGGCGTGTAGAGATGTAACAGATGGGTGAGATACTCAGGACAGGAAGACTCAATAGATTTGAAGCAGAGGCAGGCAATCTTGTAGGATATTCTTTGCTGAACAGGGAGCCAGTGGAGAGAACAGAGCAATGGCGTAACATGGTTAAATTTTGAAGAGCGGAAGATGAGACGGGCAGCATGATTTTGAACTTTCTGAAGTTTGTTAATGAGATGAGAGGGGGAACCAGAAAAAAGAGCATTACAGTAATCGAGACGGGATAGAACAAATGCACAGACAAGAGCCTTTGTCGTGTCTTCTGAGAGGAGGTGGCGGATAGAAGCAATTCGGCGGAGTTCAAGAAAACAAGTCCGACAGACGTTGCTCACATGCTGGTGGAAGGACAGGGTTTGATCAAGAGTTACACCAAGGTTACGGGCAAAATGGGAGAGAGGGATAGATGAGTCAACAAGTGTGACAGAGGTTGGAAGAGAGGGGTGATTTTGGAGTTTGGGTGGGGTGATCAAGATCAATTCGGATTTCTCTTCATTTAATTTCAGTTTGTTTTCAGTCATCCAATCCTTCAGGTCAGCTACACAAGATTGGGTTTTCTGGATCATGATGGGAAGGTCAGGGAGAGGCCCAGAGACATACAGCTGATTGTCATCCGAGAAAGAATGATGCTGAAGCAGTCAATGCACTCGCTCACATCATCTAAGGAGATGCCCCTGGCGTTGACCACTCCGTCCAGTTTATGATACAGGGGATTTAAAAAAAACCCATACCAGAACACAAATTTAAACGTAACAAAGGACACTAAAACGTACGTAAAAAAGGGCCTAAATTACCTAAAATTGCCTCCGCATATCTTGCTTCCCTAGAGCCAAAAATGTACTAAATACATGTAGCCTACCCAGTTGTCAATCCAAACAGAAAGTACGTATAATTAATCGAACACGTACAGGTGAATGGACCAGCAAGGCAGAAATGATTGGAAGAAATGACAGAAAACAAAGGAGCGAGGCAGAAACTAAGAGTGACAGAAAAGAGGACATTTCTAGCACAATTTCCAGAAGGTGGGGATACTATTTAAGCTGTAAGAGCCCGCCCCCCCTTCCATTTCCGGGGAAAGGGGTAGGGGTAAAGATTCAATGCAAGTTCGTTAAGCGCAGCACTAGAGATGGGGATACAAATGACTACAGCTGAGGGTTTATAAGTGTCTCAAGTTTCATTAACAGTATCACTTAATAGTAGCCTATGAACACCTTCGTGTGGTGATACAACTCCAGCTTTCCAATCTGACCATACAGTATGGCTTTGAATCTGGCTCAAAAAAAAAAAAAAATGTCTACAGTGGCCTCCAGTCTATAAGTGTAAAATCTACTTTGTGCCTGTAACCTCTAGTCTACACACTGGCAAGTGTGAAATCGTACCTGACCCTACTGAGGGTAACAGGAGAGAAAGTAAAGTAGCGAGGGACACAAGATGAGCACTGCCATCATAATTGGAGTTAAATCCCACCCCACAACATAAAAGTTGATTTGTTCACCACTCTTAATGCTCCAGTCATTCTGGTGCTGTCAGTGTTCTATCAATTCCCCTCCTCATTTAAATACTTTCCAGACCATGTTTTTGCGCAAGCTTAAGGATTCTGCCAGATTTAGATGCAGCGCATACGTAATTGTCTGAGTGCTATGTATCTCTCTCGAGCAAATCCAAAACCTAGGCATGGAGACAAGTTAAAACCGTCCCCCCCCCCCACCCCATTGGGAATGACAGGGGCTGTTTCAGTATAAAGAGTAATCCCCACCTTTTGGAAATTCTATGCTAGAAGTTGCCTCTTTTCTGTCACTCTTTGTTTTGGCCTTATTCTTTTGCTTTGTCATTTCTTCCTATAATTTTCTGCCTTGCTAGTCCATTCACCTGTATGTGTTCGACAAAGTCTTATGTACTTTCATTTAGTATTGATAATTTGGTACATGTATTAAACGCATTTTTTGGCTCTAGGGAAATGTGATTTGTGGAGGCAATTTTAGATAACTTAGATCCGTTTTTATATAGTTTTAATATTCTTATTTATGTTTAAATTTGTATTCAGGTGTTTTTTTTTTAAACCTTCTGTGTGATAAATTAGAGGGAATGGTCAACGCCAAGGCATCTTCTTAGATTATGTGCGCGAATTCATTGATACATGTGCTTAATTTTCTTTTCCTTTTTTCCTGTTGAAGTATTATGTATGCTTCGAAATAGTTATAGCCCTGATATCGCTCTTCGCAGTCGGCTGAGCTTTAGACAAGCAAACAAAAAATAAAATTAATAAAATAAAATAAAATAATGCAGACGACAAAGTGCACCCCGTTTTGTGTGCATTTTTAAATGCGCTTTGGAAAGGAGTGGGAGTGGGTAATGGCGAGAAGGTCAAGTCTATAGTTGAAGGGGTGACCACAGACATCTTTATACAAGGACGCTTCCACACATACACCAGACACTTTATGCATAGTCTACAATCTCTCAGGCGAAATTTCTCTTTGGCCAGAATGACTGTCCTTTAATTTCACGCATGCGCGGAAGCCATCATGCATTACGTAAGGCCTTTTGCTCTAGACATCTAATTAATTATGCTTCGGCCATATCACCTGAGTCGGATGATGCTGTAAAACTTAGAACAAACAACAGCAACTTTCGATTTAGTGAAAGGATACAATGGTGTCTCAACAGAAGAAACCGATGCCGATGCCGATGCCATGAAGAGCCACGCAGGTCGTGGTTGATCAATTCCAACAACAGTCTTTGTCTAGCGTATCCGACTAGATCTAAGGTGAGTACGTAGTAACGTACAGCTACGACGGACCGAAGAAACAATATGACTAGGTATAACTATAAGTAAACTATAACTTTTCAGCCTCTCACCATTAGATCTGCCCAATTACTTTTAACTCTGTTAATTAGTTCTGGCTTTGATTTTTAATGGTTTTGAATATAAGGAATGCATATTCCATGATTGTAACTTACCAGTATTATCAAATTAAAAAATGTCTCATGGCAATGGCAATGCACAAAATGATGATCATTCTGTTCGGTGAGTAACCGTGTGCTAGATCATAGATCAGAGTCAAAGTCTACGGTTAGATCTTGATCTAGTCAAAATTAGATCAGATTCAAATTTCAGCTCGTTAAGTAAAAGAGGATAGCCTTTGTCTGCGAATTTTAACCTTTTCAATGCCAAGAATATTTTTTGCTCGGTGAAACTATTGGCCAAGGTTTTTTTGGCTATGGAGGGTAATAATTAACAAAAAATTCTAGCATAAAAACTACTGAAGGAAAGTATATAAAAGTATTAAAACCTATGGTTTTCTGAAAGGGAATTGAACACTTTTCATTTATGATAGTTGTAACTTTATTTTATCTAATGTTTTTATAGCACATGGCCTATGAAGTTGAAAATTATTTTTTTCCCTTGCATTTTGTGATTTTGTGTCACAGCATGCCTGTTGTAACACCTAAAAGTCCTAGATGTAAGCATGAAACACACACACACACACACACAAACACACACACACACACACACACTCTCTCTCTCTCTCTCTCTCTCACACACACACACACACACACACCACACACTCACAAACACACGAGAGAGAGAGAGAGAGAGAGAGAGAGAGAGAGAGAGAAATGCACACACACACACCACACATACACCTAAGTACAATCAGTACCTATTACTAGTATTTGTATCACACACACACACACACACACACACACACACACACACACACACACTGCCACGCCCACTTCAAACTGGTCAGATTACACGCGCACACAACCTAACCGTCAGTCAGCGAAGTTGGCCACAGCACAAGACAATAGGTTATGACGTCAGTCTCTGCCCCGTCCTCTCGCTCGGACTGCAGACCAATCGTTGACCACGTGAAGGCGTGTGTACGTGTGTTGGGCGTAGCTCGCCGAGTTGTCATTGTCGGTACTCTCCGACGTCGGTTCTTGTATCTCTTCTTCATTTTCCCTCATTTCACTTGATTCACTGGACTGTCCGTCACCTTGCTGGTGGTCTGGGTCATCTATATCCTCAAATTCTGTTTCTAGTTCTGCTCTTTCTTCTCTGTCAGCGTTCGCTCGCACAATCGGAGCGATGTTGACGTCGGCACCGACACGCCGCACTTCATCGCCTTCATCTTCCTCGTCCAGAGAATTATCTGACGATGCTTCGCCATACATCTTGAGAAATTCTGTATCTTCCATCATTTCTAAAACTACATTAGGATCTTTCCAGTGAAAATCCGAAAATCCTTGGGTGTACGCTTTCTTTTTCCCGAGCTTGGGCCTGGTTGTGATTCGTCGTCTGCCATCTTGAAAAGTCGAGTGGAAGTGACAGTTGGGTGGGTCACTTAACCGAGTTCTTTGACCAATGCCCATTGAGATACCACTTCAAACCTCATGAATATTTGAAGCTGATACACCAAACTTTCTGATTGGAGCAAATGGGGGAACCCCTGTCTAAAATTGGAGATGTGAAAAATCATGAAATGACGATGACTGACTAGTCAGTCATGGGGCACTCTGGCGTACACTTTAGCATGACTGACTAGTCAGTCATGGGGCACTCAAGAGGTTTTAATGTTTTCTCCTGTACAGATTACAGATATTGAGGGTGAGGTTTGAAGTAGAGCTAGTGTTAGGCCAGGGTTAGAAAAAATGAGAGGTAATGTAGTCTTGCCATGTGTATTCATGCGCGAGATCTGCCGAAGCGAGAGAGACGTAAACTGCAGTATCATCAGTTTAAAAACCCCCACAAAACATATGTATTTAAGGGGATATGGGGACTCTCACATTTTCTATGCAACTTCGAGTATATTTGGGATAATTTTTGTAACAATGCAATGGCATATGAGCTGATGATGTATGACCCAATGAGGATGGGGATGATGTTAATGCTGCTGCTTCTGACTTTTGTGGTTCCTGGTTGTCCAGTGAATCCATGGCATGCAGCAGTTTGGGTAGGTGTTGATTTTGGCTGAAACTGAAATACTCGGTAGCGCAATTTTGTACCTAAAATTATCAGTTATTGTGAGAACACGTGTGTCACAAGATCATGAAATATAAAAATCAGCTTTGAAGACTGATCATGATGATGACCAAGGGTTAGGTATGCAGGACAGTTCCGTAATAAAACACTTGTAACTTATGTAAGTCAAAAAAAGAGCTATGGAATAACAGTTAAAGTTATTTCTAAATTAAGCCTGTGCATGATATGTCACCACCAAATTTTAAAAGCGTTTTTCACATTGACTGTGAATGGGGATCTGAATATTCTTTACCTCAATATTTTGAATATTTCTTACCTCAGTATTTTGTTGTACCCCACTTCCAGTATGGCATGGTGTAGCAGACGTCAGAAAAGCTAAGTGAAAAAAGATGTCCTTCAGGTAAGAGGCAGAACGATACACCTTTTGCTGAAACTAAACTTGCTCATGTGATAATTGACTCGATTGCTAATTCTCGTATGATTTGGCCCAATACGATTGAATGATATTTATAAGGCGCTAAATTTTGATGCAAGAATCAAACCAAAGCATGCACTCTAATCAATCACCCAAGCAATCTCCCAACAATGACCCAAAATTCCTGGGCACGAAACACACGCATGCTGGAGGGGGAAGACAGTGGGGCAGAAAATAATAATAATAATTACAATATTTAATAATTACAATATTTATATAGCGCAAAATCTCGATAAAAATCAAATCTAAGCGCTGAACATACACTTACGCATGCGTGCACACACACGCACACACACACTCACACATGGCTATAAATGGGGAAAAAGAATAAAAGCAATGGAAAATTATAGAGAGCATATTATATACAAATATATATTACAATGATTCCCCTCCGAGTGGAGACAGGCTACAGAGGGGGGATGAGTGAGGTCAGGATTTTATGCAGAGGAGAAAAGGTGAGATTTGAGAGCGGACTTGAAGGAGACAAAAGTAGGTTGCTGACGGACAGAGAGAGGAAGTTTGTTCCAGGAAAGTGGACCAGAAACAGAGAAGGCTTGTGGACCATAGGTATTGAGCTTGGTGCGTGGAAAGCGAAAAATCAGGATCGGAGGCAGAGCGGAGGGTACGTGAGGGAACATAAATCTCAAGTAGGCTTGACAGGTAATGTGGGGCTGCGTTATTGAGGCTTTTGTAGCACATGGTGTCTAGTTTGTACTGTATGTGCTTTGATACAGGGAGCCAGTGAAGTTGTGCCAGGAGAGGAGATATGTGGTCAGCTTTTTTCTTTTTGAGTACAAAGCGTGCAGCATTGTTTTGAATGCGCTGTAGGATGTGAATGGTGGAGGCAGGAAGACCAGACAGGAGTGAATTGCAATAGTCAATGCGAGACATTATGAAGGAGAGAACGAGTTTTGCAGTTGTTTCGACTGAGAGATACTTCCTGATCAAGCTTATACGATGGAGGTGATAGTAGCAAGATCTGGCAGTTTGAGAAACAGAGTTGTTCATGGAGAGGGTAGAGTCAATGCAGACACCAAGGTTTTTAGCTGAATCAGAAATTGGGACTGATGTGTTATATAATGGGAGAGAAAGAGGAGGCAGCTGAGAAAGTTTCTGACGGGTGCCAATGAGGATAGCTTCTGTCTTGTCGTCATTAAGCTGAAGTTTGTTGAATGTCATCCAGTTCTTAATGTCCGAGTAACACTCAGTGGTGCGAGTCAAGAGGCGCTGTATATTGTCTGGTGTGTCACTGTCTAAAAGTTGGGTGTCTTCAGCATAGAAGTGGTGTTTTATAGAGTGGGAGTTGATGATGGTGGACAGGGGGGAGGTGTAAAGAGTGAAAAGAACAGGGCCAAGGACAGATCCTTGTGGAACATCACAGGTCAGGCATGCAGGTTGAGAGTAAGTGCCATTAATGAGAACAGTTTGTTTTCTGTTTGACAGATATGAAGTGAAAAAGGAGAGAGCAATGTCAGAGATGCCAAAAGTATGATGAAGTCTAGAAAGGAGAATACCATGATCAATGGTATCAAAGGCTGCAGACAGATCAAGGAGTGTGAGGAGAGAGACATTGCCAGTATCAGTTGCAAGGAGGAGATTGTTGAGAATGTGTAGCAAGGCAGTTTCAGTGCTATGGCACTGGCGGTAGGCTGACTGGAAAGGATTGAGAAGATTGTTGGCAGACAGGTGAGAGTTCAGCTGGTTGAGGACAACTTTTTCAAGCAGTTTTGACAAGAAAGAGAGATTAGAGATAGGCCAGTAATTTTTCAGTTCATTTGGGTCTAAATTGTATTTCTTGAGGAGAGGGTGAACAACAGCAGACTTGAAAGAATCTGGGACAGTTCCAGTTTGAAGAGAAGTGTTGATGATGTCAGTGATGAATGGGAGGAGAGTAGGGAGACAGTCAGAGTAGAGAGAACCTGGAAGAGGATCCAGTTCGCATGTTTTGAACGACATGGATCTGATTGTGTTGAGAATTTCTTCTTGTGAGACTGGGGTAAAAGTAGTAAGAGGTGTGCCAGAGAAGGAAGGGTCAGGTGGGCATGGTTGACAGGGTGTCCTGTCAAGCCTGTCACGAAGAGTTTGTATTTTGGTGGTGAAATACTTGGAGAATACAGATGGGAGTTCTTCATTTGTGTGTTTTGTTGGGAGAGGTAAATCTTTTCGTGTGCCAAGGAGATGATTCATGGTTGTAAAGAGTTCTCTTGAAGAAGAGGCATTCAGGATTTTGGTTTGGAAATAGCTTGTTTTTGCAGATGCAAAAAGAGGGGGAAATCATTGCTGTGCAAAAAGATATGCCTTCAAGCTAGACTTGATGGAAGACAGAGTTTGTGACGGTTGAATAAACTGGGGAATATAATAGTGCCAGTCACAATGTAGACCACTGGTCATGGACAACTATAAAGTCTAGTGCCAGTCACAATGTAGACCACTAGATAGGCAACAGTAAAGTTTAGTACCAACCAGAATGTAGACCACTACATATAAACAACAGTAAAGTCTAGTGCCAGCCAGAATGTAGACCATTGGACATACACAAAAGTAACATCTACTGCTAGTCAGTATGTTGACCACTGGATATAGGCAACAGTAATGTCTAGTGCCAGTCGGAACCAACACCACTGGACACAGACCGCTGGTCTCAAAAGACAGCAGCAGTGTTGCAAGGTATGCTGGTTCCAGTATGACAGCCTGGGACAAGATTACAGCACCAGTCTGCATTTGAAAATAAAAACTGAAGATGGATTCACCTGACACTTACATTTACAGAGATTCTCAGAGAATGTGAAACTTAAAAGGCTAGGCCTATTCACTTTAGAAAGACCAAGCTTGTGTAGAACTCCATGATGTACTTACAGACACGTATTCTGCAACATACCCATGTGTCTGCCAGCATTCATTGTGTTATGTTCAGTTTTAAGAGGATTACAATCTTCCCATAAACATCCCATAAGCAGCCATGTTTATAAGAAATTTGAAATCCATTCGTGCATTCCTTTACTTGGAATAAATGTTACTAGTTATTTTTTGGTGGTTATATACAGAGAGAAGGCATATAATCCTTCTGCTATGCAACTACTATGTGATCTGTTAGATTTTAAAGACATTTTCATATCATTGAGTACAGCTTTAAGAATGTTGGTTTTGGTCTTGCATGATTTGATGTTTGTTATAAACGGTCATCAGTATCATGTGATATCAAAAAGCAATACAACCATGATTGAGGGAAAAACCCTGATCAGAAATAAAAGTAGTCTTTCCTCAACAAGTTGATACCAGTGTAGCACTACAACACCCCTTCACTGACAGAATACCAATGGTAGTACTGACAGTGATAGACTGTAAATGTTAAATATTCAGTATACCATAGTGTAATGAACCCCATTGAACTGTTGGTCAGTACCAAGACAGTAGTGTGCTAAACAGCAGCAAATAATGTGTGGGGTCAGTACAAATAAAGAAGTGCGCTAAACAGCAGCAAACAATATACAGGGTCAGTGTCAATAAAGAATTGTGCTAAAGAGCAAACAATGTGTGGGGTCAGTGCCAATAAAGAAGTGTGCTAAACAGTAAACAATGTGTGGAATCAGTACCTATAATTAGTATAAAGAAGTGTGGTAAACAGCAAGCAAAAAATGTGTGGGGTCAGTATCAATAAAGAAGGGTGCTTGGTACTGACCCCACATATTGTTTGCTGTTGTTTACCACACTCCATTTTTGACACTTAAACCCACAACCCCCACCCAAAGCACATTGTTTCTGCTGTTTGGCACACTTCTTTAATGGTGCTGCGCCCACACATTGTTTGCTGCTGTTTGGCACACTTCTTTATTGACACTGATCCCACATACTGTTTCCTGTTGTTTGGCAGACTTCTTTATTGGTACTGATCCCACATACTGTTTCCTGTTGTTGGCACACTTCTTTATTGGTACTGACGCCCACATACTGTTTCCTGTTGTTTGGCAGACTTCTTTATTGACACTGATCCCACATACTGTTTCCTGTTGTTTGGCAGACTTCTTTATTGGTACTGCGCCCACATACTGTTTGCTGTTGTTTGGCAGACTTCTTTATTGGTACTGCACCCACATACTGTTTGCTGTTGTTTGGCACACTTCTTATTGGTACTGCACCCACATACTGTTTGCTGTTGTTTGGCACACTTCTTTATTGGTACTGCGCCCACATAGTGTTTGCTGTTGTTTGGCACACTTCTTTATTGGTACTGCGCCCACATACTGTTTGCTGTTGTTTGGCACACATCTTTATTGGTACTGACCCCACACACTGTTTGCTGTTGTTTGGCAGACTTCTTTATTGTACTGCACCCACATACTGTTTGCTGTTGTTTGGCACACTTCTTTATTGGTACTGCACCCACATACTGTTTGCTGTTGTTTGGCACACTTCTTTATTGGTACTGCGCCCACATAGTGTTTGCTGTTGTTTGGCACACTTCTTATTGGTACTGCGCCCACATACTGTTTGCTGTTGTTTGGCACACATCTTTATTGGTACTGACCCCACACACTGTTTGCTGTTGTTTGGCACACTTCTTTATTGGTACTGCGCCCACATACTGTTTGCTGTTGTTTGGCACACTTCTTTATTGGTACTGACCCCACACACTGTTTGCTGTTGTTTGGCACACTTCTTTATTGGTACTGCGCCCACATAGTGTTTGCTGTTGTTTGGCACACTTCTTTATTGGTACTGACCCCACACACTGTTTGCTGTTGTTTGGCACACTTCTTTATTGGTACTGCGCCCACATAGTGTTTGCTGTTGTTTGGCACACTTCTTTATTGGTACTGCACCCACATACTGTTGCTGTTGTTTGGCACACTTCTTTATGTACTGACCCCACACACTGTTTGCTGTTGTTTAGCACACTTCTTTATTGGTACTGCGCCCACATAGTGTTTGCTGTTGTTTGGCACACTTCTTTATTGGTACTGCGCCCACATAGTGTTTGCTGTTGTTTGGCACACTTCTTTATTGGTACTGCGCCCACATACTGTTTGCTGTTGTTTGGCACACATCTTTATTGGTACTGACCCCACATATTGTTTGCTGTTGTTTGGCACACTTCTTTATGGTACTGCGCCCACATAGTGTTTGTTGTTTAGCACACTTCTTTATTGGTACTGCGCCCACACATTGTTTGTTGTTGTTTGGCACACTTCTTTATTGGTACTGCGCCCACACATTGTTTGTTGTTTAGCACACTTCTTTATTGGTACTGCGCCCCACATACTGTTTGCTGTTGTTTGGCACACTTCTTTATTGGTACTGCGCCCACACATTGTTTGTTGTTTAGCACACTTCTTTATTGGTACTGCGCCCACATACTGTTTGCTGTTGTTTGGCACACTTCTTTATTGGTACTGCGCCCACATACTGTTTGCTGCTGTTTGGCACACTTCTTTATTGGTACTGCGCCCACATACTGTTTGCTGCTATTTGGCACATTTCTTTATTGGTACTGCACCCACAAACTGTTTGCTGTTGTTTGGCACACTTCTTTATTGGTACTGCACCCACATAGTGTTTGCTGTTGTTTGGCACACTTCTTTATTGGTACTGCACCCACACACTGTTTGCTGTTGTTTGGCACATTTCTTTATTTATACTGACCCCACACACTGTTTGCTGCTATTTAGCACACTTCTTTATTGGTACTGACCCCACACACTGTTTGCTGTTGTTTATCACACTTCTTTATTGGTACTGACCCCACACATTGTTTGTTGCTGTTTAGCATACTTCTTTATTGGTACTGACCCCACACACTGTTTGCTGTTTAGCACACTTCTTTATTGGTACTGACCCCACATGTAGTTTGCTGTTTAGCACACTTCTTTATTGGTACTGACCCCACATGTAGTTTGCTGTTTAGCACATTTCTTTATTGGTACTGACCTCACACACTGTTTGCTGCTGTTTATCACATTTCTTTATTGGTACTGACCCCACACACTGTTTGCTGTTGTTTAGCACATTTCTTTATTGGTACTGACCCCACACACTGTTTGCTGTTGTTTAGTACACTTCTTTATTGGTACTGACCCCACACACTGTTTGCTGTTGTTTAGCACACTTCTTTATTGGTACTGACCTCACACACTGTTTGCTGTTGTTTAGCACACTTTTGTATTGGTACTGACCCCATGCATTGTTTGCTGTTGTTTAGCACATTTCTTTATTGGTACTGACCCCACATACTGTTTGCTGTTATTTGGCACATCTTTATTGGTACTGACCCCACACACTGTTTGCTGTTGTTTAGCACATTTCTTTATTGGTACTGACCCCACACATTGTTTGCTGTTGTTTAGCACACTTCTTTATTGGTACTGACCCTACACATTGTTTGCTGCTGTTTAGCACACTTCTTTATTGGTACTGACCCCACACATTGTTTGCTGCTGTTTAGCACACTTCTTTATTGGTACTGACCCCACACACTGTTTGCTGTTGTTTAGCACATTTCTTTATTGGTACTGCACCCACACATTGTTTGCTGCTGTTTGGCACACTTCTTTATTGGTACTGACCCCATGCATTGTTTGCTGCTGTTTAGCACATTTCTTTATTGGTACTGACCCCATGCATTGTTTGCTGCTACTTGGCACACTTCTTTATTGGTACTGTGTGGGGTCAGTACCAATAAAGAAGTGTGCTAAACAGCAGCAAACAATGTGTGGGGTCAGTACCAATAAAGAAATGTGCCAAACAGCAGCAA
>JAPXFY010000016.1:5336585-5394085 GCA_030674185.1 Monoplex corrugatus
CAACTTACATCAAGTGTTGTGTGTGTGTGTGTGTGTGTGTGTGTGTGTGTGTGTGTGTGTGTGTGTGTGTGTGTGTGTGTGTTTGGAATGGGGGAGATTATACTGTAGTTGTATGATTGTAGATTTTTTTTCCTCTTGTTTCTTCCCCTCCTTTCCTGATTTTCTCCCCCCTCCCCCCCCTTCCTACTTCCCCTCCTTTCCTGATTTTCTCCCCCCCCCCCCCCCCACTTCCTTAGTGTGGGTGTGGAGTTGTATGTTTGCATGTGGGTCTTGAGACTACTGTTCATTTGTTTGTGAAAGCTGTAATATGCATATGTTAATTGCATCTTTTGCTCATAACAGTATATGAACTGCTTATTGGTAGTTTGAGTACTTAAGGCAGATTTTTTTGGTATGTTTTTATGCACTTAGCTGTGTTTATGTTTGTCTTCAAGTGGGTCTTTTTTCCTCTGGTGCTTGTGTGGAATGACCAACCCCAGGGGCATATCCTTAGATTATTTGCATGAAGGCATATCCTTAGATTATTTGCATGAAGGCATATCCTTAGATTATTTGCATGAAGGCATATCCTTAGATTATTTGCATGAAGGCATATCCTTAGATTATTTGCATGAAGGCATATCCTTAGATTATTCGCATGAAGGCAGTGATATGTGTACTTGATTTTTCTTTACAGGTTTCCTTTTTTCCATGGCAGTGATATGTGTACTTACTTTTTCATTTCAGGTTTTCTTTTTTCCATGGTCATTGATGTGTTCAAATGTGTAGTTTGTTTGAGATGGCTGCAGCCCTGGGATTGAGAGTCAGAAAGAGAGAATATATTGGAACAGTGTGTGTGTGTGTGTGTGTGTGTGTGTGTGTGTGTGTGTGTGTGTGTGTGTGTGTGTGTGTGTGTGTGTGTGTGTGTGTGTGTGTGTGTGTGAGGTATATGTGTGACAGAGAGGACGACAACTTGGGATCAACAATAAGATGATGATAATGATTATGATAATAGTAATAATAATAATGATAATAATAATAGTAGTGATAATAATAGGCTGAGTGTATCGTAGCTCAGCATCCTCTATGTGTGTCTCTGTATGTGTGTGGGGTGGGGGGATACATGCATTGTTCTATTGTAAAGTGCAGTGACCATGCTTTTGACAAAGACTGTTTGCACTAGATAAGTGAAATTATTATTATTATACAATGTTGAGCTGTCGGATGGGCTTTAAACTTTGATGATGATGACAGTAGTCGCAGAAGTAGTCATAGTAGTAATCATGGTGATCATAATGATAATGATGATATAATAATATTAATTATAATAATTGCTATTATCCTGACAATTTTTTTTTTTTTTCACCATATTTGAGTGCGTGTTGCTCCTGTGGGGATGCTGAGAGCGTGGCTCTGCGCAGTTGTCAGGGCTTAAAGTTTAAAACAACAGTAACAATGTGTACATAGTGTGGAGATAGACGTGTACATAGTGGTGTGTACTGTGCAGAGATAGACATGTGTATATGGTGGTGTGTACTGTACAGAGATAGACATGTGTATATGGTGGTGTGTACTGTGTGGAGAGATGTATATGGTGGTGTGTACTGTGTAGAGATAGACATGTGTATATGGTGGTGTGTACTGTGTGGAGACAGACATGTGTATATGGTGGTGTGTACTGTGTGGAGATAGACATGTGTATATGGTGGTGTATACTGTGTAGAGATAGACATGTGTATATGGTGGTGTGTACTGTGTGGAGAGACATATATATGGTGGTGTGTACTGTGTAGAGATAGACATGTGTATACTATATGGTGGTGTGTACTGTGTGGAGATAGACATGTGTATATGGTGGTGTGTACTGTGTGGAGACAGACATGTGTATATATGGTGGTGTGTACTGTGTAGAGATAGACATGTGTATATGGTGGTGTGTACTGTGTGGAGATAGACATGTGTATATGGTGATGTGAACTGTGCAGAGATACATGTGTATATGGTGGTGTGTACTGTGTGGAGATGAATGTGTATATGGTGGTGTGTACTGTGTGGAGATGAATATGTATATATGTGTGTGTGTGTGTGTATATAATTTTACCCTTGTTTACTGGAGTCATGCTGATAGAAATGTTGCTGGCATTTTGTTTTACTGGTAGGTGACGCCATTGGTTTATGAATATCTGATGTATACATGTATACCATGTTATCAAGGACAAATTGGAGGTAGTGCTATGACAGGGAATGAAAGCTAATCAAGTCTTGTTCATGTTGCTTTCCCTTTGAATAGTGTTTGTGATGAAACTGGGTTTGAAGTGAAATCTCTGAAGGTCATTCACTGTAGGAGCACAAAGGACCTGACACGTTTACAATGTCGGAGAGGCACTTGAATTGATATTGCAGCCAGGTTGTGATGATGATGATGATGATGATGATGATGATGATGATGATGTAGGTGCCTTCAGTGACAATGAATATTGAATTTGATGCAGATTCCAGTGACCAGTGCAGGATGATGGATTGTTGGAGACGAATAACAGTGACGCAAAGGAGCAAGGTGTGCCACATGTGTCTCAGGACAGCAACACCGACAGTGACATGACTTTGACATGGCAATGTTGCTGCTAATGATAGGGAGGATGGAAGAGTACATCACTACATTGTATAAAAATCTGCTGCTGGAGTGGGACATAATAACAGAAGAACCTTATGCATGGGAATGAAAATTAAGTTTTCTTTGAAACAGCTGCTTCAGTCTGTGCTAAATGGTGTGATAACTCACTGAAAGGATGTAGGATATTCTGTAATGACTGACAAGGTGGCATTCCAGGAACACATTTATCATGTTGCTTATGATCAGACTGTGTGGCAACACTGTGGTCAGAACAGAAAAATAGAAACTTTTACCCCTCCATGGATTTACTTGGCATCAGAAACGGCACTGTGGAGAATTGAGATGATGGAGAAACGGCGTGGACCATGGACAGAGAAACGATGAGTACCGCAGATGGAGATTACAGGGAAGACCATGGACTTTAGGTAAGTAAACTTTTGTATCATTGTTGGCTCTAAATGTTTTTGTCTTGTTTTTGTGTCTTCAGTGGTTAATTTTTGCCGTGTTGAAAAAAATGTACCAAAACCACAATTTGAGGGAAGGGGCAGAAAATTAGTCTCTAGTGAGTTAGACTTATCATTTGTGTGAATATGTGCATCTTTCAGGAAGAAGTTGATGTGGTTCACACAATCACACAACGTTTCACCCTGCAAGTCCATTCCTTGATGATGATGATGATGATGATATGTGAGTGTGTGTGTGCGCGCGCAGTGTTTTTCAAGGAGTAAGAGAGGATATCATGACCATTATTATAAAGGAGTTAAACAGATTTTTTCAACTTTGGCTTGTTTTTACTTTCAGTATGATTTTTTTTCTGGACACAGTATGTGAGGAAGAGGGTGTGTGTGTGTGTGTGTAAAAGCGTATCCTATTGTTCCTTTTATCTAAATTCATATATCTTTTTTTTAAAGCAGTAATTCATGTTTCTGTTAATCATTGCACAGATGGAGACATGTGCTTATAGATCTACTCTCCTTCCCTCACCCACTCTGAGTTTGTGGTAATGAAAATGTATGGCTTATTTTGATGTACTTTCTGCTCAAGAGAGTTGAAAGAAGAGATACAAATGTGCGCATATGTCATCCCCGCCAACCTCCGTGAACCTAAGTTCTTATTTCAATTATTTTGTGCGAGAGGGAGTGTGTCTGGAAGTCTTTCCAATGCATATGTTTCAGTTTATAGGTAGGAGCAAATGGATGAATTTTTTTCTAAATATGTGATGATGGGGTGGGGGCGATTGCATATTTCCTGTTGATAATTGTGTGCACTTCTTATAAACGGATATAACATACAGGAGAGATGGGGGGTATTAGCAAATCAGACTGCATACATTGAACAGTTCTCTTACTAAGTCGTCAGGGAGCCATTGGACTTGGGTGATGACGTAAAGCTTATTAGCTGTAGAGGACATTCTGCAGACTGTGTGCCATTGTCAGTGTCAGGGATGATGTTCTACACAATCCCAGAATACATATTTCAAGGCCCAAATTATTGTGCTGCTGTTAATGTCTTATCCTAGTTTGCAATCTTGTCTGTTTGTGGACGTTACAATACAAGTTTGCAGATGTAGGCTGCTTGTAGTTGTAGCAAATGTTCAGCACCTTAAAGTAGAACAAACTGTGGTAAGGACTTCCCATGAATGATGTGGTAGGGAAGCAGTTTCATGTTGCCATCCTCATGAAAAAAGATGTTTCATATGGTGACCAGTTTAACAGGGAATTTATCAGTTATGTATTCCTGTCATGTTGTTAGGTTACCTGTCAGCAAAGTGGTCCATTGTGTTGATGGGGAAGCTCAGTTGGCCGTATCTGTAATGGCCAAATGTTCCGGTCTGTGAATATTGTTGGCTGTATTTTCAGTAGCATTGCAACATCTTCCAGTGTTTAGCATTATTGGCTTTCGTTTTAAGGTGGCAGTATCTTCCACTATTCATCAATATTGACTATATTTACAGTGGCACTGTCTCACAGAATGTCAGCATTTTGCTGCATATACATTGGCAAGATCTCATGATGTGAACAAGGTTGGCTATTTTTAGAGTGGAACATTAGCAAGATCTGTTGCTTCATATTACTCTGATAATGAATACAGTTGATGCTAGAGTTAAAACTGAACAAACCATCATGAGAAACTTGGTGAACACACACAGCAGAGTCCATTTAGCTGAAGATTGGTTCAAGAATCTTCCATTTCTTTCGAGAATCTTCTATTTCTTTCAAAATCTTCCATTTATTTCAAGAATCTTCCATTTATTTTCAAGTCTGTTGACAGAAGTAGTTAGTATTTATCTCAAAGCAAACTTGGAAAGTAAACAACCAGTCAGTCACAATAACATTCACTGTTAAAAAAATGGAAACAAACGAACTGCATTTGTAAATTGTTTTATTGAAAACCAGACAGCACAAAACAAAACAAAAATGAAGGCCATCCCAACCTCTAAAATAGCAATCTGTCATTTATAAAGCGGCGGACACAATGTGACAAGACTACAGTACAGACAGCTCAAATCCAAGATTCCACACACAAGCACAACCAAAGCAAGGTCAAAAAAAGGAATTCAGAACGGCTGCTTGGTCCCAAGCACAAGGCAAGCCAATATAGCATGAAAATCTCCAGATCGTCATGTGTTTATATGTTAATTAATCAGTTAACACAAGTGAACTTTCCAGGGCAGTGATTGCAATTGTTGTTGCATGCATGTAGATACTGAAAAAAATCTTAGAAATGGCAGGTCAAGTCATACAACCAATCTCCCTTTGCTTGTATATTCAAACTTTAGCGTAATTGTGACCTTGAGCTTTTCCCATTCGCATTTTTCAGAAATATTCATAAATCTTAAAGCTAAAATGTGGGTAAAATTTGCCCATAAACTTGTTAACTTGTTCAGCCAATTCAGACCAAATCTTGTCCCATATATTTTTGTAACATAATCCATATTTTTCAACAAGTGTTACCCAGCTACAGCATGTAGCCTGCACGTGCAGTTTTCCATCGAGTTGGATCTAGCCAAAAACGGTTAAGAAATTTTTGCTGATGTACCGTTTCAACACACATTAATACTCACTGCTAGTCAGTTTGAACCAAAAAGTTGTTAGAGAATGTGTTAACAATAAGAAGAATGGCTTTGTGTCTATAGTTCTGATTATGGATTTAGTAAGATTAATTAAACAATCCTTATTATGAACAGAAATGAGGAGAAGCAGTGTAACTGAACATGTGTACATCTACGAAAAGAATGGAACAAAGCATTAGCATGGCATAATGATCACACTCCCCCGCACAAAAAGACCTGTGTTCAGGATTAGCACAGTGCCAGGTTCTTGTGTCTCAATATGTTTTTCTGAAACATCGTATCCCATGAACTGATGTACATGCAAGGATTTTTTTCTTTGCAAATAGAATAACTTCTGTTCCTGCTTTATGAATATTGTCGGTTCCACTCAGTACTTGGGAGATTCAAACTGGACTAGGTGTGAGAGACTGTATCTTGCACACTCACACTAATGAAAACTATCTGTGATACTGTTGAAGATGTGTGCCATGCAGAAGGTGCATAAAATGATAAAATGATCAGCATTGCATTTTCAAGAAAAATGAAGAGTATTGCATGTGTGCTTTGTCTACATCTCAGTGTGTGATGGTTACAGCCAGCTAAACTTACATAAATTACTACGCTGCCTTGCAAGAAATCATACAAGTATTTTCTGATACAAAAAGACGGCCAAGAAAGATGCCGAAACATTGCAGCATCAGCTCTGACATTACAGAATTTAACAACTGTAAAGGTTAAATAAATGGCAAACTGAAGTCAGATGACACCCCCCCCTCCCAAAAAAACAAACTACAATTTGTTTAACTGCAGTTTCTTCAGAAACTGGCACATTTAACAACACATCCAATACATGTATATGATGTATACACATACACAAATCAAATTTCTGTTTACTTAACCTATTCCCTTCAGATTCTCAGCATAGCATACTGTTGCTTAAAAGAGGAAAAAACAGAGGTCAGAACAGAAACTCAGCAAAAATGTATTACATTAGCAACGCTTTAATGCTCAGTTTTACTTTTTTAGAAGAAAACTTTGATCAGAAAAAAAAATTATAAGGGAGATTTCAAAAGTTGACAAAAAATACTGCAGTCAAAACAATGATTCTGTGAAAAGGTTTGGAAGAAAACTTTGCTGGGGAGTGGAGTGGGGAGGGGGAAGTGAGTACAAAACTGTGTTGCATGTGAAAACAATGTAGTAGAATTAAAAACAAAAACAAACAAATGAACAAAAAATGACTGTCATGCATTCCTCAGAAAACAGAAATTTCTAACAAAAATAAAACATGCTTGTCAATGACAGTGGTATGTATTGATGCAAATCATACTGCCATAGAACTTCAGATGGATTGCACAAAGTATACAAGCATATGTTTACAAATTAATGGATAAAGTATATACTAGGATGTTCTAGGTTTATGTCATCAATACTTGAGTGTATTTATTGTGATGGCCTTCAAATTATGGTATTTCAGACGCACTTCTTTTATTGTATAGCGTCTTGCACCCCACACACCCAGTGTCTCTCTCGGCCTTTTGCTCCAGTTTATTTTCACACCATTCACAGAGTGAAATTACATGTACACATGAGAATATCATTCATACATTGTCACAATGTAGACATATAACTACAATCCCCTCCCCTTTAAAGAAAACTTTCAGAGTACTCATACCATCTATAAAATGATAGTAAAACAAAACACAGAAATATACAACGTTCAGCTCACGCTAAACAAATCCTAGCATAAAACGGAACAAGAAAGTCTCTCACATAATTCAACATGAAAACAACTTTCCCAAGTAACAACCAATAAAACAATTTCACCATCGCAATTAACCAATGAAAATAGGTTTCTCATAATGATCATCCAATGATATCCCCTTTTCCATCATGATGATCAGTCAGTGGAATACCTTTTCCCCATTACAATCAACACCTGTGGTGAATTTCTCATAACAGTCAGCCAACTTCTTATCACCAACAATGTAACAGAAAAGGTCTCCATCTAAACTTCTTCCCTGCCTTTGCAAGTAACAACAGAAACAAAATGAATGAATGAATACATCTTTAGGAAAATATGACTCCACTGATAACAACAAAAAACGGCCAAATATCCATATCAGCACAAGACGCAACAACAGTTCTCAAAGATATCAAACATCTAAAAATTTGTACATTCTCTAAGCATCTTAAAACAGTGCTTAATACACAGCACATTTATCAACAACCAGACCCAGAGCATGACACAACAACAACTTGTAGATGCGGACATGAAACAGTAACTGAACAGAAGCAGTATAACCGTGAAACCTTTCACTCCCACATCAACTTCTTATAGGAAGGACAAAGTGAGTAAAATGATTAAAATTACCTGCGGACTAAATGGCCTAAGCAACAATGACAACTAAAATCAGGAAGTGGGGCAGAGAGAGAGAAAGAAAAGAAAGTAAACAGTGCATTAAATCAAATTCAACCACACACTTAAAAGTGCTACTTTGCATGTTTTCAGACAATCATGACAAAAATGTAACACTATAGAATGGCAAGTCTTTTGGATTCTACAGCATTCAATTAGGCTTATCTAAGTTATTTAAATACTGTTATAGAAAGGAAAAAATAAAAGGGACCATTTGACAATGCGTTTTCAACTTGAACACAACCCATCTTCCTACACACTGAAGGAAAAGAAGGGGGAAAAACTGTAAACACAGATATTTTAAAAAAAGGGAAATACAAAAATCATAAACACAGACACAAACACAGAAATACAAAAATCGTAAACGCAAAGAAATTTTTTTTTTTTTACGAGCAACTGTCTGTAATCTCCAACAAAAAGAGTATATTACATAAAATTTGGCAGAAAATGTGGACACCCCATCTCCCGTTTAAACCAGTCAAGCTGTACACACAAAATGAATGAATCACATGGATAGAGTGAGAGAGTGTAAGCAGCTGTACAATAGAAAAGCAGCATGAGATCTGTACAACAGTCCTACAGTTCTATCACTACACCACTATGCACAGTATACTGATGGCAGCAAAACTGGAGTTTAGGGTCCCTGTAATTTCAATATTGATTTTGAAAGATTGTGGCTGGCCAACACATTGGGGCCTTGCAGGTATTATTTCTTTAATGTTTTCAATGGTATGGCTAGGTAAGTATTTTCTTGCAGTGATTTTGACCATGGAGTTGATCAGACTATACTAGAGTTAGTTTTACTACCTACATGTCTGCTTACACTTCAGTTTCACATTAGACTGACCAAAGCAAAATGAATTTGAATTGACCATGGTTAAAATTGATTGGACAGCTATCCTTAGCTCTGTTGATTGACATCACAGTCAGTTTGTATAAAAGTTGCCGGAAAGTTGAGAGAATTCTCTCAGTTGAGTCAAGCTCACAAAAATGTCGACACTTTATTTTTATTGGTTGCAGTTGTGCCACTGACACTGATGTATTAATATAATGACTGTTTCTTACAATGGTACATCAGTTGTCAAGGACAGATGGGAAACTTTGACAATTAAAGTAAATGAAGTTTTGTATTTGTTACTTTCCCCCAGACCAGCATTTAGGACAAGTCAGCATTTAGGACAGACGGCATTTAGGACAAGTCGGGAGTTGAAGCCAAATTTCCGAAAGTCACTTGCTGTGCCCACAATTTAGTGCTGTTTCAGTGTGGAAACACGCTGGACGCCAACATGTTTACAATGCGAAATGGGCACTTGAACTGATATTGCAGCCAGGTTGTGATAAGGAAGTTGATGATGTTGTTAACTTCAGTGATACATTAGGTGGAACGGTCAACGCAGGTGCATACCCTGGTCAAAGGTGCATGCCCTTAACTTGCGTGCGAGAATGTGTTGATATGTAATCTTAATTTTCTTTTCAGTGTTTTTCTTTTTTTCAGGTCACAAGGTGTGTGCATTTAGAGATGGTTATAGCCCTGATACGGTTATGTGCAGTTAGCTGCACTTTAAACAAAAACAATAATATTAACATTCGCCTGTGCAGATGATGGATTGTTGGAGACAAGTGACAGCAACATGATACACTTCTGTGCATGGATCCATATATATAGAGCTGTACCACACATGAATTCTCCATCCACTAGATGTACTGTGCAAAATGTGTGTTGGATTGTACATCATGAAGGTACAGTGTGATCAGACTGCTGCAGAGGACTGTAACCATGTGTATGTGAATAGAAGTTAAGTTGTCTATGAAACGGCCAGCTCCATTCTGTGCTAAGTGGTGTGATAATTCATAGGACAAGAGGATTTTTCATAATGACTGTCAAGGTTTAGACTTTCCAGCTGTGGCAACTTTGTGAAAAGAACTGAAAAATGGAAAATTTTACTGCCTCCTATGCCTACTACTTTGGATTATTCAGGATCAGAAACAGGCTGGACCTTGGACCTCAGTCTGAAGGTAAGATTTCTGACACAGTACAAAGTTTTTTGTTTGTAAAACTATTTGCATTTGTAAAACTGTTTTGTATTTGTATCTTCAACGATTTTACTTTTGATATTTTGTTGCAAAAAAAAAAGACAAAATCGAGTGATCTGAGGAGGTAACAAGTATCAGTCACCTGAGGGAGCAGCAGGCATCAGAAAGTTAATCTCCATAAAGTTAAATCTCAGTCGTTGCAGGTGTTCCATGACAGCACTCAAGAGGGGGTTGGTGAAATCCAAGAACACAACATAACAGAATAAGTTGAACCACTGAATAAAATTGATCTGAAATGGAGATAATTCTTAGAGTGACTCGAACAAAGCTGATAGCTGTCCATTCTGAAAGTTAATCATAATAACTAATAGCCAAACATAGGGTGCCCTAAATTTCAGTTTCGCCTGTGAACCATTCTCGCGCTGTTGTTCGGGAAGCGGGGAGGCGGCAACTTGCTTGCCACATGTAGATAAAATGCCAAGGGTAAAGGTCAACACCAGATACAGATAGGAATTGCACATGATCCTGCTGAACAGAGTACATCAGGGAAGATACATCAGGGAAGAATGTCTATGCCAGGGCTATTCTTTTATGGATACTTTGTAGATCTCTGCTTTTTTACTGATACATTATGCAGCCGACTGAGACAGTACACTGCTTCACAAAAAGACATGTCCAGCAAATAAGTCCACACAAGTATGAATTGATGATGTGCACTGACTTTATTTGTGGTCTGATGATGAATAATATGAAGAAATATACTAATACATCAGCCAATACATAAAATTAAATTTATAATTATTCACTATGGAGGGTGACTCATTCCATCAGGAAGTTGTACTACGCATCACTGTTAAAATGAAATACACAATTGGCCGTTCACTGATGCTATCCATGTAACTATCCCATTTAACAAAATCACAGTAAATGAATAAAACAAGTCTCTCACTAGTAATCATTTTTGTATTGTGAAATTTTTATTCCAGTTTGCCTTTTTTAGGCAGTAAAGGTCAGCTGCTAAGTCGTGTGACTCAAACCTTTTATACTGGGCCCGGTGTTGCGTTACACCACATGGTGGATGTATCATGTGACCCGGAACCATTATGTTTATCTGCATGTTGATGTCACACCATACAACAGGCTGTGCCACTTTCCTATATGGACAAGTCTGTTCTGTATCATTTTGTTAAGCAGCATGTGTCTTGTTGTTTCCTCACTTTTTAATAGGGACAGGCCTTGAGATGGGTAGTGTTTAGCTGACTGAGACAGTGTGTGTCTGTGAATAGTGACTGTGTCTGCTCTCTAACTCTGAAGAGAGACTTCTCGTCTACCTTCTTTTCTCCAGGGAACAAACCTGCTGTGGGTGAAGAGGAGAATTCACCTCTTAACACCATGAACACAGTTCTTTCAAACCTCTTTTACTACCTGGCTACAAAGACATGACGGCATAGAATGAGCATGTTTTATTTGTAGCCAGGTAGAAAAAAGAGGAATTGAATTGTGTTGGTGTTAAGAGATGAATTCTCATCTTCACCCTCTACAGGTTTGTTCCCTGGAGAAAAGAAGGTAGACGAGAAGTCAAGCCACAGTTTTTAGATTAGCATCAACAAAACGCAGTCTACAGGTCTAATGATGTTTTTCAATGTTACCATTACAATCTTGTCTCGACCATAACTAAACACCCAAACTGCTGGTTCTTCAATCACAATTCAGTCACCTCTCTACATCATAACAGCAGACTTTAAAATATACTGATCATGTTTTTACATTTACTCTTGTCTCTCTTCAGAGTTAGAGAGCAGACCACTATTCACAGACACACACTGTCTCAGTCAGCTAAACACTACCCATCTCAAGGCCTGTCCCTATTAAAAAGTGAGGAAACCAACAAGACACATGCTGCTTAACAAAATGATACAGAACAGACTTGTCCATACAGAAATTGGCACAGCCTGTTGTATGTGTGAGGTCAACATTAGCTAAATGTAACGGATCAGGGTCATGCTGTGCAACACACAGCTTGGGGGCCTAACATAAAGGGTTTGAGTCGGACATATGACCCTTACTACCCAAGTAAAGCGAAATCCAATAAATACTTTACAAATACAAAACATTAGAAGAGACTTCCATCCTCTTACACTGACCCACTTGAGATGACTCTTTCACACACTCTAACACAAATGAAAAAAAAGTTACATTATTATATAACACAATAACTCGTAGACCATTCATTAAACAAATGAAGGACAAAAGACATTTGAAGTCTCTTCCCTGATCTACTCTTGTTGCAATATATGAACAGAGTATTAAAATCTAGAAGCATGTTGTGCAACAAAATAAAAAAAGTGACATGATAAAATGAAAATGATTCAACCTCTTCACGCCCTGGCCACCAGCTTTCTGCAGGAGTGGTAAGGGATGTTTTAATCAATGTAGTGCATTGCCAGTGAAGTATCACCACCATACCCCCCTTTTAAAATCAAACAACAGCAAATAAAAAATTTCATAAATTGGAAATACATTTCCCTATAACAGCAACTTCTGCTAATGTGAAATTGTGTGTAAAAAATCTCAGTGGTCACTATGTTAAAGGTCTAAACAGCTTGTAGTTGTCCAGGTGTGTGGCTACAAAATGGAAAGGAAAATAATTTAGGAAATTAAAGTGAAAACTGGAGTTCTGTCATTGATTAAAAAAGTATATAGGTTGTGTAGCTAAAGTGTAAGAAAATGTAGCTTTTCATTTCCCCTTTTTTAGACCATTTTCAAACCAAGATGATTTTCTTCTTTTATTCAGTCTACATTTAGTGTGTGACCTGATGATGAATGTGGCCAATCCCCCACCCCATCCCTGTTCTTGCCAGTTCCATGGCACCTGGTGGTCAGGAGTTCAGTTGGCCATGTGTCCTGTCACTCCACCTTTGATTAAGTTGTTTGGCTGCAGTTTACATTCAGCTGTCTGGTCCTCTTGATGGCATGTCAAGTTGTTGCAGACGTCAGTTTGAGCTGGAGGTTTTCATATAGGTATCAAGCATTGCAGTCTCATCGAGATTTCTTGCTGCCCTCTTAGTCAGGTGGTGGTATTCCTTTTCCCTGTGTGGATGAGGTGACATGATGACGACACTCCTCCTTTCATTGTAGCAAATGCCATTGTCTGGTTGTCTTCCTGGGCTTCTGTTTTTGCTAGCTCATCTACCATTTCTTTTCCTGGTATCCCACAGTGAGTGGAGATCCACCAGAGGATTACTCTTCTGGTTCTTCTGACTTGCTGGAAGGCCTTGATCGGGTGTGAAGCAGGAAGCTTGTCTTTCCCCAGGGAGTGAAGAACTGAGAGGCCATTTGATGGCATGTGTCATCTGTAGTATGCATCATGGAGGCTGCTTACATGAGTGCCTCTGTTTCTGCCGGGTAGTGGGTGCAGTGTTTGCCCACAGAACACGATAGTCGTGGTCCGAGTCCCTGGGAAGTTGATGAAGATGGGTGACTGACACATCAGTGTATACCTGTATGCATGCCTCTGTATCATGGCCAACCTGAGAGCCCAGCATGCTATCATCTTGTCTGCTAGGGTGACAGCCAGACATCCCTCATGTCGCCTTGTTAGTACAAGATGACAGAGCATGCCTGGTTCTCTCACATTGGCCATGACAAGAGTGTAACCTCTAGAGACATGAATACTTGTATACATCAATGGTCAGCCATCAACCGGGGGCCCCGTATTACTTCCCTTGGGACTCGGACCACGACTATCAGTGTTCTGTGGGCAAAGACGGCACCTACTACCCAGCAGAAACAGAGGCACTCATGTAAGCAGCCTCCATGATGCATACTACAGATGACACATGCCATCAAGTGGCCTACCTCTCAAATGGCCTCTCAGTTCTTCAGGCCCTGGGGAAAGACAAGCTTCCTGCTTCACACCCGATCAAGGCCTTCCAGCAAGTCAGAAGAACCAGAAGAGTAATCCTCTGGTGGATCTCCACTCACTGTGGGATACCAGGAAAAGAAATGGTAGATGAGCTAGCAAAAACAGAAGCCCAGGAAGACAACCAGACAATGGCATTTGCTACAATGAAAGGAGGAGGAGTATCGTCATCACGTCACTTCATCCACATAGGGAAAAGGACGACTACCACCTGACCAGAGAGCAGCAAGAAACCTAGATGAGACTCTGCAATGCTCGATGCCTATATGAAAACCTCCAGCTCAAATTGACGTCTACAACAACCTGCCGCATGAAGAGGACCAGACAGCTGAACATACGCTGCAGCCAAATCACCTTGATCAAGGTGGAGTGACAGGAGATGTGGCAGACTGAACTCCTGACCACCAAACATCATGGCAGCCAGCATGAACTGGGAGAAAAATGGCTATGTACTAATGTTGGGCCATGATGCCATTGCAGACAGCAAGCAAAAATTTGATGACCACTGCAGCATGATTTTTCTTTGCAGATTCATATAACCAAACTGCCATGCATCACTACTGATCTAATTTATAGAAACTTTAAACCACCTTAACTCTCTTCCAATGGTAGAGCCTGACAAAACTGACCAACATTGACTGTTGCCACACACAGACATGCTACTTGTTACAGACCCTGTGTGTTGCAACAGTCAAAGTAGCCTGAAGTTAGGCTGTCATTGACAACACTTCAACTTGATAAAAAAATTTTTTTTAAAAGCCTGGATTTCACTCAGAACACTGATCATGAAATGATACAAATACAACGCAACATTTACTGAAATTATCACCAGACACTGACCTAATAACACGTTTTTTTTCTCCTTTCCAGTTTCCTCCAATATAAACCAAAGTCTTTAAAATGACAACTCTGTGAAGTATTTAAAAAAGAAAAAAAAAAACAGTTGCAATACCCAATACTGACATTTTTAGCTCAAGTGCTGAAGCTTGGCATTTCTTTTAGGTTGTTAACTTGTTGCACAGCATGCATACATACATTGTAATCATGCAATTTGATGAATATTTTATACAAATAAAATGAAATAAAGATCTTGGAAACAAAACCAAATTTGTCTACTTTGTGATGGATTGGTTTGTTGAGATTGTTCACAAAATTATATATTTTTGTTGCTCGCAAAAACATTTGTTGAAAACCCCAGATACCAGAAAATCAAAACTGAAACATTTTGCAACACACATACAAAACCCTGACAAAGAATGCTTATCTGTACCAGAATTACACATTTTCGACTAAACAGCCAGCCTAGGTATGGAACAGCTTGATACAATTACTTCCCTTGCCCAACTGGCGGCAAGATTTGCCAAGACATCGAATGGCTACATGAAATCCTAGAGATCAGTCCACAGTGAGGGCTCAAATGATTTAAAATTTTACATTCCTAATTTTCATGAGGGAATAAATTTACATATGTGGACATTAAAAATTTGATAAAATTTTCTGATTAATGTGATAAAATTATCTCTCCGTGTCTTACAATCATTCCATAATTTGCATCCATAGGATATCAAATTGTATCCTAAGATAATTCCACAATTACTTTTCTTGGAACAATACTACTAAAAGATTTTCTCTCACTTTACCTTGTTTAAATAAAATGAGCAAGAGGACAACAAGGATCATTTGGAACCCAATGTCCATAGCAAACTTCTAGCCATATCCAGTGCTTTAAGTTGCGCGACCCATGCTCGGGACATTTAACTCCTCAATATTAAAAAACCTCCCTTGATCGGAAGAGATGACTGAAAATAAATGGATGAATAAATAAAAAACAAGATAACAAATCAATAAAATATCTTCCTCATCCAGGCACGAAAACAACTTGCAAACTCTGAGCAGACCTCACAACACAACCAGCCATGAAAATGACAAGGACAAAGCGGGATTACTGGCCTAAGTACACAAGCTACCTCAGTTTATGAATACTACAGCCATTGGTTACAAGCTGCTACCTACACATCACACACTGTACAGTGATTGGCTGACTATGCAACTGACTAAATGTTGCTACATATCTACACACCGTATCATTCAGAGCAATCAACTCTCCAGTGCACCGACAGCCTTTTGTGTGTATTTCAGTGAAGCAACTGTCACTACTGGTAAATGTTGGGTGAGGGGAAGGGGTGCAAGTTATCGAAAGTAGTAGCAGTAGCACTGTGACTCTGGCTGGATGAGGGGGAATGAGGAGGAAATGGGGGGAAAGGGGATACAGGGTGGTTAAGGTGGAGGGGGGAGGGGAAGCAATCTGGCTAAGCATGCAAGAATCGGCTAGGAGAATGCAAACTCTTAAAAAAGCATGAAATCAGAAGATGCCCAATCTCTCTGAAGGGGAAAAAAATGTGGGTGGGACTGGCTAAAATCAGGAAAACCTCTCCAAAGATGCTTTGTTTTTCAAACATATGCAAGATGATACCCAAATCCATGCCATTACGTATGTCTCAGAAACATTACACAGGGAGGAACAAAAAACAAACATGATGCTGCATATTTCCAAGATATACAAAAATAAAGTGACAACCCAATTTTGACGAAGTACAACCAAGTCTTAAGAAACGTCTGAAAAACGGTTATGACACAATATCGAGTTGCTGTACAAGCCCACTCTCACAACAGGAATGCTAACAATAGGCAGAAAGTAATTTATCGGCTTCTATGCACAGAATAACCAGAACAATTTTTTGCATATTTCTAAGACGCATGTGATAATTAAACGCTGGTTAATTAATGAAATCATACACAGAGGTAATGTTTTTAAAATTCACGTTATCGCTATCTTTTCAACTCTCATTACCACAACTCCAAAGTAAAAATGTTCAATCATGTTAAAAAGTAAGGATCAAGATATGCATGTGAATGTCACAAAAGTGTTTTACAGCATATAGAACATGATTCTAAAGACCTTCTCCACAAGCAAAATGGATTTTCCTGATGTAAAATGTTTCTCACTTGGCATGAAATTCCACAAGCGGACATGGCAAAAGATGAAAAAGATGCATTAAGCTGATCGTTATCGGTTGTAACTTAACTCTATCCAAATGTTGCCGTTTTTGAAAAAAGATGAGATTCAAAAAGAAATGATTCAGTTTTATATAGTCAAAATGAAATGATTCATGGTTTCATATATATATTATTTAAAAAAAAAAAAGAAAAGCTGATATAAAGATAAAAGTGTGTCAACCAAAAGGCAGTCAAGATGGAGGTTTATTGCCATGATATGTCAATGACACCACAGTGTACCTCCATACCAATGTGGCTCAGTCTTCTAACATAGTACATAACATGTATTATTAGATTAGATTCTGGGGATGTTGGGGACGGAGTCTTATGTGAGTAACTCCATCAGTCTAAGAACAAGAGGGGGAAAAAAAAACTTAGTCTTGGTGCACAACAGGATCCCGGAGCACCATTCCTGGCTTACTTCACAAAGTAGCTGGCAAGTGGACCACACAGTGAGGTCTGCAGACTTACTTTTTGAAGTAACTGGCAACGTTCTGTGCCTGTGTAGCCACAAAGTCTCTGGCGGGTTCCAGGAACTGCAGATGATTTCTCACTTCCGTCAGCACTGGGTGCTCCAAGCCTGAGAAGTACAGGATGTAGAAGAGCACAGCAAAGAGAAGCAGAGCCACCATCGTAGACACCATGATTGCGCCGCACACACCACAACCTCCTGACTTTTTCTTCGCTGCAGGGGTTGCTGTCTGCGCGGGCAACGTTCCAGCAGCAACAGCGGATGCAATCTGGTCCTGCTCAGAACGTGAGAAATCTGCATCTAGCTGCTGAATCTCCTCCTCTAAGGACGGTTTGGGTTTTCCAGCCTCCTCTTCCTCATCATCCTCATCTTCATAAAACGTCTGGTCGGGCTGGTACGTCCCTGCATCAAAGCTGGCGTCAGGGTCTCCTGCTCCTGGAACTCCAGACTCTGGGGAGTCCATGACCGCCTGACCGTTCAGTCGGGGAGGTGCAGCAGCTGTAGTAGCTGCCGTAGATGCCATGATGAGCTCTGTGGGTACTGTTGCCTGTCGCTGCTGCTGTTTCTTATGTACGTTCTCATCATAGTTTTCCAGAAAGGCCAGGGGGGCCATCACCACGGGACTGGGTTCAACCGCCCCTTCAGGCATTTGCTGTGCTGAGGATAGACGAGGCACATCCACTGCCGCTTCTGAAACAGGAAACGAAAAGGTACCTGAATGTCTGTTGGTAAGGACACAAATGTAAGTTGGTTTTTAACATTGTTTCTCCCTCCTCTTCCTACCCCCAAATTAATGGCAGAGGATTCAAATGACAAGACTTCTTTTACATTGCTCATGTCTGAGAAACATATCAAATGTTAATTTAGACTCAGATGTTCCTTATGCAGTCAATCTGTCACCAAGCAGATTATATTCCAACTGCTCCACTGGGCATTAAATTTCCATTCGGAAAATCTAGGTTGGTCTATTCTGACTAGGTATCTGTCATCTAACAGGTAAAAAGGTGATTTTTACCCAATCTCCAGGTCGACATGTGTGCACACCTGTTAGTGCCTAAAGGCTCAACCCTCTGTGTGTTTGCATATTAAAGATCCTGCGTAAGTCATGTCGGTGTCCTGTGGCTTATGCAAAAACTATGCATGCATGCCCATTGAAGATGGAGTATGCAGATTATGCAGCTGTATATACTGCCTTGCACAGTATGGGCAATACATTAAGCATATACATATCCATACAGTAACCAGGATCATCCTTTTAACAAAAACCCTCGAATGACAAGATGCAGTAGAAATGTGTACTGTGACAGAAAGAAAAGAATATTCTTAAAATGATGACAACCACCGTTCTTTTTCTTCATGATGTCAAATACTAAGAATCAAATAACTCTTTTTACTTGCTTTTCCCTCCCAACAGTTTGGAACTGACTGCCAGCTGATCTGTGTTATCTGCCAACCCTGGTCTTCAGTTCAAGACATTATGATGATTACCCTTCCACCAGCACAAACTGTCACTTCTAACCACCCATAAATGGCACTGTGGAATCATCCATGTATGAATGCATTTTTGACCAAAGGTGTATGTCTATGTATACATGTATAAGTGTCTTAATGTGGTTTGTGCGTGTGTGCATGTGAATGAGTGATATCGGTGTTCCTGTCCATCTTGTAAACATAGTGTATACAAGAATGATTCATCATTAATTAATTTCATTCTTCATAAACACACAATATAAACTAAGTTGCTTTCTGGTACAATTCTATGCAACTGCTATTAACTATCATTATCACACATCATATTACCATTACTGTTGTGATCATCATCAAAGATCTGCATGTCTTGCCAGTGGGGAGGAGGGGTGGGAAAACAGTGTGTGTGCAAGACTATAATTAATAATGGACTGATAAACATGCTTCTTCCAGTACAGAATGACTCCAAACATCTCATCTATGAAGAAGGGGTGGAGGAAAAGTGGAAGACTTGAAAGACTTTAGTGACTTAGGCCAGTAGCCCCCTCCTGTCACAATATCTGAATACGGGTGAAGAAAAAAAAACGCATGCAAGCAAAGTGTGCTTTCTGTGGCAGTGTGTTTATACATGAATGCAAGCATATAGCTATGTAGCCTACCTGGCAGTGTGTTATACATGAATGCAAGCATATGACCTATGTTATCCTGCTGTATCTCTAAATCATGAATGACATGAAGGCAATATTACAACTTGTGTGCAATAAGTAAAATGAACTTGCACAACTATGTGCGTGTGTACATAGACACTATCAAAATAAATGAACTCATAATAAGGAAAGGGCAAACAAAATAGAAAAAAAAGATAAAGATACACTGAAAGCTGAGATAGAGTCAAAATGCCCACTAGTCTAAAATGAAAGAACAAAAATTAAGAACAAACTAAAGAAAACGCAATGCCAGCATGAAGCGGTGACTGTTTAACATTAGTTTTTCAAAAACAAGACTACAACTTGAGAACCAACTACTTGCTGATTGAAATCCCCTGTTTGTGGCCCACCAACATGGAACTCCCCCTCCCTCTCCCAGTGTCTTCAAGACAAAGCAGATGTCTGTTCACTTACTGTATAACGTATCTCTAAGCGTGTGTGTGTGTGTGTGTGTGGTGTTGCGCGTGTGCACACACCTATGTTATGTGAGTGTGTGTGTAAACGCGCGAGCGCATATGCGTGTGTTTGTATGTGTTTTCATGTATACTGGTATTTTTTAAATGATTTATACAATTTTCTTTTTTCTATACTCTTTGTGGACTATCGGTTACTACTGTCTATCCTATGTCATGTTACTCATGATGAACTGACAATGTTGATAAACACAGATGTATACATACATATACTGCCCCTCCCCCCCTTTTTTTTCCCCCCATTCATTACATTATGCATTCAGGACTTCTTAATCTCATCCCATACCCCCCCGTGGGGAATGCCAGGGACTCCTTCAGTACAAATAGTATCCCCACCTTCTGGACATTCTGTATACAACTCATAGAACACAAATTGCCAACCCTTAATGGGGGAAAAAAGCATCAACTCTTTTGCTGCTAGTACACATGAATTTTCTCATTATGAGAGGAACATGGGGAAAAAATCCAATCCTTTTCTACACAAACCGGATGATGCAAAACAACAGATGTTCAGATGGTAATCCTGAAGATTCAATAAAAACAGATAAAGGCTGTCCCATAATCCTGAAGATTGAATACAAACAAAGGCTGTTCCATAATCCTGAAGACTGAATACAAACAGATAAAGGTTGTCCCATAATCCTGAATACAAACAGATAAGGTTGTCCCATAATCCTGAATACAAACAGATAAAGGTTATCCCATAATTCTGAATACAAACAGATAAAGGTTGTCCCATAATCCTGAATAAAAACAGATAAAGGTTGTCCCATAATTCTGAATACAAACAGATAAGGTTGTCCCATAATCTTGAATACAAACAGATAAAGGTTGTCCCATAATCCTGAATAAAAACAGATAAAGGTTGTCCCATAATCCTGAAAGTTCAATAAAAACAAAGGTTGTCCCATAATCTTGAAAGTTTAATAACAGAAAAAGGTTGTCCCATAATCCTGAAGGTTTAATAAAAACAGAAAGGTTGTCCCACAATCCTAAAGACTGAATAAAAACAAAGGTTGTCCCATAATCCTGAAGGTTAAATAAAAACAAAGGTTGTCCCAGAATCCTGAATAAAAAACAGGCTGTTCCATAATCCTGAACGTTCAATAAAAACAGGTTGTCCCAGAATCCTGAAGATTCAATAAAAACAAAGGTTGTCCCAGAATCCTGAAGGTTCAATAAAAAAAACTAATAAAGGCTGTTCCATAATCCTGAAGATTGAATACAAAGGTTGTCCCACAATCCTGAAGAGTCAATAAAAACAGATAAAGGTTGTCCCATAATCTTCAAGTCATCAACTGTTAAGTGGTAAAGGCATCATCTTTTCTTGAGGTTAGCATGAGAAGGGCTCATCTCCACACTGTTGCCAGTGTTGGTGTTTTACTTCCCCTAATCTTGCATACCATCTAGTACCATTCATGGCACTGTTGGTGTTTTACTTCCCCTAATCTTACACACCATCTAGTACCATTCATGGCACTGTTGGTGTTTTACTTCCCCTAATCTTACACACCATCTAGTACCATTCATGGCACTGTTGGTGTTTTACTTCCCCTAATCTTACACACCATCTAGTACCATTCATGGCACTGTTGGTGTTTTACTTCCCCTAATCTTACACACCATCTAGTACCATTCATGGCACTGTTGGTGTTTTACTTCCCCTAATCTTGCACACCATCTAGTACCATTCATGGCACTGTTGGTGTTTTACTTCCCCTAATCTTGCACACCATCTAGTACCATTCATGGCACTGTTGGTGTTTTACTTCCCCTAATCTTACACACCATCTAGCACCATTCATGATTGATGGCTGAATGAAATGAAGGCCACATGATCAAACTTTTCCTTGAGCCACACTGTATTCAACAAACCCTTGCCTATAGTGCAGCCATGTTATTATTCTGTCACTGGCCAAAAAAAGGGTTAAAAATGCACTATCAAAACTGTTTCCCAAGAAGACAGGTTTTCTACCTACACAGAGGAGGTGAAAAATCATGGGCAAGTATTGAAAAAAAAAAAAAAAAAAAGCCAAACAAAACTGCTGCGTGCATGTTGGCAGGCGTAAGCTACTTCTAGGAAAAAACGAGGGGACTTTGAAAATTTACCTTGTTTCTTCCCTGAGGCCCAGATGACTAGAGTTTTAAGAAAGAGAAAGAAAAGAAAACATATAAAATCGCAACATGCTCAGAAGATTCATTCAACAACAAAAGAAACCAAAATTACAAATGTCAAAAAATGTTGGTAGATAGTACAGGAACAATATCATCATCTGCATAGTGCATGTACATGAGCACAGATGCAAGTACATACATATGTACATGTAAATATATATAACATGCCTGTGCAGATACCAAATATAAGCAATCTTTTCTAAATAATTACTTCATCATCTGCCTTTTTCAAATGAATATGATGATACCTAGTGTGAAAATGATGCTGGTACATTAAATGTAATCCAAAAGAAAAACATACCTTGATGCACAAACCAAATAAGTTTAACAATAAACTTGCAATGAAATAATCAGTTTTACAACTAACTTCCATGCAACCTAAACACAGAAACCAAAATCATCCCCACTAACAGATCCATTCCCTCATTAATTTTCCTGCTTTATAAATTATGATAACCCTTCCACTCCTTCACCCTTCCCAACAGCTTCTTGGCAGAAGTCGATGAACCTGCAGGAATCTGATGGATAGGCTGAAGGAGTTAAAGGGACAATACTCCATAATGGCAGTAGACAAAAACAATACAAATGTACAAAACTAACATAATTTCCATTGTTTTATACAAAACATGAATTTATACACACATCACATAGTGGGTGGATCCTGCATTTTACAACCACCGCACAAGTTTAAAATTAAACACAGCATCTACAGAAAATACATGTTTAATGATACATTTCAAATAGCATGGACTCAATTATAATACACAGAAAAGAAAAAAAAAAGAAAAATTTCTGAACACAGTCGTCAAACTCAGGGACGAACAAACTGTTACCAGGCACTACACAACAGCTTACAGCAACTAATGAACAGTGAAACTATTTATTTGCATCAAAGCCACTACTTGCATCTGCTAAATTCAAACCATTTGCAACAAAAATGAAAGTTAATGCAAAGAGGAACATCTATTTGTACGAGTCTATTTCCTTTAAAGAGGTACTGACTCAGAAGTATAATAAATGTTCTTAATTTAAAACATTTGTTGGTAAGTGGGAACTTTAATTCCTGTTACTACAAGACCAATCTTTAAACAACAATTTCACCCTTTGTCCAAGACATGTAAAGACACTGGTCTTCCAACTGGAAGATCCGGGTTCAGGTCTTATTGGGTGTCTGGTGGGTAAAGGGCGGAGATTTTTCCTGATAACCCAGATCAACATATGTGCTGACCAAAGTGCCTTCTGAATCCCCTTCAAGTAGCCTACACACACTCACAGACCATCAGATAGGCACTTCAGTTAAAGACCCTGTAAGCCCTGTTGGTGTTTGCTGGCTTATGGAAGCATGAAAACATCTAGCATTCACACCCCCTAAAAACACTGACTGCCTTGTTATTTAACAAGGAAAAAAGAAAAGGGGGGAGCACAGAGAGAAGGGGGGGGGGGGGGCTCCTATGCAAAAGCCCACTCATATTTGAGTGATTGCACACAAGAATTGGAATCCATCAAAACAACAAACAAAATCCCACAGCCTGAGGTCTTTTCGGAGCAAAACATTTAAAGCCTGAAACCTCTCTTCTCCTTTGCTGCTTTGACTTCATCATTCCCCTGGACTAGGGACAAGGGAGGTTATTTGAAGCAAAGGCACAAACCCAGGCACTCATCCACTTAGTACCCATACTCCATTGTGCTGTATCTCAACTTCACAAATTCATGATCACTTACTCTAAGATCATCTGAATTACAATACAATGAACCGGTCATCACACTGATGTCTTCTCCACAGATCACTCTAATCTTAGCTTCATGATCTTAGCTTCATGACTGAGAACCTCTTTGGAGTCTGGAGTTTTCACTGCACTCGGACAATTCCATATGCACTCAACTAAATCTGTCAGATAATGTCTGGTAGACTCCTTGATTCAGCACAAAACCCTGTAGGGAGGTAAACAGACATGGCTTATGAAACGTTAAGCTAACACCACCAGAATGAATGGTGAAATAAAGACAGCAGTGAACAGCCCAGTTGTTATGTTGAAGCTGGGACTGAAACTTTACACACAAGATCTTAACTTAAAGTCCATGGCTCTATCAACAGAACCAGCCGTCCCACACCACAAAATTGGGCTCAATTAGATCAATGGTAGTAAACAAAAATCATGTACAAGTTAGAGCACAAACCCCAAAGGAAACCATGCATTGTTACTCAATAGATGAGTGATCAAGTGTTTCCCCATATCAAACCAATTTCAATATACAATTCTGGTTAGTCAATGAAATGATGTTTCCATTGTTAATTAAACTTCAGGGCAGATCAGAGATTGGAGGAAATCAACAGTGCTGTGTTTTCAAGGTATTTGTTATGCGAAGGGCAGTGTTTAAAATGCACCTGTGGGTACTGATGTGAGAGAGGGTACATAACCATTCATCATGCAAATATTCCTGCAATTAAGTTTCTTTTCAGTTATGATGTTAGCTGGTACAATGCTAGGATCAGGTATTAACCAGAAGCATTATTATTTTACAATTCTGTGGGTTGATTCTGGAATAGGAGTATACTGACAGGCACGCGCGCGTACACACGCACACTCCTCTGCGCCCCCCCCCCCCCCCCCCCCCAAATCCTTTTCTATCCTGTCTTTCTTACAGGAACATAGAAAAAGCAATGTACACAAGTGTTTCAATAAGCAGAGGGCGAAAGACAGGACACACACTATATAAAGCATAGTCTTTCCTCAAGACAGTGGAGCTATTCACAGAAAATTATTAAAGTTGGAAAGGAAACTGAAAATTAGTAAGCACTAAAAGAGGGTAATTTCTTTTCCGATAAATCAACCACTTGGAAAGTTTTAAATCAGATATCTCCATAAAAAGTAAAACTCTTTTTTGAATATACACACTTTCCCCATTTTCATCAATCTAAAGAAATGTATACAACTGGTAATACTCTTCTTCCAGATTTACTCTCTTTTAAAGGACAAAAATATTATTTTTAAAAAAATCAGTAAAATAACAAGCGCCTATCAGGCCAAATAATACTGTTCTTTTTTAATATGGGCATCACGATTCTTCCAACAAAAATGTGCCTTGTGCAGCTCAGCCCTTGTTTTGGGCATGCTTTAACATTGTCATCTTCACCTTGAGCGACTCAGACTGGGAGCTTCTCTACAAGCAAGTTTTGCTCAAACAATTCAACACACAAGAACAACAAACCTACAAATATGCTCCTCTCTCTCCCTCTATGCTCCTGTCCCCCCCCCCCCCCTCTGTCGCACACATCACCATAACAATCTTTATAGCAGTGTAAGCAAAAGGCTGATACACAGGACCACAATCTATGCCTAAAAGCCTAAAACCAAACAACTACACAGTTGAATTGTGACAAACCAAAACTGGCACAAAATCAACAATTAAATGACAACAATGAAGGCAATAACATAAAATGACAAGGCTCCAACATCCAATTAAAAAAAAAAAAAATCCCAGCAAAAGTCAACTAATCCATACCACTAGCTCCTTCCCCTTTTTATCTCAGTTGTCCAAAGCCACCCGCCAATCTCTCCCTTTCCTCACCTTGCCAATTTACAACACTGATTTTAAAACAATAAATAAATGACAACAAATATCTAAGCAAACCATATCCATGTCATAACATACTTAAAATCAACACACTCCCAAATGGGAAGATCAGTATAACTGTTATAATTAACATCAATATAATAACCAGGTAACATAATTTTGCAAACAAGGTCTAGTACAGAGGTAAAGGTGTACCCTACAGGTGCAGGTGAACCAAAGAGCCACTTACCGTTATAAGGCCTTCGATCTACAACACAGCACAACACACAACCATGGCTTGGCTAGAGTGCATGTGTTAACGTCAACACAACACTACCACAGACATGCTCACACTCACACACACAGTGTCTTTACAAGATTCAAGTATTGGTTGACTTTCAAATTCACAACCGTGCAACAAGTAAAATTTTACTACATGGTAAAACTGCAGAAAGACTCTGTGGCCATTTCATGTTTTGACAAGGACAGAACCAACCACAACAAACAACTTAGCACAGAATGCTACAGTCAACCATGGTAAAGGCCTACAACCTTTTGGATCAGATGCAAAGTACTAAACAAATTGCGAGTCCAGCACAAAGTCATTCAAACAGTCTGAGAAAGCATGCCAACTATAACTGAAGTTTTAAACACAATGAAGACATTTTCTAAATAAACACAAGTGAGCATGCATCTGATGAGGGGCCTCTCGAGGAATTATAAGTATATATTTGTTTGCTTTATGAGCTGCGCATTTCATCTCTATCTCAATTTAAGAGCATCACAGTTCTTTGTCATCTTCTGTAGACACAAGTTTGGTCATTTTCTTACCAGATCATACCAGTATAATGTTCCTGGCTTGGCTGTCCCTTAACAATTATCAAACTCAAAATATACGTTATTTTTTCATGAATTAACATTTTTCGGGAAAAAAGTGAGGGGAGACTGTTGATTTACTGAAGATCTGTTTATGCAAGCATGTGGCTTATTGTTATACCATGATCATTTGGATCTTTTCCTATCCCACATCATTTGCAGCACTGCTACACATGGAATTTATTCTGATCATGGACACACTGTCTTCAGAAAACTAAAACTGAACACTTGTAGCACAAATCCACTGGTATAAATGTTCTACTAATAGGACAAGAGTAAAAAAAAAAAAAAAAATTCCATAGAATACATTTTGTACAACTTTTTTTTTTTTTTTTACAGTAAACTATCCATACAACAGTTCCACGACACCACATAAACATGCAGACGCTGAGGCCATGCAAATCTCTGGCATGCCCCATGAAAAACAACACAACATTTTCCAATTCTAAAGGTCCAAAAGAATCCTATTTTAACTTCCAGAGACAGACATTTTATCATTAAAAGCTCCAAATATGTAAATTCCAAACAGCATTCTATTTTCCAGCCATTTGTTATTACAAAACAATACCAAGATTTAAAAAATCACACACACAAATACTTGATACTCTGAAAAAAAGAACATGTCACACTAAACACCAATTTCCAAATATATGCTAAATGTTATGGTTCGTAAAAAGCACCAATCTCTAAAGCAAAATCCCAATTTGTTCATCTACTCTATAATTGATTACTCATTAAGAATTACAAAGTACACGACACAAAATGTTCAGTACTACTTATAACAAAGCTTGTTGCTGACAAGGCTGTCAAAGAACTACTACATTAGAACTATCACTTGGTATATAAGTGATGTTAACAACAGAATACAATGAACACTACAACAGTTATTCATTCTGGTGCCATCAGAACAACACACTTTCTTTTCAAATGTTAAAACACACTATTTATAACCCATCACTATGATATAAGACCAAATAGACACAAAGGGAGAGAATGCACTGATGATGAAAGCCATCAACAAAAGACACGCAGGGAGACAATTCTCTTACCTTCAGGCAAGGACTCGGACGTGGTGTCCCTTGGGCCCAGTGTACTGTTGCGATTGTTCTCAGATGGACGTCTTCTGGCAAAGTTGGGAAGGGAGGATGACCTGCACAAGGAGTTGGACATTATTATTTTTCCCTTTCTCGATCATTCTTCTTCTACAAGTTGTGTATGACCTATGTGTGTGTGTGTATTCCCCTCCCCTTCTCTTTCCCCCCCCCAGCTCCTCCTCTCTCTTCTCCTCCACCCCCTCTTCCACTCTCCTCACTCCTGCCCCCCCCCCCCCCCCCCATTTTTTTTCCATGTGAATGTAGACTGGCACTTTATTCTGCTTTACCTGAGGAAGAAAGGCTACCTGCCTAAATCAGCAATATTCACGGTAAACTGTTGGTTTTGTCTTGACACTTCCCTCAGATCCAAATGTTCAGACAATACCAAAATTTATCTAATTTTAGGAAACTGTAGTCAATTTCTTATCTTCATTATCATACTTGTTGTTTTCCCTCTTCTGTCTTTTATCTCCTCCTTTCATTTCCTGTGCTAACTCCCCCCTTCTCTCTCTCTCTTAATCATTGCTTTCTTCTGTCTTCTAACCCCCCCCCCCTCTCTCTCTCTATCACTGCTTTCTTTTGTTTTCAAACTCTGCCCCCCCCCCCCCCCCCTTTTTTTTCCTCTCAATCAATGCTTGCTTTTGTCTTCTACCCCCCCCCCCCCCCCACTCTCTCTCAATTATTTTGTTTTCCTTATCTTTTACACTGATAGAAAAAGCACTGCCGGTGAGGTGTGTGATGTGAGAAACAAATGTATGATTAACTTACACTTTCATAGAGTCTCTATATACTTTCATACAGTCGCTAAATACAGTTACTGACATGTGCATTCAAGAGATATTATGACATACTAATCTATAAAACATACGCGACAGATATGTCATGTACATAACTGTTAAAACAAAACATCTGCGGTTAGCTGAGAACCAAATTAGATACAGAAACACACACAAATCTAATCATTTAATATTAATGCACTTTTCATTACACCTTCTACAATCCTACATGAACCAAAAAGAACAATAAAATCAAACAGCGTTGTGTACAGACTAGGAGTTAAAATAATAAAAGTTAAAACAAGGCTAGCAGTTATCTAAATAAGAACACAGGATATCACTCCAGCTATATGATGGTAAAATTCATTACACAAAGAATCTAGCATCTAAACTGATTATAAGGCAATCAACACTTTAAAGACATACTCGGTCACCTGTCACTTAATTAAACAGATGGCATCAATACAGGATTAGTCACAGTCCAACACAATGATCAAATAGTAAGCTGTACAAACTGAATTTCCACAGAAGAATATGAAGAACATGGAAAAACAACAAAGGTTAGAGGTTAGCCATAATTCTCACGATATTTACGATGGTTGGATAATTTGAAAGAGACAGGGCCCCCAGATCTGAGTTCTCAAGTTCAGTCGTAGCCAGGGTTACAAGAACTGGCCTGCTTTACTGCTCAACTAAAAAAAACTTTATGGTCATATCAGAGTGTCTGATATAGTATCTACATTGTTTTTTATTTCCAATGAGAGAGGAGCCAGCAAAACATCACCAGGAAAAATTGTGAAGTGAGACAAAAAATAATCATACTATCACTAAATTAATCAACCAGTCATCCTGGTAAAGTTGATTTACTCATACAGTCCCATCTCTTTCCCATGGAAGACTTTATGCCTATGAATAGGACTTTGTAAAAGCGCAAGGAATTTGGCTGTTAACTGAAAGGCTGGTAGCAAGTGCCCTCTCGGGACAGACTTCTGTTTCAGCAGACTGGTTAGCTCTGTGACAGCACTGTGGATTCAAGATCTGATGTCTTGAGCTCAATATCAGCCTGCAACATAAAAATGGACCTGTTTGCTGCTTGTGTTAATATTCCAATCCTTCTGGTGGCGTCAGCTTGTTTCAAAAGTCCCATTCTCCCTTCTTCCCATTTCAAGACCTCGCCAGCACATAAGGTTTTGCATAAGCTTAAGAGTCTGCCTGATAATTACTGCAGATTTGGGATGTGTGCTAGATCCCTCTTGAACAAACTCTAAACCTGGTACTGCAGATCATTAAAGGCAGATCTGGATGTCAATGTAATGCATCGAATGCAATGCACAATTTGTAATTGCATGACATAACAACATCACTGTCTGACTGTTGAAAGACTGGACAAGTTTACAGATCTATCAGAATGTCTCTTCATTACAAGACTTCACTGGAGTAACGCACAGTGAGTTTTCCATACATCGTGCAACATCTTCACCAAACGGAAACCAGAAATAACAAAAGAATGATGAATTTCTTTTGACAAATCATCAGCTCTGATGACAGACATGAAAGATGTCAGTGAAGATGACAAACAGGGATGAAAATCCCACCTTTGGAAGTTGGGTTCCTGGCGGTGTATATGTTCGCTGGCTTCATATGCTTCCGTCTGGCAGCGACCGCTGTGAGGATACGACAGAACATGCCCACAGGTTAGTCCACATCCACACAACAGTAAAGCTTCTAGGACTAACAGAGATCAGAGACATGAATGGAGAGACCAGCAAAGGCACAACCTGGCTAGCTGTGGCTCTGCTTAAATCGATGTTAACGGTTGGTCTACATGTGTGCAATACATCTTGGAGCTGCAAACACCCCGGTTTGTGTACTGTCCTCTCTTCTGCAGTACTGCACATGACATGCGACAGTCCACCACATGAGAGACAATGACAGCATGCCACACAGAAAGTTGCCTATCTAGATGGCATGTCACAGAGCTGGTTGCTGATCTCTCTTTCCATGTCTCTGGCAACACACAGGACAGAGCTGACATCTTTGGATGGTGAAAGAAACGAATGAAAATAAGGTCATGCTTTCTACAAAATAGAGAACAGTTTCATCCACAGAGAATTTTTTTTTCTGTTTTGGTTTTTCTTTTCCAACACAGAAATTAAAAGCTTGAGACTTCATTCTCATTTATATTCACAAAACAGAAGGCTACAGATTCATTCATTTGTACAAACAATAGCAGCCATGAGTTAAAGAAATCTGTCTGAAAACCATTCCACATAATCAAGCATGCTTTTGAAAAAAAATCACATGTACACATTTACAGGCAAAATTTCTTGTCCTTCACTATTCTTTATTTGGATATGGTACAAAGCAAACACTTCGATTCTCTATGGATAGACAGAATAAGGTCACAACTGATTTTAATCACAAAATCACTAATAACACAAACACTTTTCATTCAATAGTTTTCAATCTTCATGAGCATAAGTACCTTGATAAAACTGATAGACAAAATCAGGAAGGAAAATGTACTACCAATATTACAAACTGTCTGATATTCTTAAAAAAAAAAAAAAAAAAAAAAAAAAAAAAAAAAAAAAAATGTATTAAATACATCAATACACTGACGGTCTATAAAAGATTCCCTCACACTTATGTAATCAACTCAACCCCATGAACTCTACCAACTCCAATATTAAGAATAACAAAGGAACTGACTGATGGAAGAATCACCTGAATCGAAACTTGGAACCTCTTGAAAAGATAGTACCCCCAGATCTCAGCTTGGGAGCACTGTTTGAAGACGACAGTCTGCACAGATACAAACAGGCTACTGACCAACCACAATACAGAACTTCTGTAATGGTTTTTTGTGGGTTTTCTTTTGGTTTGGTACGGGGGGGGGGGGGGCGGGGGCGCTATGTACTGACCAATCAAAATAAGATACTCCTCTGATGCTGTCTGTAGCCAATCAGAAAATCAGCATCCATTCTCTGCAGTCAATCACAGACCAATCAAAATATACCACAGGTCACTGCAACCAATGAGAATGTAGATGACTTCTGACCACAGTGTAACTTACTTCAGTCAGTTTAAAAGACTATTGATGGTTTAGCTACTCATGTGGATATCAAACTTTTGCTACATAGAGTCAGTGTGTCAGGATTTGTGCAACAAGTAAGAAACAAGAGTATGGGAATCAAGTGCCTCACAAGTGAATGTGTCATTCATACCTTCAAAACTACAAGTGCAGGGATAATAAAATCATTACAGGCAAAAGGTTTCTTTGAGGTAAGTATATCAAACCAAAAGGTTGCTTTTAACTTATCTAAAAGAACGACCAACATATTTTCAACAAACTGAGAGGCATTAGGCCATCTTTGATCTAAATTCTTTTCCACAGTCCGTACACAAGTTGGTTGCAATTGTGATTCTGAAATCAGACTGGCCTTGTTACAATTTTTTACACAGTTCAATTAAATAACAACTGATGGCAGTAATGGCCAAACTTCAGGTAAAAATTTGTGTATTTGTAATCATACCCCCACCCCCACTACTTCCAGTTGCACAACATCTATGACATGAATTTCCATAAGGAGCTGCTAATACCCCCCCCCCCCCCCCCCCCCCCGAACACAACAAAAGTGTCTCAATAACCTCAGCTGTCATTGGGGAGCAAGATGGCAGAAGGAGCAAGATGGCAGAAGGATCATCTTCTTTTGGGGCCAGCATTATGCAGGTGAATCCCATCTCCTCTCCCTCACAGCTCTATCTACTATGTCCCCAACTTCTAGGTATGTGAGCACACTTTCATAATCCTTAAAAAACATCCTTGGGCAGATCTTTGTTTTCTTGTCTGTTTACTGTGTACTTGGGTGCGCGCACACACATACATGCACAAACTTTTTTTGTTTAAAAAAATTAAGAATGTTAAAGGTTCGGTCAGCTTCTGGTTAACAAACAAAAAGTGTCTTGCATTATGCAACACACAAAAAGGCAACAGAATCACTTTTAAATTAAAAGGTACAGCATAAACTGATAGGCCCATTTCATGTTATTGTTAAGTATGTGATCAAAGCAAAAAGCCATGGGTTATTATATATCAGCTGATACAATTAGTTTCCATATTAAAAATATAAAAACGTAGTAACATGCATAATTTCATTCCATGATTACATTTACTAGTATACTGACTTTCACCTTCCTATCACCATAATAAAGAAAAGTACTGATAAAATAAAAAGATAAGAATGAAATGGAGGAATAATAAATTTTCATCATTCATTTGAATTCAATACCACTTATTTCTGGAAATGTGCAATATCATTATGCTTGCTTCAGTTTATGTCCTTGATCTTTCATTACCTTTCAACTCATCTTGTTTGGTGGGGAAAAATCATTTGACTGAAGTCTATTCATTTACTGTATCATGTCAAATTCAACTAATTCCATTCTGTAATGACCTATTTTCCCCCATAACAGTTCTTTGGACACATCACTTCTCTAAACATTTCCTGAAGTTCTTCTGTTCCTCACTTCCATCCCCCCACTCCCACCTCCTTTTCACTGCAGCACTCCTGTCTCATACCCCCCATGCTATTCATTTTCACTCTTCAGCCCATCACGAAATCAGGACATTTTGTCACAATTTGATTTTTTGAATTTTCCAGATATTCTTTTAAAACGGATGGGTTTGCACCTTTTTGACAGTAGTCTGACGAGTTCACCACTCTTGACAGGTATTTCTCTAAATATTTCTTTGGGAATGCCAAATCCACGTTTACTTTCTTTTTGGAAATGTCTTACCCACTATTATTACCTAAAATTCTTCTCTGGATTATGGATATGCCATATTCCTTTTTATTTCCCTCTTTGGATATGTCATATCCCTATCCATTTCTCCAAATTCTTCTTTGGATATGCCATATCCCAACTTATTTACCTAACTTCTCCTTCAGATATATCATATTCCCATTTAATTGTCACAACTCTTCTTTCGATATGCCCTACCCTGGACATGCTATTTCCAAAATTATTTCCCTCTTTGGACATGCCACTTGCATACTTATTTCCCTCTTTGGGCATGCTACTTCCACACTTATTTCCCTCTTAGGACATGTCACTTGCACACTTATTTCCCTCTTTGGGCATGCTACTTCCACATTTATTTCCCTCTTTGGACATGCTATTTCCACACTTATTTCCCTCTTTGGGCATGCTACTTCCACACTTATTTCCCTCTTTGGGCATGCCACTTCCACACTTATTTCCCTCTTTGGGCATGCTATCATTTTCCAACACTTATATTTCCCTCTTTGGGCATGCTACTTCCACACTTATTTCCCTCTTTGGCAAGCCATTTCCACACTTATTCCTTTCGCCTTGCACACTACCTGCACATTATTTCGCTCTTTGGACATACCACTTCCACACTTATTTCCCTCTTAAGACATGCCACTTCCACACATATTTCCCTCTTTGGACATGCCACTTGCAAACTTATTTCCCCAAATTCTTATCTGGACGTGCCCTTTCTCCAAAATAACTACCACCTGGAATGGATCAGGCAAAATGAACAGATCAGAATACTTGGTTCACTGACAGTCCATGAATGAAGCACAGGAATAGGAGGCACACTATACAATCCACCCATCCATCCACCCACCAATCACTCAATCAAACAAGCATGCAAGAGAGGGACAGCTAAGTCTGAAATCCGTCAAGGTGGTAAAGAAAGCATTCAACAGCACTGAGACAGACTGAAAGCTATACACATTTTCAGCATAGCAATAATTCAGGAGTATAAAGCAATGACACACAAGCAGTTACGATCGAGCTGTAATTATTATGCACATAACCCATGAAGATTAGAGACAATATAAAGGCAGTACTTGTCAGTCATTGTATTTTGCAAACCAAGCAAAGATCAAGCTACACACAAGCCATCAAGATGAAATGATATATTCATTTTTTTAATGCTGTAAAGTGAGTGACAGAGAGAAAGAGTAAAGTAAATGTGAAGATGGGTGTGCCTGCGTGTTTGCACATGCTTACACAAGTGTTTGCCTGCTGTCAGTCTCTTGCATGCACACTAGTGTGCGAGTATACTCATGCATGCAAATACACATATTACAACCATAAAATGTATACTGCGCCCGTCAATATCAACCACACATTACTACCACAAACCATCACCTCTATAAAACGTAGAGATGTATCTTCGCGATACTTCCCTTTAAACTATGCAGGGGTACACAGAATGTCCTCAAAGTAACAAATTATTTCACACAAGGATTTATTTCAATGGCCCAGCAATATCTCCACTCTACCACGTCTGATATTTCTGTGGCCTGGATGACACAGACACAGAGCTCTCACCTTCCCCATCTGCCTGCATGGGTTTGTATGGGTGTGAATCTGGCTGGAGACAAACTCTGTGCGCATCCTCTCCATTGATCCCAGCTTTGAACAGGTTATCTAACATGTTCAGCGCTGGGGAAGACGAAGCTGTGAAGGAGAGGCTAAATTCACAAAATGACGGTCCCAAGATGAGGTCTACCACTTCATCACCTTACGAAGTTGGGGGTCATGGGACAACTTTTATGTTTAGTCTTAAAACACAGGTAGATTACACATTTTCATGAACCTTTGCTAACAACATTACAAATACAACATGCAGGTGTACCAACAAGACAATTCCTTCTAAGCTTCATCCACAAAACCATCACTTTTTCAACAAAAATATTCACTGATGTCATTTCTCACAGCTTTCTGTATGGCTTAGTTTACTTCTGTGTTTTAAAATGGTAATATTAATACCCCCCCCCCTTGTGTGTGTGTGTGTGTGTGTGTGTGTGTGTGTGTGTGTGGTGTGTGTGTGTGTGTGTGTGTGTGTGTGTGTGTGTGTGTTGTGTTGCATGACAGTGTATGATTTTATATAATCATATATGCTCTTTGTGTAATAAAAAAGATCATTCATTATTTATCTTATCTAAACACAGTTCTCAAAATATAAAGTTAAAGAAAACCAACAAGACAGAATATTCTTTTGGAAGAAGGAATGAGAGAGACAAGAAGAAAAAGAAAAAGACAGACAAACAAATGGGATACAGAGACAGACAAAGTAAACAAATGAGAGGGGGAGTGGGGTGAGGAAAGGAGACGATACAGGGGGTGGAAGACAGTATGAAAGAAAGACAAAAAAGAGAGAAAGGAATACAGAAACAGATACAGAGGGAAGAAAGAGAGGGGATCCGGGAAGGAAGGAGAAAGAAGGAAAGAAAGGCAAAGAGAGATGGGAAAGGAAAATGATGGAAAGAAAGAGAGAGGATGGGAGATGGAGTGTGATGGAAAGATGATGAGTGATAAAAAACAAGTCACGAAGGTAGGAAGACAGAGAGAGAAAGGAGAGTAATACAAAAAGAGAGAGTAAGGGGAAGGAAGACTGATGAGAGAGAGAGAGAGAGGGGAGAGAGAGAGAGAGAGATGGAAGAAAGGAATGGAAATGAAAAATGATGTAATGAAAGTGAGTTGGAGAAAGAGTGATATCAATAGACAGACAGACACAAGAATTGAAGAAAACAGAAAACTAAGAAAATTCAATGGATAAAAATTTTCAAAGACATGGAAGACACTGGAGGAAAACTGGAGGAGGAAAAAAAAAAGGACTAACGTGAAGAAGAGCTGTTGCTCCACAGCACATCGCCACAGGTACTTGGCGGCCGGTGCTGTTTGACACTTAAAACTCACAGGTTGCTGCTTCTGCACACACATTGCACACCCAACTCCTGTGAAATGGGACTTGATTAATGAGACACAATTCTGTACATGTGCACTAACTCCTTATGACCTGCCTTCCAACTTCAATGTCACAATTTCTCAAATAATTCTGTTGAATTTGGCTACTTACACTATAAATAAACACACTAACACATCATACATAAGACTCATTGCAGATTCTGTGGACTTTGTTACTATTAAAAGAGTTAATTCTACCACAGAATGACTAACATAACATAATGACAGATATGACAGTCGAGCAGTTAGAACGCTGGCTTTCCAACTGGAAAGTTTAGGTTCAAACTTGTTTGGGTGCGGTCTGGTGTGTAATGGATGGAAATTTTCCCTATCTCCCAGGTCAACATATGTACAAGACCTGGTAGCACTCGAACACCCTTTGTATGTTTTCACACATGAAACACAAACTATGTCCCAGGTCAACATATGTACAAGACCTGGTAGCACGCGAACCCCCTTTGTATGTTTTCACACATGAAACACAAACTATGTCCAGTCAACATATGTACAAACCTGGTAGCACTCGAACACCTTTGTATGTTTTCACACATGAAACACAAACTATGTCCCAGGTCAACATATGTACAAGACCTGGTAGCACTCGAAACACCCTTTGGTATGTTTTTCACACATGAAACACAAACTATGTCCCAGGTCAACATATGTACAAGACCTGGTAGCACTCGAACCCCCTTTGTATGTTTTCACACATGAAACACAAACTATGTCCCAGGTCAACATATGTACAAGACCTGGTAGCACTCGAACACCCTTTGTATGTTTTCACACATGAAACACAAACTATGTCCCAGGTCAACATATGTACAAGACCTGGTAGCACTCGAACCCCCTTTGTATGTTTTCACACATGAAACAGGAACTATGTGAGTTAAAAGTCCTGTCAGCCATTTCAGTGTTTCAGTGGCTTTTGAAAACATGTCAACAACCAACACATACACCCTTTGGAAAGAAATGTAACTGCCTTAATGGTGTTTGGGAAAAAAAGCATACGTACAACTTAAAATCCCACTCATACCATGGAGTGCTTGTGGGAGTTGCAGCCCACAAATGTTGAGAAAAGTAAAGCTGAATGCCTGACAGAATTAAAAAAAAAAAAGTAACATGACTCATGGATTGTTATTACACCTCAATGTTCCTGTGTGCGCATTACCCCAATGTTGCATGCGCGTTACCCCAATGTTGCATGTTATACATTGTCAAAGATTTGCCTGAGAGGCTTGCGGATGAAAGTCCCATTAAATGATCCATAGCGGGAAAAAGTTTGTGACCTGACTCTATTTGATCCGACTCCATGTCAATTACTTTTATTTCATTTCATTCTGTTTTGCCGTTTCCTTTGTTTTGCTTTTACCCCACCCCTCTTCCTTGAGAAAAAAAATCCCCACATTACAAAAAAAAAAGTCCAAATGTTGTAGGTTCAGCAAATCACTATTCTGCAAACAACATTAAATTATGTAAGTATATACCACAAAATATCAATTAGTATTTTATCATAAATTCTTGATATACTGTTGTTACAACTCTACCAAAACAAAGAGTCTGTCAACCATCTGAGATCCACAGATTTTAAGGAAGACATACATCTTGAATAGATCACATATAAACTCTTTTACAATACATACTTATGCAAATACAGACATTACATCATTAAACAAATACAGACATTACATCATTATACAAATTCTGACATTTTATTTACAAACTGCTGTGCTCAACTGTACAGGTCCAGACTTCACATTTACTTATATCTCTGAGTTTTAAGTTAATTTTTGTAATGTACCACCAGATCTTTCTAAACCTGACAAATCGTTAATCAAAACATATTTACAGCAATACCACAAATGACAAGTACATGGATTACATTTTTTTCCTTTTTTTCACATCCTAGGAACAATCCATTCTTCTAAACGTCACAGAAATAATACATACTACACAAATCAATGATTACAATATAACTCACATGACTACAGGCAAGGAAATTATCTGCTCTTTTCAATTTAAGAAAGATGATCATGTACCACACCTTGAACTATCCATGTGAGAGATAAAACAGACCCTGTTTTAAGTACTTAAAAATCATATACTTCAATTACAACAACAAAATTAAGAACTTATAGACATCTAGCTAGATCTATACCCCTATAACACGGATATTTTAGTAACAAACATTATTTGCAAAGAATAATATGAAATCTGTTACTGTACATTTCATGCAATAAACATTCAAAGGCAATACTTGTGCATCTTAATAGTCAAATCTTCATCGACTGAAACAAGTAACATAAATCATCATTCAATCTCAGCATGCTGCATGCACATCAAAACCAATTAGTGAACTACAACACAAACATTCAGGCAAATTTACATGACATAACTGACAATATGTAGCATGCAATAATTTCAAACATGTCAGTAGGATTAACTTCATAGGCTACACATTTATGAAGAAAACACCCACAACTTGACATCTTCAATATGACAAAATAAACATACAGTTCTATACACAAAAAGCAACAACATAAATAACCAACGGGCAGAAAATCAACAAACCATAACTGCAACAATATACTGGTAGATAATAACTAACAGAAGTATTTGTTGAATATTCTGCTGCTAACTCAATTTGCACATTGCATCGACTTGTGATATCATGAAAATCTTAAAAATGTATGATTCCCATCTTTATCTTCAATGGCAACTTTCCCCACATTTACTCTGATGCTTGAGACAATAAATCAAAATACTGTATTCAGAATAGAGGATATATTTCTGTCCGATTTTACAATACAGAGAAGGAATTTTAAAAGAATTCACAGACAAGAATGCACCGGGTGCAGAAAATCAAGTAACTGAGAAGACAGCAAGATATGAGGGGGAGACAGACAGACATAGAGACAGCAGACAGATATAGAGACAGGCAGACAGATATAGAGACAGGCAGACAGATATAGAGACAGGCAGACAGATATAGAGAAGGAAAGACTTAATTACCAATACCGACTCAAAAAAAGAAACAAAAATACTAAGATCAAATGAAATTAAAATACAGAATCTTAAAACAAACTCAAAACCAGAAACATTAACTCAAAAGTGGAAACAGAAACAAACAAAACTGAAGCAAGAACTCTGTGATCACCTACAAGCAGAAAATGGTGTTGAATTTTCAAATTTGGCCAAGATTCCCAACCTTCTCAATATGTTCAAGAATCTAGCAGAAATACAACATTTTAACAAGTTTTAATAACATTGTATCAGATTGTATCAGACGATACTGCTAAGCGCAGGTATAACTTTACAATCACTAGTAACATATGCTCATGACATGACACAAGAATTTATATACTAAAAAAAAAATGCAAACACAAAACAGACATACATCACACAATTCCCCTCTGTTTCACAAACATACACATCAAACAAAATAAGACCCAACACCATACTAAAACAAACAACAAATAATTTCCTAAGGTACAGAAACCACCCACCAGTGTTTATAGCTAACAGACGAGAAGGTCAACGACCAACATTTTTGATGCATACAAAAAAACTTTCTGTCATAAATACATGAGGGGAACTCTTTTTTAAATCGAAGTTCTTTGTTTTGCTGTCTACTTGTTCAGAAATTTAGACGCCAAAAAAGATCAACCTTACACATTCCTGGTTAAACACTCGTGAAAACTGTCCACCACTACCCAAATAAGAAATTTATGACACCAAAAAGAATTGGTGTGCACATTTAGAATGTACACTTACAACAGTGTCCATCATTACTTAAGAAATTTACGACACCAAAATGATTGTGTTGCACATTTAGAATGTACACTTACAACAGTGTCCATCATTACTTAAGAATTTACGACACCAAATGATTGGTGTTGCACATTTTAGAATGTACACTTACAACAGTGTCCATCATTACTTAAGAAATTTAAGACATCAAAAAGGATCAGTGTTGCATATATTTTAGAATGTACACTCACAGCAGAGTCCATCATTACTTTAAGAAATTTAGGGATCAAAAAGGACTAGCGTTACACATTTTAGGACAAACGCTACAAAAATATCCACTACACTTAATCATGAAATCAAAAGAAGTAGCGTTGAACATTTTAGGGCAAACGTTCACAGAAGTGTCCATATTGCTTGGTAACACTGTCCATATATCCACTTTGCCAAAACAGTGTCTACAACATGTGTGTGTGATGACAATGAGTACTGAGCAACAAGCACAGACATCTGAACCAGACAATCACATATGTGATAGTGTGTATGTGCATGGGAAATCAAGTAATAATAACTGACATGAGCACTGAGTGAGTGGCAAGGACATCTGGACCAGACAAAATATTTACCCATGTATGTGTTTTGGTGTGTGAGTGTGAGTGCATGGGGACTCAACAAAACAACGATGTCACCACTAACAACATGAACGAGAGAAATGTGAAACACACGCTCACCCGCACCGAACGATACCACTCCCTCACATCACATCACATCACATCACACACACACACATTCACAAACACACAAATAGTGCAGTCACCTGGCTACGTTTCCTCTGCACGAGACGGGGAAAATAAAGCAACAACAGAAAAAAATCAACTGACAATTTTTCACTAAGATTATGATGAAGAAACAATTATATTTTAGTTGGGCTGATTAATTTCTTGCACTTCACGATTAAAAAAGTATACGTCTCACAGAAAGGCTGATATGTTTAACTAAGCATCCAAAAAATCAACACACTCCCATTTTGTTTTGAGCTGCAGAAACAATTTTCACATAAGCATTAATAGAGTGTGTCCAAAATTACCCAAAGAATTGAATGTCCAGCCCATTTTTATAGCCAGACGTGTAATCTGAACCTAAGGCAGCAGAACCGTCTTTTTTGGAGAACATCTTATTAATTCCCCCTTTCTAGGCTCTTTTTCCAGTACACCCCTCACACCCAAACAATCAAAAAGACAAACGTAACAAAACAAGTAATAATGAAATAATGTATGATCAAGACGACTTATTTGTTTTGTTTTTTGTCTACTTGGTATCTGCTAGATCTCACAATGATTTTATTCATATGGACATTTTCACAACTACAAAAACCTAAATTTACAAACACGCCTTTACAAACTCACATTATAATATACATGTACATGTCATTCCTGTTCAAAGTAAAAACACAAACAGAAAAAATAAAAGCCAGGAGGGAGATTCGCATATCAGTCACAACAGAAATAATTTTTCTTTGCTTTCATTTTCTAACAATTATAATTCATCAGACTATTCAAAAATAATGTGGGGGCCATTTTGTTTGTTTGTTTCTAAAAATAAATAGACTGTCTTCAACTACTTAGAATCATATCACATTCCACACCACCACTTTCCTCAAATCAAAGAACAAAGTCAAACATTTGGCAAAATGCACAAACGTATCCAAAACATACTGGCATGCTTACAATCACCATTTCTACTACTGCCAAGTGACCTTTAGCTATCAGTAATTTTTTACTTCTTGGTCAATGATCTGGAAGACAAGTAAGCTATCAGGTAGACTGAAATCAGTGAGCTCACCCTGATGTAGACATCCCCAACCTAGTGAAATTGGTCAACAAAATCAACACAGGTTGTCTATGTCTCAGTGGCATAAAAAACCTATGGTACAAGTTTAATCTATTATCTCTCTGAGTGTACATAAAATTGCAGTGAATGACTTTGGGTAAAAATGAAATCAACAGAGTACCTTTGCTTCACAATTTGTAACGCTGCCCCTTTTTGGTTAAAATGAGAATAAAATCAATACTTTTTTCCGTATATTATGATGTCACCACTTTTGGTTAAAATGAAAAAAGAAGTTGCAGCTTTTTTTCTACATCTTATAAAGCACAATACAGCAACTACCCAGACACAATGAAGTCAAACCATTACACTTTTATCTCTGGAGCTACAGGCACAGAGCACAGGCTATTATATTAAGTCTTCTAAAATATGCAAAGCCACTTCATAAATATTTCACTATCATATACAAATCCAGCTCCGGATTTCATCGATATAATTTGTTTTAGCTTGCGGCTAGCTTCTTTGTTAAAAGTGGAAAAACATTACTGTCTGATAATAGCATGTCCATCAGTTACTTGCACCAGTTGCCGGGAACCCACTTTGTTAAAATGCTGCTTAACAGAGGCATGCTTTTCTACTGAGACAAACAAACATCAACACTTATGGAATTAAACACAAATATACATAATATGAATAATTCTGAAATGAATATAGTCTGTTTATGGTCATGCATGACTCATGATGATATGGATGATGAAATATCTGGACAGACAGAGATACAAACTTGAGGAAAAGTACCAACAGCCGCGGCATTGTGATTAGTGCAGCATTAAAAAAAAAAAGAAGTGGGGGGGGGGGGGGGGGGGGGGCTGGTAAGGCACTAGACTTCAATTCCTCTACCAGCATGTCTAAAACTTATTGGTTTGTACATCTCAGTGTGAGGATGCTATGGGCTCACTGGAAAGTTTAGTCCACATTGTCACACAACACCCACAGCATGAATATATTTTTGAGTGTGTCGATCAGTCTGATGGATCAACACCACAGGTGGCTGCATTTCCAAGCCTAATTTACAATAAGAATGCTAAGACAGTAAGCACAGATACTACCTTGCAATGTATAACACATCACCAAGGACTTCATCTGCCTTCAGCTTCATCAAATATAAAATAACAACAACGACAAAAACTTTTCTTATTTTATGTGGTTCTCCAGGGGCTAAGCTTGAGGCAGGAGAGGCAAAGAAAACGACAGAAACTAAAGAAAGACTTTAACCTCTGAAAACATCAAGCTGACCAACCCAGTTAGAAAAGCCTACCTCAACCCTGCTGCTTGCCTCTAACCAGAAAGAGACCCTTTCCTTCAAACTTAAAAGTGGAAATGATGAGAACGTTAGGAGGAAAGCTGATGATGACGAGCCGAGATATAGCATAGCAGTGATAGCACAGGGTTAAAAAAAAAAAAGATATAGGAGGTAAGGGAGCTAATCATGGACAGAAAAACAGATTCAATACTCCTGCTCCTCCTGTGCATACGGCCCCCGTCAGTACCGACTACCAACAAACAACAAACACAGGGTTAATCACTGACCAATTACATCAACAAGTCAAACATACAAGTCATCAGACTGGGTCAAAGCAATAGCTCTAACAGGGTCATTGAACAGGGTCAAAGTAAACCAGCCCAAAAGGTCACTTAACTGGGTCAATGTTACCGAACTAGGACATGATAGGTCAAACAAGGCCACATCAACAGGGTACAGGTAAAAGATCAAAGATCATGTTCACATAACCAAGTCTTGATCACACCAGTAACAGTCAGCGCTAACTTCACATCATTATCACAGCAAACTAGGATCCATGGTTATTTATGTTTGAAATAGAAACAGGGGACACCAATCAACAGGGGCACACACACACACACACACACACACACACACACACACACACACACACACACACGACACACACACACACCCTCAGCGAAAACAATAAAAACAAAATAAACTAAAATAAACTAACTGATAAACAAAATGCAAGATGTGCATCAGCTTAAACTTGTGAGACAGATCATTACATCCACAGCCATTCAATACAACCAACCACAGTTAAATCTTCTCGGATCAAAAGCATTGTAATGTCATGCAAACAAAAATACTAATCATTGCATTTTTAAGAAAGTACTTATGTGCAGGTTTCTGAATTGTTCACACATTTCTGTCACAGGAAATGTTTTAAACAACAAGAGCCAAAATTTATAACTTAAAAATGACAACTCACAAGCTTGCACAAACCAACATCTTCAACAAGTTTGCCAGATTATGAAGTCACATTCAAAGTAGTGGTCATAGTAATATTACTAGTAATATTAATAACAAAAAAAAATTAAAATAATAATAATAATAAAATGTTCAACAATATATAACACAGTTCCATAACTTGGCAAAATACATTCCTGCTGACATCTTATGTTCCCATAATCTCTTTTCTTTACATTAAAATCACCACTGTGAAAAAGAAGACGAAGAAAAAACCCCATTAAATATCCAGAGGGTTCCCATATCAACCAAGAAGTATGTTATCTCTGGTTCAATAAGATATTGTTTAGTTAGAAGGAAAATAACCAAAAATTGAAAAATTGGCAAAACTAATCATATAATCTATCATCTTCATTAAATCTCCAGAAAACCTAAGACATATATAAACCATTTTGAAACAAAAGGAAAGGATCCATAAACCATTTCAAAACAAAAGGAAAGGATCTTTTTGATCAACAATGAATTCATAAAAGGTGTCAAGTTTAGAAAGAAAGAATCCCGAAGCCCATGCACCAATTAAAAACAAAAAACAAAAAACAAAAACAAAAAACAACAACAACAACAAAAACACAATAAAATAAAACCACCCATTCAATTTTTTTTTCACAAAAAAAATACAAAAAGATGTAATGACACCAGTGCATATTGCAAATGGTTCTATTTGGGGGGGGGGGGGGGGGGGGGGTGAAAGAAGAAAGGCAAGAGAAATATCCCCATATGCAATTCCTCCATCATGCAAAAAGATCACCAAAGAGCGAGAGAGCGAGAGAGAAACAGAGACAGAGACACAGAGAGAGAGAGAGAGAGACAGAGAGAGAGAGAGAGAGAAGGAAAAACCTACCAAGACATGAACATACAATACATGGTGTTTGTTGGGGGTGGGGGTGGAGTTAAATTAAAAAATATATGCAATTGCACATTGCATCATTCCCACTACTCCCCCCGTCTCCCCTTCCAAAAAAAAAAAAAAATCCCCTTAAAAAATAAAACCAACAATAGAGAACCACCACGTATATGTCTTTCCTATTTCATGCTCCTCATTTTTTCCACCCAAACTCAAGACGCTCTTATCACAGGGCATTTGTGGTGCAGTATTATAGGAAACCACACAATATGCCTCAAGAAAATGAAAATAAAAATCTAACTAATGCCAACTAACTTCAATCTTTGATTTTTTTTTTCTTCAGGAAACTACTGGGGGTAGTCAATTTTTAATAACTAAAAAAAGTCATGAATGATATAACATATGAAATGTCCTACTAGCTATATCCAGCTCCAGAGGTAAAAAATACTCATAAAATGAATCACTGACTGTGTTTGAAACCACCCATTCCTTAAAACTTAATTGTGATGCCTGTATACCAAGCTTTATACTAACAGACACAAATAATATATTGACACTCATGATAAAACCCATTTTTCACATAATAACAGTATACTGGTAAAACTGGTAATCTCTGCCCCCTTCCCCCATGTAATGTAATGGTGACATTATAGTGTCTTAGTGTCAATGTGTCATTGTATTTGCATGTCATGCTGTGTGTGTGTTTGTGTGTGTGTGTGTGTGTTTGTGTGTGTGTGGGTGCTTCTGTGGGTGTGTGTGCTTGTGATTCTGGTTATATGTTTTGCCATTGTAAACACCTAGGGCATTAATTTGATTAGGCGTACTAAATGTTCATAATAATAATAATAATAATAATACTGACAAACTCATAAAATTCCCTTTTAATGTGATCATTCATTAACTGTTTTGAAGTCAAGGCCATAAGTGTCTGTATCTTATGTCATTCATTTTCTGAACACAAGACAACACTGACTATCTCAATCCATTTTAAGGTGTTACTTTAAGCACTAATATTGCTAGCACATTGAAAATGTACAGAACACAAAAACATCTACACACTGACTTAAGATGCAGTATCCTCAATTGCAGAGATACCAGAAAACCAATATTTACTGTATATAAAAACACTGCAATCTAATTAGTTTTATTATATACAATGCATGCTGGTAAACTGTATATTAGTCACATACCATTATCAACTTCAGACCAAAAAATCATCGAACATTTTATATATTTACTGTGCATGTCATTGTGGTTTTCTGTGCAAAAAATCTGTACGTGACATATGTGAATAAGTCAGAATATGTGGGTGGCATGGTATTGTATGAACAGTCAAAACAATGGACACATCCCCCAGTGAGTCAACACTCTAAACATGCATAAAACTTTAATAGTTCCAAAATAGACTAACATGCACGTTTCCATTCCAGAAAAAAAGGAATTTATTTTAACTTTTGTTTAGAGTACAATTACCACTCACCGACAATAACCATGTAAGAAGGTATCAGCAACAAAGTGAGAAGGAAAACTGATATGGCCTTCATCATACAGGAAACATACCCATTACTGAGACAAGATAATGACAGATATCAGACTGAATACTGTAATACAAGTACAGCAAAGAGACAGATAGCACTAAAACAGAACAAGAAGGAAGATAAGTAAAGACTCCATTTCAAATAAACTAAGACTGAAGGGAGAAAAAAAGCAGATGCAACAGAAAAATAGAAAAAAAAACAACAACAACAAAAAAACAGACTGGTAATTCATGCAGTGCAGTGACCAAAAGAAAACAGCAAGACAGAAGAAAAGACTGACAACACTGCAGTGACCAAAAGAAAACAGCAAGAGAGAAGAAAAGACTGACAACACTGCAGTGACCAAAAGAAAACAGCAAGACAGAAGAAACAGACTGACAACACTGCAGTGACCAAAAGAAAACAGCAAGACAGAAGAAAAGACTGACAACACTGCAGTGACCAAAAGAAAACAGCAAGAGAGAAGAAAAGACTGACAACACTGCAGTGACCAAAAGAAAACAGCAAGACAGAAGAACAGACTGACAACACTGCAGTGACCAAAAGAAAACAGCAAGAGAGAAGAACAGACTGACAACAGTGCAGTGACCAAAAGAAAACAGCAAGAGAGAAGAAAAGACTGACAACACTGCAGTGACCAAAAGAAAACAGCAAGAGAGAAGAACAGACTGACAACACTGCAGTGACCAAAAGAAAACAGCAAGACAGAAGAACAGACTGACAACACTGCAGTGACCAAAAGAAAACAGCAAGAGAGAAGAAAAGACTGACAACAGTGCAGTGACCAAAAGAAAACAGCAAGAGAGAAGAAAAGACTGACAACAGTGCAGTGACCAAAAGAAAACAGCAAGACAGAAGAACAGACTGACAACAGTGCAGTGACCAAAAGAAAACAGCAAGACAGAAGAACAGACTGACAACAGTGCAGTGACCAAAAGAAAACAGCAAGAGAGAAGAAAAGACTGACAACAGTACAGTGACCAAAAGAAAACAGCAAGACAGAAGAAAAGACTGACAACAGTGCAGTGACCAAAAGAAAACAGCAAGAGAGAAGAACAGACTGACAACAATCAGGTAGGCCTACAGACTTATCCAAAAGGTACAGAACTGTCAGATACAGAGGCAGAAAAAGGCACTAAGTACACAGACCAGGAACTGGACTGGCATGCATGTGGTGGGAAAGCAAAAAAAAGAGATACATGACTGTGGTTGAAAGGCAGACACAACACAGCAAGAAGACAAAGAAAGTGATATATGACTGTGGTTGAAAGGCAGACAGAACACAGCAAGAAGAGAAAGAAAGTGATACATGACTGTGGTTGAAAGGCAGACACAACACAGCAAGAAGACAAAGAAAGTGATACATGACTGTGGTTGAAAAGCAGACACAACACAGCAAGAAGAGAAAGAAAGTGATACATGACTGTGGTTGAAAGGCAGACACAACACAGCAAGAAGAGAAAGAAAGTGATACATGACTGTGGTTGAAAGGCAGACACAACACAGCAAGAAGAGAAAGAAAGTGATACATGACTGTGGTTGAAAGGCAGACACAACACAGCAAGAAGAGAAAGAAAGTGATACATGACTGTGGTTGAAAGGCAGACACAACACAGCAAGAAGAGAAAGAAAGTGATACATGACTGTGGTTGAAAGGCAGACAGAACATAGCAAGAAGAGAAAGAAAGTGATACATGACTGTGGTTGAAAGGCAGGACACAACACAGCAAGAAGAGAAAGAAAGTGATACATGACTGTGGTTGAAAGGCAGACACAACACAGCAAGAAGAGAAAGAAAGTGATACATGACTGTGGTTGAAAGGCAGACACAACACAGCAAGAAGAGAAAGAAAGTGATACATGACTGTGGTTGAAAGGCAGACACAACACAGCAAGAAGAGAAAGAAAGTGATACATGACTGTGGTTGAAAGGCAGACACAACACAGCAAGAAGAGAAAGAAAGTGATACATGACTGTGGTTGAAAGGCAGACACAACACAGCAAGAAGACAAAGAAAGTGATACATGACTGTGGTTGAAAGGCAGACACAACACAGCAAGAAGAGAAAGAAAGTGATACATGACTGTGGTTGAAAGGCAGACACAACACAGCAAGAAGAGAAAGAAAGTGATACATGACTGTGGTTGAAAGGCAGACACAACACAGCAAGAAGAGAAAGAAAGTGATACATGACTGTGGTTGAAAGGCAGACACAACACAGCAAGAAGAGAAAGAAAGTGATACATGACTGTGGTTGAAAGGCAGACACAACACAGCAAGAAGAGAAAGAAAGTGATACATGACTGTGGTTGAAAGGCAGACAGAACATAGCAAGAAGAGAAAGAAAGTGATACATGACTGTGGTTGAAAGGCAGACAGAACACAGCAAGAAGAGAAAGAAAGTGATACATGACTGTGGTTGAAAGGCAGACACAACACAGCAAGAAGAGAAAGAAAGTGATACATGACTGTGGTTGAAAGGCAGACACAACACAGCAAGAAGAGAAAGAAAGTGATACATGACTGTGGTTGAAAGGCAGACACAACACAGCAAGAAGAGAAAGAAAGTGCAGCTGATAAATCCACAAAGGAAAGGGAACTGACAGATGTAAATGACGATGAAATTGGGAGAAACAAAACAAAAAACAAAAAAAGAGATGGAAATACAGTAAATCGTAATGGAAAGACAGAAGAAGGCAGCACGAAGAAAAAAGTTTTGATCCAGTGACCCAGGGAAAGGAGAATGACAAGTAATGAACACAATGGACAGGCCGGATACAAAGAAAAAGAAGACAGGTTGGGCCACTAAAAAGTTTTAAAAAACAAACAACAACAAAAAATCCATGAAAGGGGAGAGGGACCAGCCATGTCTGCAACAGAAACGCAGACAGAACACAGCAAGAATGGACAGCAGCATGGTTTCAATCAATGTAAAAAGGAAACAGATTTAAAAACATTTTTTTAAAAATGGAGACAGACAAGGTAGTGGTAAACAAAGTGGAAAGGCTGGAAGAACACAGTGAGAGGAAGAAGGGAAGACAGCAAAAACAACAGACAAACAGTAAATGGGAGTACGGGGACACAAAGTGGTTCTACATCCAACACACCATAACACTTCTTAAGTCATAACTCTCTCACCTTCTTTGCGGTTCCTGTTTCATCGTCCTGTTGATACATCATCAACACTCCAATTCTAACATCAATTTGAAATTATCCACACACACACAGAAGCAATACATGGAACTTTTTTTATAGTAATGTGACAGGGGAAAAAACCCAATAATTTCAAACCTGACAGACTGTCACACATCTACATCAAAGTACAACAAGTTGTTTTTCCTGTCAATAACACCCCTTTTCCTTATTTCCACAACAGACTGTGACACAGTCTACAGCAAATCAAAAAACAAATTACTTTTCCAATCAACAACAGCATGGTTCACACATTTACAACACACAGTCTACAGTAAATTAAAAAATGAATCATTTTTCCATTCAACAACAGCCTTGTTCACACATTTCCACCACCATGAAATCAATCTTGCAGACAACTGTCTGATAACAAAGTATTCTTGTTTACACTTCTGAAAACCGATCTACAAGCTTCTGATACCGCCTGATACAAGAATGAAATATAACACATAACACAAAAGAGAACATACGTTAATACAATGAGGAAAAAGAAATATATGTTAATACAATGAGGAAAAAGAAATATAACCATTCTGAAAGTAGCATTATCAATTATCTACTGAAATCTTCCTAAAACTAGGGCAAGCCTGAAAAAAAAAATCTACTGGAATTAGTTAATGGTGGAAGCTTTCTCCTTACTTATGTGAATGACTGAATCAACCACTTAGGTTACTGATTTATTTAACCCAAAGCCAATGGTGAAATCTTTCCTACTGAGTGAAAGATCAAATCAACTGCTTCTGATATTCTCCAACAGGTTGGACAAAAGTTTACTCTGGGTTAAAGACTAAAACACAAAATACAAAAAGAAACAAAACCGAAAGAAAGAAAAACACAGGTGAAAGCTAACCACATCATGTATGAATGGGGGCTTTTGTTCCTTCATACTGCGTTCAGAATAAATGTAGTCTAATCAAAGCCAACCATGAACGCTTTGTCTCAACTAGATGAACGGCTAAAATGTCCACTAATGGTAACCCTCCCATCTCTGCAGACATTTGACAAGAGTTGTGGTTCTTACCTCGGTGACACTGATGTGGACGATGAACATTTTGCTCTCGTAAGCAATCCTTCGGATCTGAGCCCTGAAAACACACAAAATTATGAGAGAGAGAGAGAGAGAGAGAGAGAGAGAGAGAGAGAGAGAGAGAGAGAGAGAGAGAGAGAGAGAGAGAGAGAGAGAGAGAGAGAGAGAGAGAGGGAGGGAGAGTATGTGTTTGAACATTTTGCCTTTGTAGATAATCCTTTAGATCTGAGCCCTGGAGATACAAACTAATGATGGCAACAGTATTAAAGTATGTATATAATCATCTCCTGAACAGAACTCAGAGGCCCAAGATATTATTTTTTATAGCTGGATCCTGCTCTCAGACGTACTGGCCACCTTAATTTCCAAAGAATTATGGAATTGCACTAATGGATAGACATCTCCTGGGCACGAGCTAAGCCATAGTGATATGGAGAATCTGCTGTTATACATACAGCAAAGTATAGATGTCTCCAGGACACAGGCCTGGTCATAACAATATGGAGAATCTGCTGTTGTCTATACAGCAGTACTGATGTCACCAGGACACAATCCTGGCCATAGTGATATGGAGAACCTGCTCACATAAACGTAGGCCCCCTACCTTGACAGCATTTTCACAGAAGGTGCAAGACTCAACAGACAGACTGAAACCAGAATACATAAGGCAGTGGTAACTATCAACTTGCCCCACTCCTAAACCCCCTAACATCCCTACTGGAACAAAAGCCAAGCTGTCAGTTCCATTTTCATCCCTATCCCAACACACCAGTACCAGGCCTGCACCCTGAGAGGCCCATGGAGCACAAAATAACCATCTGTGAGCTGCACTGTTTGAGAAGACCTGACAACAAGACCACATGCGACAGGATCAAAAACACCAAGACCTGAGAATCTGTGGAACAGCATCAAGTTCACCATTGGCATTATCTTCATTATTTCCACATTCATATTCATCTCTTTTTGTTACAATGGATTTATCATGTGGAACTCTGGCTGCTCTGCCTGTTGAGAGTGTTGCCACATTGCAGCACAATCACCACCACCACATCCCCCCCCCCCATTTTTGTAAAGACTTCAGAAGGGCAAGAAGGCTGACAGGCCTACAAGAAAAGGCACCTGGAAAATGAACTCATCTCTCCAATATCTTTTATACCAGTGCAGCCCTGCAAATGCCCTGCTCTTCACGATTTTCAACTGCCATAGGATCATGGATGTGTGCAGGCCAGAAGGCACACAGGTCCAACTCGTCCTTCGTCTTCTTCCGAAGGACTAAACATTCTGTTCAATTTTCAGGTCAAACTGTGGAAAAAAGCAGAGGCCTCAATGGGAAACAAACCCTGGAACCTCAAGTTTAGTTACTGGCAGGCGAAGGTCTGAACCATTCTGCCACTCTTCTCCTCAGATAATCGCACCAAGTGGCTTGGTCACCTGACCAGCTAACTCGCGTAAAACAAAAGATATCAGGGTTCAAGGCCAGATGCAGACCAAGGAAGACCTGGACTGATGGCATGAAAGAGACCCAGACTCATCACATGACATTTCTGAACTTCAGACCTTCCAGCTGACAGTCAAGATGGTACAAGTGGACAGATAAAAGAATTCTCAGAAACCTGATAACAGCACGGTCTACACTACCTCAGACTCTGACCCGACTGGTAAGACAAAAATAGTGTCTCACAGACACAAATATCCCTTCTAATCTTATTCAAAATTACCGATTCACTACTTCAACAGCCACATATCACTATATGTTAGTAAAAAGAAAAAGTTTCACTCACAGGAAACAAATATAACATCCGATTCATAATCACAGGAACCAGAAAAACATGAAAACAGAATCAGAACGCGTGTCTAACACAACAAGACAAGACAGGTGCAAACCTTTGGCCAACTGGCCTTTGTCAAGCATGAACGCAAGATTTCAAACAAACACCAAATACACATTTAGGAGAAAAAGACTGAAACTTCTCTGCTGCCCCGTCCAGCGTGTGTGTGTGTGTGCATGTGTTTATAATTTCTGAAAATATTTTTTTTAAAAATATGTTTAAACTGTCTTCTCAAAATCTGAATTAAAAAACATCTTGATACTATTTAAGTTTGTGGCTTACACATTTGTAGAATATCACTGACCAATGCAAAAAAATCCAATGGGATCTAACGCTTGTATCTTTTGTGGAATGAAGAATTCCAAGCTTAATTATTCATTGCAGATCATATTACCAATTGAAGAGCTGTGTGCGGCGGCTGCCTCGAAATGTCATGATGCCTTGGTGGGTGATACCCAGGTACAGCTGGTCACCTCTCTGGTCCTGCAAAACACCATCACCTTGGTCATGCACAAAGGTCTGCTGTAATGTAATTTCTATTGTGATGTGTCGAAAGATTTTTTAAAGAATATTTTTTAAAAGGCTATTGCACATAATGTTTGAAAAGGCCATTGCAATAACCACAGAATACATATGTGCTGCTGTAACACATTAGTACAACATGATAAACATTTAAAACAAAACAAAACATCCTCCCATCCCTAAAAAAAAAAGGGGGAGGTGGGGGGGGGGGCAAGATTGTACACTTGGGACATCATGATAATGAACCCAACAGTCACTGACCATGACCCTTTGAGACTGACCTTGACCTGGTGAGGGTCAACACCATAGGTGTCCAGTGTGCATGCCTTCTTCAAGAAGTTGCCCTCAGCCTCTGAAGGAACCTGACCACTGAGAACACAAAAATAACATAATTACACTCATCATATGGTTATCATCATCATCATCATCATCATCATCATCATCATCAAACACTGTAGTTACAAAAACAGCTGCACTACTAGTATAAGCAAGTTGTCTGTCCATCTGCACACTTCAATCCAATCCCACCCAACAGCAAAGAACAGTTGAAATATAATAACAACTCACGTCTTTAACTCTTTCAGCCCTGTCTGTTTTACAAGAGAAATGCACTCCCAGCCTGGGGGGGTTGGGACTGTACAATCAACGGGTATCCCAATAAAACACCTATATCTCAGAAACTACTTGATGAAATTCATTGAAATTTTGTATGCTTGCTAATAAATAAATGTTCTGTCTCATATATAATTTTCAGATCATTTGATGTTTTTAGTCTTTGTTAAAATTTTATGAAAATTTACAAAAACTACAAAAAATCTGATTTTTATCATTCATTCATATTCACAATTAAAGAGGCACACCAAAATCACAATGCACACAAGTGAACACAAAAGGAGATACTACAAAATGGGTATTATTACTTTGAAATTATGTTAAGTCCCATAATATCCACAATGTCGAAAAAAATCAAGGAAAAAGAAACACCTTTTCTGCAAATGTGGGATACACTCGATTCAGAGGCCCTATCATGAGTTGAGGATGGTGGTGGTGGTGGTACTGGGGCCAGAGATTGCTCTGACATACTGTACGGCAAGAAAGTGACAAAAGGAGCCTTCATTCTCATTATCACTGTCACAGTCGCTTTCTTGCCGAACAGTATGTCGGAGAATTCTAGAAGCATCAATATGAACACGCCCACTTGATGTTGATGGTTGATTTTCCACCTCCATTTCATCAATTTCATCGATTTTCGGTCTTTGCGAGGGCTCTTTGTCGAGTGAAGTGCCAATCGACGAAGATACACTCGATTCAGAGGCCGTTTCTTTTGTTTCAGGCTCAAAATCACTGCCTTTATCGAGGACGATTTCATCCAAAACTCGTTGCACTGTGTAACGACCTCATTTAATCATCTTGACGACAAAAAAACAACAAAAAACTGTGCAAAATTGCTTCAAAATGACTTGGCGGAATCTTCGAAGTTATCAGAAGGGAAGAGTGATGGGGTAATGTCCCTTCCTTAATGAATATTCTTCCTTAATGAATATTCATACAAATGAAACTGAAAGTGAGTGGGTGTGTGCACCCAACAAATTGTCGGACGCAGGAGCTGAAAGGCGATCAGTCGCGCCCATAAATTTGTCGGGCGCAGGGCTGAAAGAGTTAAGTCCTGTTGGTGTACCGGTAGAGCACTCACCATTCAGTCTGTCTGCATTAATGAATTCACACGGGTGCCAAATATACCTGTGGAACTTCACATATGTGTGTGTGGCCTCCAGTCTACCCAGCTGTGAATAGGTACCTGTCTTTCTTCAAAGTAAGGGAAATGTAAAACAATGAGGGAGAGGAGACGGGCACAACCCTCATAATGCTGGCCCCCCAAAAAAGACGAGATCTTTACCACCTCACTCCCCAGTGACTTCATGGCTTAGGCACAACAAACCTTTTATGTCTCATCAGCTGTACTGTTCTATTAAAATATCAATGTGATGTCATTTTTTTATACCATCGTGTGTGCTGATTTATCCCTTGTGTGCTGATTTACCACTGTGCGTGCTGAATTACCAATTCTGTGCGCTGTATTACAGAGGTGTCGTACTTAGTAACATCAAGGTTCAAAATAAATGAAACGGGTTAAGACGACTTACAGTAGAGCTTTGTGTTGTTCCATGACACGCTCCTCCAGCTTGGGTGTCTGTTTGGGCAACATCTTGAACTCAGAGATGTAGCCAGGGGGGTGGTCTTCGGGGTCGTAGTCTCCAACCTCCGCTGCAAACCAATGAACATTATTACTGCACAGTATTAAACACTGTAACCCGTGATCAGTCCAGTATCATTCACTATCACCATCAGTCCGATTCAGTGTCTATAAGAAATTGCATTTATCATGTTTGTAATTTCTTCATTACTTCTATTCTTTTTGCACTTCATGTTAGATTTTTCCCTTGGCTGGTCCCTAGTGCTGTGAATGTAAAAGTATGGCATCAAAATATTTGCATTAGTCTCGTTAATACTGAAAGCACGGATTCAGTGTCTATAAGAAATTGCATTTATCATGTTTGTAATTTCTTCATTACTTCTATTCTTTTTGCACTTCATGTTAGATTTTTCCCTTGGCTGGTCCCTAGTGCTGTGAATGTAAAAGTATGGCATCAAAATATTTGCATTAGTCTCGTTAATACTGAAAGCACGGATTAACTTAACCCTTTGACTCCCGCACCCAATCCACCAACTGCAAAAACTTAACTCTTTGATTCCCTCGCCCTGTCCTCCAACTCCCCATAGGAAGCTGGTGGATAGGGTGAGGGAATCAAAGGGTTATGTTTTTGCTTTGTTAGCATGGTCGACAATGCAGGATGCTGGTGGACAGCTTGTGGGAGTCAAAGGGTTAAACTGAAAAGTAGGGGGGGGGGGGGGGGGGGATTTTGGGGGGGGGGATTTATGCACTTTGTGGTCCTAGTTACAAATGACAGTAGTCTTAACACACTCTCACACTCACTCTCTCTCCCATTATCATTATTAGTGTTTAAGCCCAGCCAACTGCTCAAAACCACAACAGAGTGATAACCATCTCAAACAAGACACAACATTCAAGCACATCCATGACCTGGGGGGAAAAGAACACTCAGAAAAGAACATTCAGAACAAATACCACTGCAGCCACACAAATAGTATACATATATGTGGTCATTCTGCCAAATTTACCATCAGAGGGAATGAAAAAAATAAACCTGAACAGAATTCATAAATATAAGTACTCAGAAACATACACGGAAACTCACATGATATAATACCTAAACTTGCTATTGTGTAGTTCTTAGAGATAAAACTGCAATAAATACACACATACCCTATAATCAGTCCTAACAGACACAGAAAGTACACTCTATGGGAACATACAGGTGAATGGACCAGCACGGCCGAAAATGATAGGAAAAGATGACAAAAAGAGAACGCAGAAAGAAAGAGAGCGACAGAAAAGGGGAAATTTCTAACAAATATTTTCCAGAAGTTAGGGATACTATCACAACAGAAAGAGTCCCCAGCATCCCCATAGAGGATCTGTTTCTCTTGCCATGAGAACTTTCTCATCATTTCTGTTCCAATGAAAGAAAGTTCATGGATTCTTCTCATTACCTGAACATACTGGACTTTCAAATTGTCATGTTACTGATTTAATAATCAAATGTTAAAAAAAATGCCTTGCCCTAAAAAGATACTACCTGTACATACTGGACTTTCAAAACTATTGTCAATGTCATGTTATCTATTTAACCCTTTGACTCCCGCACCCTGTCTACTAGCACTTCGTCTTGTCAACTATGTCAGCAAAGCTGAAACTTAACCCTTTGATTCCCTCACCCTATCCACCAGCTTCCTGCAGGAAACTGGTGGATAGGGTGAGGGAGTCAGAGGGTTCAGTTTTTGCAGTTGGTGAGTAGGATGCGGGCGTCAAAGGGTTAATAATCAAATGTTAAAAAAATGCCTTGCTCCAAAAAGATAGATTACAAAATAAAGCATCTTACACTGCACAATGAATGCAGCCAGGGTGACAGCATCATCAGGAGAACAAAGCAAGCGGCCATGGTGCAGGTCTCGACGCAGTTGTAGGAACATGTAGTACCTGTAACACACAATACAAACCTGTGTGTTAACACAACATGTACTGTTTCTTGACTTTGCCATTCACAACAAGCAAA
>JAPXFY010000016.1:5396585-5414085 GCA_030674185.1 Monoplex corrugatus
CAGAATTGCCAGTACCTGATTCCCCCCCACCCCCCTTCTGCGCGCGCGCGCGCGTGCGCGTGTGTGTGTGTGTGTGTGTGTGTGTGTGTGTGTGTGTGTGTGTGTGCGCGCGCACGCGCTTGTGTGTGTGTGCGTGCGTGCGCGCTTGTGTGTGTGAGTGCACATGCATAATATCAAATACCAAGATCTTACAAGTCATACCAGTGGCTACATTATGGAAACATCAGGAACGCGTATCATCATCATCTTCTCCAACACACCTCCTCACACCTACAAAATGAAATCACCACGATAGCAAGGCATGAAAGGCAACAGAAGCCCGGACATTTCTTTTTCACAATGCAATGACGATGGAAATGGGGACAGTAGTAATGACGCTATGAATTCCTTTCGAACAGGGACTGCATGGCAGAACTATATTCAACTTTTTCTGTCATAACATTGCCCGCAGTTAAACCAGACTTGTGGGATGCAGACACATGCAATGCCTGGTCAAGAAATTTGAGCAATACAGTGCACACATTACGAGGGTAAAACTTGAGTGTGTGGTAGTCCATGGCCTTGGCGAAGCCACGGTAGTCCCAGTCTTCCCAACGACCCTATAGCACGTGCAATCGTGCTCACCCCGGGACAGGCACCAACTGGCGCAGAAAAATTCCTCAATAATTTCCAAGACCGACGGTGGTCCAAACACATGACATCCCTGTCGGCAGCCTGTTGTACTATAACCACCACTCCCTATGCTGACTGCTGCCTTCAAAAGTTTTGGTTCTTCCTCCTCCTACACCCACCTTCCCCGTCCCACTTTTCTTTTTTCACCGATCCCATCCCTTTCCCCCTTCTTATACTACAATTCCTCTTCCTCTCTCTCACATGCAAACGTGCACGCCCCACCTCCCCTCCTCCTCCCACCACAACTGGTTTCAATAATATGTCTTCCTTTCTGGCTTCTGAACAGACCTTTCTCGTTTTGTTGAGATCTCATCATTTCCACACTATATACTTTTCTTTTTTATTCCACAAACTGTCAATTACACAGGTAAATTTTCTTACATCATATCACTACCTACGGCTCAAGAAATAAGCATTATACTTTCCCCTCTTCTCTTCCTCCACGCCCCTTTCGCCTTTCTCGGCTTCAATTATCAATATCTTCAACTCCCCTTTGCCCCCCCCCCCCCCCCCAATCTCTCTCAAACACCCCTCCCTCCCTGAATCAACAGATGTACTTCCCGGAATTGGTTTCCACATCCTATGCATTTTTAAATGACTGATAGTTTTGCACCCATGAAACCAGGGTCCACATACCACTCCCCTGATACTCCACAGCCGATGAGCGATGATGACAGTAATAATGGGTGGGTGTCACCAGCAGACCGATGAAAGAAATGTCCTGAAAGCTGCATCTCTGAGAGGTCTCATCCATTCATTACTTGGAGAGGGGACCTTGCACACATCCTGCTCACCACGCCTTGCGGGGAAATGGGTGATCCATTTTCACTGCTAGTTCAGCTAGGAGTTTAGTGCAGTATCAGTGCCCGCTGCGTTTTGTGTGGTTCTCCCGGTGTTTGTTCCGGTTTGTCTGCACGTCTGCCTGCACATTATGTAGTGTGTGTGTGTGTGTGTGTGTGTGTGTGTGTGTGTGTGTGTGTGTGTGTGTGTGTGTGTGTGTGTGTGTGTGTGTGTGTGTGTGTGTGTGTGTGTGTGTGTGTGTGTGTGTCCCAACTTCTGCGCTGATCCCACACCACTCTATCTATGGCTTCACAACACACCAACACGCCCAAGGTCATTCATTCAAAGTCTCACTGCCATGCAGCCAATGGGAACCAGAGATATCATGCCGCCACGTGGCCACCCTTTAGAAGAGACTGCACTGCTGCTGCTACATTAAGTTACCCATCTCTCATTCCAGGTCTCTGACCTCCTCTATTCATTAGTCTTTCATTAGCAGGAGAAATCTTCCACATCCTTATAGTGCCTTGTGGGGATAAGAGTGATCCGTTCTCATTGCTGTTCGTCCTGGCCTTTTACTGCAATGCCTTTGCTAGTGGAGTTACCCATCTCTCTCTCTCTCTCTCTCTCTCTCTCTCTCTCTCTCTCTCTCTCTCTCCCAGGCACTTGACATTTGTAACGACAGGGTTTAGACTTGGTATTTCAGAAATAGCTTGTGTATCAATAGCTTGTCGTCAATGTGGATGTAAGAAATACAGTGAACAAGACATAATTTTTGCCTTACGAACACAACATACTACATACCATTGAAGTTGGCTATATCAAACCATTGAGTTTCGATGTTGCTTACTCTTGGCTTCTAAAAACAAAATGACACAGACTTCTGTCGATGTGTTTGTAGAAAGCAGTCAAGCCAAAATCTACTGCTGAATCATTATAATTAAGACCTATTCTTATTTCGATGTTCAAAACAACTGTCATGTAATCCGATCATGATGGTTATGTACTAGTATACGACTTGTTCCCTTCATCAGGGGAAATGGCTTCTCTATGAATAAACCATCTGATTCGAAATCATTCACTCAGTCTGAGGATGCAAATTTGAGTGTGTGTGTGTGTGTGTGTGTGTGTGTGTGTGTGTGTGTGTGTGTGTGTGTGTGTGTGTGTTGTGTGTGTGTGTGTGTGTGTGTGTGAGAGAGAGAGAGAGAGAGAGAGTGTGTGTGTGTATGTGTGTGTGTGTCTGTGCGCATGCATGCAATTGCATGTGTGCGCAAAATATAAAGAGAATACTTCTTCACGTATCCAAAATCAGAGATAATGAAATCATCCACCAGGTTGGTAAAACAACATTTTCACACCAAAAGGGGGGAAAAAATTTAAAAAGTAAAACATATCAATCATGATTTTGCCCTTAAAAAAACCCAATATGTGTGTGTGTGTGTGTGTGTGTGTGTGTGTGTGTGTTGTGTGTCTGTGTCTTGTGTTGTTGCTGTGTTGTGTGTGGGCGCGCGTGTCCGAGTGTGTGTGCGCAGGTGCGCGCGCATGTGTGCGTGTACGTGTGTACAAAAGCACGCACGCCTGCCTGCATGTGAACATGCATGCGTTCATGCACCTGCCTGCCTGTTTGGCTGTGTGCCTGTAACAGTTTAAAACTGTGCAGTTTCCCTGCTGCATTGGCATCCTAGAATTACTATCTCCTCTCTGTCTCTGTCAAACGTGTGGGATTTACGCACAGGTTTACGGCACCTGCCAAGATTTATTTTGGATCCCTCTTGGCATGACATTTGTGGCCAGGCATAAATAGAATTATTCACGCAACGGGAAACCTCTCTCTCTCTCTCTCTCTCTCTCTCTCTCAATAACTCAAATAACAATGAAATAAGCGAATCTCTCTTGCATTTTATGAAAACAAAATCAGCAGAACAAACTATGAAAACAGACATGCAGACAAGAAACAACCACACTGAAAAATCAAAACCAACCAAGAAAACACACAGAACACTGAAAAAATGACAAGACATTGTGCATCCAGTAAGTGCTGCATGCTTAATACGCTTGAACTGAACTACATGCGTGTTCTGGAAATATTACTCTTTGTAACAAACGGATAAAGAAAGTGAGAGGAAAAAATACATACATTCATCATTTGGTTTTAACACCCAAACTGCACATGTACTGTTTAGTACGAAAACCAATCATCTATGAATTGATCATATGGCATGTTCATTAATACTATTGCTACACACTTCTCAGTATCATAATCTGTTTTAATATACTTCCTAAATAAAACACCGATTCATCTTCATCATCATCAATATCACTATCATTACAACATCCATCCCATTTGCTAGTAGTGAAAAACAAACATCACATTTTATGGTGTTGAAAAACAAAGGAACGAACAAACAAATTGGACAGTGATCCGCATTCACTTCCCTTACACCATTGCAGGACTAGGTAATACATTTTTAAATACTACGTCATTTCTGAAGATGTCATAACACATAACACACACACCACACACACACACACCACACACACACATGAATGATCAAACAAACAAAACGAATGAATAAAAGGAACAATGAATGAACACACAAACAAACAAACAAATGACACACACACACATACACACACACACAAATTCACCGTGTTTAACAGGCATTTTAACCAACAACCACTAACCATCTCCAAACACTTGCAAACCAAAGCACGCATTCATCCATGTATTATGTCTTCCCTATGATAGCTGTGCAGCCTACAGGATCAGCTTACATCAGATAACATCCACGTTGTGATGATAAATGACTGACGAGGATGGAGGGAAATGGTTCATGATGCTGTGAAGTATGATTATGGTCTGATCAAAGAGGATCAATTTATTTGCTATTATTTTTGCTTAAAGCCCAACCGACTGTGTAGAGCCATATCAGGGTTATAACCATTTCAAAACATACTATACTTCAAGTCAACAGGAAAAAAGGAAAAGAAAATTAAGTACACGTTTAAATGCATTTGCGCACAAAATCTTAGGAGATGCCCCTGGCATTGACCACGCTGTCCAATTTATCACAAAGGGGATTTAAAAAGCATACCCAATTACAAAGATAACTAAGGACACCAAAATATATATATATATATAAAGGGGCCTAAATCACCTAAAATCGCTTCCACATATCTCATTTCCCCGAGTCAAAAATCCACATATCTCATTTCCCTGAGTCAAAAATGCACTTACACATGTATCCAATTGTCATCCTACGAGAAAGTACGTAAGACTTTATCGAACACATACAGGTGAATGGACCAGTAAGGCAGAAAATGATCAGAAGAAATGACAGAAAGCAAAGGAACAAGGCAGAAACAAAGAAAGTGACAGAAAAGATGAAATTTCTAGAACAGAGTTTCCAGAAGATGGAGATACTATTTATATTGAAAGAGCCCCCCACATCCCCACAGGGGAGATGATCAAGTTAAAATAAACAAACAAAATGGATAAAAAAAAATGTTAAATGGTCAAACCAATATAACACCTCCATTTTTACTTATAAAGAAATACAGAAATCCACATTTTCTACTCCTCAACGTCACTATGATCTTGTAGTGGCATCAAACAAAGCACAATCTTGATGTGAACTAAGGACACTGGTACATTGTCATAACTCTGAAAACAGAATATAAATATTGCCTACTGTTTCTGAAAAAAAGCTGCTCACACGAATTATTGGAAAAACAAACAAACAAAAACCCTGCTGATTTGAGGCACTCCTTTGATCCGTATGATCTTGGCACTGGCGCCATGACTTAATAAAATTGCATTGCGACACCTTGGCACTTGTCATCTTTGACCCAGTTGGTCAAGATCTGTCCATAAACAGCCGAGAAAATCTTATGACTCATATCGGTAACAGACAAACTGACACACCTCCCTCTCTGGTCGATATGAAATTATCTCCGTTATATTCACAAAAGGAAGGCAGAAAAAAATGGGGTTTTAATAAAAAGCACAGGCAGGTCTCAGAGGCTTCAACTTCTCTCAGTGCCAGTATGATTACGGTGATGCAAAACTCTCTCTCTCTCTCTAGTCTCTCTCTCTCTCTCTCTCGTTAGCTCGTTCACTTTCTTGTTGCTTTACTGTAATTATCGTATTATGCCATGGAGTTTCATCAACTTACATAATTGTTGAAAAGGATAAGGTTAAATAGTTAATGATGTTACAGAATTTCATTACCGTCTGAACTGATAATGGGCATCGGTGTAAATAGTTAATTATGTTGTAGAGTTTCCTTTTAAAATTTAATCTAACTGATGATAAGAATCTGGTTATATCATTAAAGATGCCGTCAAATTTCATTGCAGCATGAACTGATAATGAAAATGGGGATACACCAATCACTGATGCTATAAAGTTGGATCTAATTACAGACCCAGCCTACTTAATCAGGCCTTGATTTACTTAGTCTGGAACAACTTAATGAGGCCTCCCCTGTGGGGATGCCGGGGACTCTTTCAGTATAAACACTATCCCCAACTTTGGAAATTCGGTGCAAAAAATTTCATCTTTCCTGTCACTCTCTTTGTTTCTGCCTTGTTCCTTTGTTTTCTGTCATTTCTTCTTATCACTTTCTGCCTTGTTCCTTTGTTTTCTGTCATTTCTTCTTATCACTTTCTGCCTTGTTCCTTTGCTTTCTGTCATTTCTTCTTATCACTTTCTGCCTTGTTCCTTTGTTTTCTGTCATTTCTTCTTATCACTTTCTGCCTTGTTCCTTTGTTTTCTGTCATTTCTTCCTGTCACTTTCTGCCTTGTTCCTTTGTTTTCTGTCATTTCTTCTTATCACTTTCTGCCTTGTTCCTTTGCTTTCTGTCATTTCTTCCTGTCATTTTCTGCCTTGTTCCTTTGCTTTCTGTCATTTCTTCCTATCATTTTCTGCCTTGTTCCTTTGTTTTCTGTCATTTCTTCCTACCATTTTCTGCCTTGTTCCTTTGCTTTCTGTCATTTCTTCCTATCATTTTCTGCCTTGTTCCTTTGCTTTCTGTCATTTCTTCCTATCATTTTCTGCCTTATTCCTTTGTTTTCTGTCATTTCTTCCTGTCATTTTCTGCCTTGTTCCTTTGTTTTCTGTCATTTCTTCCTATCACTTTCTGCCTTGTTCCTTTGTTTTCTGTCATTTCTTCCTATCACTTTCTGCCTTGTTCCTTTGTTTTCTGTCCTTTCTTCCTGTCACTTTCTGCCTTGTTCCTTTGCTTTCTGTCCTTTCTTCCTGTCACTTTCTGCCTTGTTCCTTTGCTTTCTGTCATTTCTTCCTGTCACTTTCTGCCTTGTTCCTTTGTTTTCTGTCATTTCTTCCTATCATTTTCTGCCTTGCTGGTCCATTCATCTGTATGTGTTCAATCGTCTGACATTCTTTCTCTTAGGATTGATAACTGGGTCCATGTATTAAGTGCATTTTTGGCTCTAGGGAAATGAGATATGCAGAAGCAATTTTAGCTCATTTATGCCTGTTTTCATATATGTTTTTAAGTTCTGTAGTTATGTTTAATTAAATTTGTAGTTGGGTATGTTTTTTAACTCCCCTGTGCGATAAATTGGACGGATGGGGTCAACACCACGGGCATCTCCTTAGATTATGTGCACGAATGCACTGATATGTGTACTTAATTTTCTGTTCATATCCCCCCACCCCTCCACCCCCTCCTATTGAAGTACTGTGTATGTGTTACAACGGTTATAGCTCTGACATGGCTCTAGGCAGTCGGCTGGGCTTTAAGCAACAATACTTAATGAGGCCTTACAGACTGAAACTACTTAATCAGGCCTTAATATATTTACTCAATCAGGCCTTCATTTACTTAACTCTGAAACCATTAAATCAAGTCCTAATTTACTTGCACCCTGGAACTATCATATCACAGTATGGTGTCGTTAATTGCCAGTCTGCCTATATCTATGATCATACCACAGTGGGATAGAGCCAGTTACCAGTCTATGTCTATGATCATATCATATTGGGACAGAGCCAGTTACCAGTCTATGTCTATGATCATATCATATTGGGACAGAGTCAGCTGCCAGTCTCCTTACCCATGTCTACGAGCAGCTAGCTCACTGTTGGTTCCCGCGAGGCTAACTTTGATATTTCAGGGTGGTTGTATTGCAAATTACTGCCTCTGGCAGTCATATGAGCTGCATTTTTGTTGTTGTTACAATCGAATGTTTCTGCATGAAATGTAGGCTGTTCCCCTGAGATAAAGTATTACACAGACATAGACAGACATAACAGACAGACAGACAGACAGACAGACAGACCAGACCAGACAGACAGACAGAGATGGATGGATGGATGGATGGATGGATAGATAGATGGATGGATGGATGGATGGATGGATGGATGGATGGACGGACAGATAAAGCACCATAATAATAATTATGTGATTATCTTTTTCTCTGCAATCATGGATTTTTGCCAGGATAACATTTATTGCTGTGGGTTTTTTTTTAATGTGTATAACGTGTATGCTGCAACAGAAACCTCTGTTTATCGTCCCACATATCAAGACTAATTAGCATCCTGCACACCACTCCAGGTTTCATGCAGAAAAGTAGTAGAAGGACCCTCAAACATCAATCAGGAATCGCACTTCGGGCCTCTCGTGTCCAAGATGGGTGCTCTAACTACTGGGCCACCAATCCACAAACTACATTCGATGGTTACCTCCTAGAATGGTGTATCACAGAAATAAAAAGGGCAGACACACCACTGCACGCACGCAAGCACGAGCGCACACACCCGGCAGTGTAGTCTCAGCCTTACCACTGAAAAATCCCAAAGCTCACTCTCCTCCTCTATTCAGAAGCTAACCCCACTGAAAACCACAAAAACAATCTTGAGCTGGTCCACAGGGGAATGGAACCCTGGTCCCGTACTTTGTCAACTTGTAGCATTAACCACTTCATTACTGCTGCATGGGTGACTCATTTCATCCCGTCACATCCATTAAAAGGTCGTCTGTGTGTTTATGTGCGTCCTATTATTTCATTTTATTCATCTTCTTCTTCTTCTTTTTTTTTAAAGACATCAACACTGAGTTGTTTTTAACGTGGTGTTAGCCCTATTGTGGCCATAGCATCAGCTGGACTATAAGCAACAGGAACTGAAGTGTACTGAACATTCGACTAAAACACGCCAAGCTTGGCTACTTGCCGTCACACTTTCACAACAGAGAAAGCGTATGTGCGCATTAATCAAAATTTCACAATGCTATGATGATGGTGGTGGTGGTGGTTATGATGATGACGATGACGACGACGGCGATGACGATGATGATGACGACGACGACGACGACGACAACGATGAGAATTATGATGCTATGAAATTCTATTCTGGATCGAGACCGCATGAAAGAGCTGTATTCTACGCTTCCTTTCATAAAATTTCCTGGTGTTGACCAGGCTCGAGAGATACAGACACATGTAGTGTTAAGAAAGTTTGAGCAACATCCTCAATGTTGCATCAGTAAAGTGGATGTAAAAATCCCCTAATGAATGCAGGAAAAGAATTAATCCCACATCTCAGTCAAATGTATACAGCAGACAGTCCGATTTGAGAACAACAATTTTTAGCTCATCCATAGGGGAATTGGAACCCTGGTCCCAGAGCTTGTAAATTCGTGGCATTAATCGCTACACGACAGCTACGTGGACGACTCCTTTCAACTTACCACAACCATTAAAAGCTCGTCTGTGTCTTCATGTGTGTCAGACCGTCACACGCTAATGCTGCTGGCTACTCGCATTATCCAGAAACATGAACAGAAGGATCGGCGCCTGCAGGGTTTCGACAGCGTCACGGCTGTTTGGACTGTATCTGGACATGAGCACCATCTGGATACAGCGTTTTGAAATGAAGCGTACAACTTGAACCATGCATGAAAACTTCTATTTTTGCCAATGCAGCCACGCGCTCTTGCTCGCTGTGTTTCGGCTCACCAAATACCCACCCACCCTCTCTCTCTCGTACCCACCCACCACACCCCCTCTCTCTCTCTCTCTCGGTATCCCTGAAAAGGGAATAATCAGTGTTTCTTCATTCATCAGTTGCAACTGTCATATTGAAAATCCTATATTTCTGAGCGTTTATAATTTTGTCCGAGCGTTTATAATTTTGTCTGTGCGATTAATTCTCGTAGCCGATTCCTTGCTGCAGCGGATAATGCCAGATTGTACAGACAGTACCCCGTCCCAACACATGATTTTGCTTGACTGATGCCAACGATGAGACTGCACGTGTTCCATGCCTCGCCTTCAACCAACCGCCTAGTCTTAATATTTCCCCCACCGATACAACACATCCCCCATCTGCCCCAACCCCCGCCCAGAGCGAAAGGCTGATAATTTGGATAGTACTTGAAGCCCATGGGTGTAAACATCTCACCTGACTGCTTGGGTTCGGGTCTGGCTCTGGTCAGGCTTTGTGCATGTAGCCTCCAGCCCACCCAGCTGTGGCTGGGTACCTAACCTTGTTCTGGTTCAAGAAGACAAAGCAGCGAGGGAGAGAAGACTGGCACCATGCTCACAATACAGGCCTTGAGGAAAAGTTGACGTCTTTACCACCTCGCCGCCACAACTCCCTACGACCTTCGAGTGATGGGACAACATCCACCTTACTGTCCTAAGCCTTCTGCAGCACTGTGACCACCTGGCCATGTGCTCTGCAGCAGCGAGACAGGCATAGAACGCACACCACGGAGTAAGTTACCTGTCTCTTCGTTCATGTCTCCTCCAACCAACCGTTTTCCTTCAATATCTCCCCCACCAATACAATCTGTGTATCCTGCCCATCTCCCCCCTCCCCTTCCCGTCCCTGGCAGCTGTTTTTCCTAATGGCCATCACTATGCAAAACAGCCTGAGCCACTGTCTATTAAAGTTCACCCAGGGGAGGCTTCCCATATAGAAGATAGGCCATATTCGTGGAGGGAAAACTGTTGGTAAAAGCAGAATCCAACGGTAAAAGGTCTTTGCATTTTTGCCATATCATCGGCAGTTACTGCCTGTCTTCCACCCCCACCCCCCACCCCCCGCACACACACACAAAAAAAACACCACTACAAAAACTACTCTTTCACATACCTATCCTACCCCTTGTCCAAAATCGTCCTAACCCCCTTTACGATCAAGGTATGATTCTTTCGACTGCACAAGCTTGTAAAAAAAAAAAAAAAATCAGTTTTAATAACAGTCTGTAAATCACATACACATACGCATGCACACGCGCGCGCGCGCGCACAGAGAGAGAGAGAGAGAGAGAGAGAGAGAGAGAGAGAGAGAGGAGAGAGAGACAGAGAGAGAGAAGAGAGATAGAGAGAGAGAGAGAGAGAGAGAGAGAGAGAGACTTTGTACTTCTCAATGTCACGCTGACACTGAAGAAGATTCAGACGAAATAAAACATGATGCGAGGGCAATGGTAGACTGTCACTACAGTGAACACACAATGTAAGTATTGTCACTACAGTGAACACACAATGTAAGTATTGTCATTACAGTGAACACACAATGTAAGTATTGTCACTACAGTGAACACACAATGTAAGTATTGTCACTACAGTGAACACACAATGTAAGTATTGTCACTACAGTGAACACACATGTAAGTATTGTCACTACAGTGAACACACAATGTAAGTATTGTCACTACAGTGAACACACAATGTAAGTATTGTCACTACAGTGAACACACAATGTAAGTATTGTCACTACAGTGAACACACAATGTAAGTATTGTCACTACAGTGAACACACAATGTAAGTATTGTCACTACAGTGAACACACAATGTAAGTATTGTCACTAATAATAATAATAAATAATAATTACAATATTTATATAGCGCAAAATCTTGATAAAATCAAATCTAAGCGCTGAAGCAGACACACACGCAGGCACGCACGCTCGCACACACACGCACGCACACATACAGACACACACACAACACACACACACACACACACACACACACACACACACACCCACACACACGCATGGCTATAAATGGGGAGAAAGAATAAAAGCAATAAAAGCAAGAATAAAAGCAATGGAAAATTATAGAGAGCATAGCATACAATTATATATATATAACCATGTGATTCCCTCCGAGCGGAGACAGGCTGCAGAGGGGAGGATTGAGTGAGGTTAGGATTTTATGCAGGAGAGAAAAGGTGGTTTTTGAGAGCGGACTTGAAGGAGACAAAAGTAGGTTGCTGACGGACTGAGAGAGGAAGTTTGTTCCAGGAGAGTGGACCAGAAACAGAGAAGGCTCGTGGACCATAGGTATTGAGCTTAGTGCGTGGAAAGCGAAGAGTCAGAGGATCAGAGGCAGAGCGGAGGGTACGTGAGGGAACATAGATCTCAAGTAGGCTTGACAGGTAATCGGGGCTGCGTTATTGAGGCTTTTGTAGCACATGGTGTCTAGTTTGTACTGTATGCGCTTTGATACAGGGAGCCAGTGAAGTTGTGCCAGGAGAGGAGATATGTGGTCAGCTTTTTTTCACTACAGTGAACACACAATGTAAGTATTGTCACTACAGTGAACACACAATGTAAGTATTGTCAAAAGTTCTTGATAAAAGTGCTGTTCACACCACACCTTCCTAAAAAAAAGTTCTTTTTGTTAAGCACTTTTTTGGTCTGTGTAACCTTGACCTGGCTACCATGATTTCCTTACGCATCCGTGACTCCTTAATGGTCTACACCTCTGAGCAATTGGTACGGGTCTTTCAAGGAACGACGAAAATCCTGTAATACATTTCTGTCATGACACTTTCGTAAGTAAGTCCATTTTCTGTCTTATTTTTAAAGGAGATTCATAAAGAACACACAGTGTGACATACCCTCTGAAAAAGAAGACATGACAATTCAAAAAGAAGCTATAACCATTGCATACCTCTATTGTCACATGGGAGAAAACATCTTCAGTACACACACACACACACACACACATCAAAACACACACACACACACACACACACACACGTGCGTGTGAGAGAGAGTCTGTGTATGCATGCGCGCGCATGCGTGTGTGTATGCGCGTGCATGCACGCGTACACTAGCACACAACATACGCGCATGCAAGCATCAATGTATGCATGTATATGACAACCACTGTCGCTCACTACAGCGCTTTTCCTTCACATTTTCACCATCCTGTGGCTACAATCATCTTCACAACTTTTCACACACTCACAGAAATAGCAACACATCAATAAATCATCAGGAACACTATATCTTCGTTTCTGTAGCACACGACATTTCCAGACCTCCAGCCGTAACTACTGTACACTGGATGCGTATTTGACAGCTCTCCAAGACTCTCTGAAGCTGCCATCACAAGTTCCATTGGTTTAAGCATCGCGTTCGCACGCCAAGTTGCGAGTTTGAATCCGAGAAGTGTTATACTAACCTGGCCTCATTCCATGTTAAGTGTTGTCATTGTGGTGATGACTGGTTACTGCTAGATCTCCTGCCCTTTCCTCTAACTGTGTCATGATGAAGAATAGAGGGGGATAGGGAGAGGGAAGGGGTAGGGAGTGAGTGTATGTGTGCGTGCGTTGAGTGTGCGTGCATGCCAGCGCATGCTCACACACGCATGTACACATGTATGCGGGCATGAGTGCGTGCATGCATGAGTGCGAGTACCCGTGTACAGGTACGCGTGTGAGCATGAGTAGGAGTGTATGTGTGCGCATGCATGCTTTGTGTGTGTGTGTGTGTGTGTGTGTGTGTGTGTGTGTGTGTGTGTGTGTGTGTGTGTGTGTGTGTGTGTGAGCATATCTGTGTGCGCGGCGCACGCGCGTGTGTAAAACACGAGACCTGAAAACTACCTCCCTGTTCAAAAAACATTATAACAATGTAGGCTACTGTTGCGTCCAAGCCTATATGGTTCCTCAGGGCAAAATATTTACCTCCACTGCACGATCGTGCGGTGTGTGTGGTGGTGTGTGTGTGGTGTGTGTGTGTGTGTGTGTGTGTGTGTGTGTGTGTGTGTGTGTGTGTGTGCGCGCGCGTGTGTGTGTGTGTGTGTGCGCGCGGTGTGCGCGCGTGTCTATGTGTGTATGTGTGTGTGTGTGTCAGGATGTCAGACCTGTGGTAATTGCAGTTGTACTCTGACATCACAGAGCTGGTTCCATATGTTGCAATTCAGTTTTCATGCCACGCATCGCCAATACAGCTGTATCACTACAAAAAGCTACAGGCCTATTGTGTATTAATTGAACACTTGCCAGCGTTTGCTGTCCGTTTGGTCTCCTCCTCACCCAGTCATCTCTCTCTCTCTCTCTCTCTTTCTCTTTTCCCCCTACCTCTCCATATCTCTCTAATTAAATGTGGCGAGCATGATATGTTCGTAGCTGTCGCCTTACCTCGCTCTGTATTCCGCTAACCTGTCCCTTTTTTTGTTTGTTTGTTCCCCCCCCCCCCCCCCCCCCCCCACCTCGAACTGACACTTTCCTTCCCGATAGGACGCCACCACACCCACCCCCTTCAAACCCCCCTCCCCTCCCACCTACTTGCCGGAAAGATGCATGCATACACTTCGCAACAATGACAGACCGATACAGTTATAATAACAATAATTTCACTTGTATAGCGCAAAAAGTGCATGTCAAAGTGTTCAACCCACCTAACAACAACAACAACAACAAAACAAAACCCACAAGATAGATAGGACCTCAAAACCTTGCCAGCGTACAGGGCCTATGCATATACTATCGTTTGTGCCACGACTATTTCAGATCTTCACCATCACGTGGCAACGGTGCACATGAATTTTTTTCCGGATTGCAGAGATGCTATCTTAAGAAACTGAAACTGAATCAAAATGACGAGCCTGTGCTGTGCTCTCTCTCTCTCTCTCTCCCTCCCTCTCTCTCTCCCCCTCCCTCCCCCTCCCTCCTCTCTCTCGCACTAAACACACACACACACACACACACACACACACACACACACACACAATAAGAGACAGACAGAGAGCGAAGACAGAGACAGAGACAGAGACAGACAGAGAGCAGAATCTTCAACCAGAAAAATGATGCAGATTATTCTTTTGAAGCGAAGACCCTTTCTTTCTCCCTGCATACGACATGATAGGATTTTCTGTCTTCAGCAGCATGGCTCACACACATCTTAATGCATAACAAATTCAAAACGAAGCTGCTGACACACTTTGGAGTTGTGGCTGTTATTGTTGTTGTTGCTGCTGTTGTTCATTGCATAATAACGTCTACCAAAGTGTGTCCTGATACACTTTTGGAATGCTGTTGCTGTGGTTGTTGTTACTGCTGTTTGTTTGTTGTTGTTGTTAATACTGTCATTGTTCATCGCATAACATCTACTAAGAATCTTCTTATACATTTTTGGAATGTTGTTGTTGCTGCTGCCGCTGTTGTTGTTGTTCATGTATGATATCCACTAAGAAACTTCTTACACTTTTGGAATGCTGTTGTTGCAGTTGTTATTGTTGGCGATGACTGCTGTTGTTCTCTGAATAATATCTATCACAAGTCTTTTCATACACTTCAGAATGTTGCTGCATTTGTTGTCCTTGTTGTTACTACTGTTGACAAAGCTGTTGTTGGTCATCGTGTATCTATTACAAGTCTCCACATACTCTTCGCAATGTTGCTGCATTTGTTATTGTTGCTGATATACTGTTATTGTTTATAACACAATCATGTCTTCACAAGTCTCCTCATACACTTCAGAATATTGCTGCAATTGTTGGTCCTGTTGTTACTGTCGCCGATACTGCTGCTGTTGTTCAATGCACTATAACGTCTATCACAAGTCTCCTCATACATTTTGGAATGATGTTCCTGCAACTGTTATTCTTGTTGTTACTGTTGCTGAAACTGCTGTTGCTTATCGTCGCATAATAATATCTATCACAAATCTCTTCATATACTTCGGAATGTTTGTTGTTGTTGTTGTTTTGTTGTTGTTGTTGTTGCTGTTGCTGCTGCTGCTGCTATTATTATTCACAACAGTGTCTACAAAAAAATTTCCTCACATGTTTGGAATGTTGTTGTTGCTCCGGCCTGTTGCTTTTGTTGTTACTGCTGTTGTCGTTCATTGCATACCATTTCTATCGCAAATCTCTGACATGTTTTTCAGCTGTTGTTTTTGATGTTCTGAGAAAGCTGGCAGAAGCTGGTGGACTGAGCGAAGGGGCGAAAGGTAGGAGATGGAGGGACAATATGGGGTGGGGTGGGTATCTACCTGTAGGGCAGAGGATGGTGTATGAAGACAGGGAGGGATACAAAACAGAAGGGCGTACAACCGTATCAGCTTACCTAGCAATCTCCTCCAGTGGGCGGATATCAAGAGTAGACGAGCACACCTGTCTTAAAGACCTGGAGCTGTGGACGTGTACACAAAAGGGGAGGGGGCTGACAGAACGAGGATGCGAGTTACGTGACAGAGATTGAGATGGTGTGTGAGTAAGTGAGTGAGAGAGAATGAGTGAGTGAGTGAGTGAGTGAGTGTGTGTGTGTGTGTGTGTGTGTGTGTGTGTGTGTGGTGTGTGTGTGAGTGAGTGAGTGAGTGTGGTGTGTGTGTGTGTGTGTGTGTGTGTGTGTGTGTGTGTGTGTGTGTGTGTGTGTGTGTGGTGTGTGTGTGTGGAGAGAGGAGAGAGAGAGAGAGAGAGAGAGAGAGAGAGAGAAAGAGAGAGAGAGAGAGAGAGAGAGAGACGCGAGGGAAGGATTTGACGACGACGACGATCACGATGATGATGATGATGATAGTGGTGGTGGTGATGATGATGATATGATGACGATGACAAAGGTGATGACGACGATGATGATGATCGTAAGAAACACACGAACACATACATAAAGACACAAACAAAACAAAGAGTGCTGATAGCATACACTCACCTGGTGATCTCCTCGTGTAGTTTCATGGGATCCTCAGGGTAGAACTTAGCACGAAAACACAACACCATCGGATTCACCCCTGAAACACAAGAACGATAACAACCCCATAAATAACAACACAAACTGCTGTTACAACTACACTACTACTACAACAACTACTACTACTACTACTAAGAAGGGGAAAGAAGACTAATAAAGGTTGTTCCATGACACTGATATCACAGTGGAGCCAGGTGGTAGAGGCCTAAGTTTTCCCTGGTGCATTTACTCTACTTTCCCGCTTTACCTTTCCCAACCCTGACCAAGATCAGTTACTCTCATAACTGAGTCAACTGGAGACTACAAGAACAAAATTCTCTTTCTCTCTCTCCTCTCTTCTCCCCCCCCCCCCCCCCCCCCCTTTTTTTTTCCAGACTTGAACCCACAGTTTGCTGAAAAGTGGGAGTCATGCCTCAAGGTCAACCTAACACACACCACCACCATGGGAATCTCACCTGCACAACAAAACACAACACAAACACAACACAACAAAAACAACCCCATAAATCATGCATCATTTTTCTTCAGTGGGAGGAGGGAGTGTGTGTGTGCCTGTTCTTTGTTGCTAACAAATAAACCCGTTTACTTGGCAGGAAAAGACCGATTCGGAAAGGGGCGAGAGAGAGAGAGAGAGGGGGGGGGGACATGTCAAGGTTGGATATAAACACGCAATTCTGAATGAGACAGACGGGAAGGAGACGGAGGAGGGGTAGGGACTGAGAGAGAGAGAGAGAGAGAGAGAGAGAGAGAGAAGACAGACAGAGAGAGAGAGAGAGAGAGAGAGAGAGAAGAAGAGAGAGAGAAGACAGAGAGACAGACAGACAGACAGACAGAAGAGGGTGGTGGTGGATGAACTGAACTGATGTCTTGCAACATAAAAACTGTCCTGTTCGTTTCCCATCTTCATAATACTCCATTATTTCTGTCAGTGTCAGATTAGCGTTTCACAGATCCTGACCCCTCCCTTCCCCGCTTTTTCAAGACCTTGCCAGCGCAAAGGGTTTTTGTACAGTTCAAGGACTCTTGCCAGATAACAGTGCACGGGACAGACCGCATATGGGACTGTACGAGTGCGATGAGTCCGTCT
>JAPXFY010000016.1:5421585-5501585 GCA_030674185.1 Monoplex corrugatus
GTAGTAATACTAATCAGGCGTACGATTCATTCATTACACACACACACACACACACACATATGACGTTTGTATGTACGTCCGTATGTACGTACGTACGTATGTATGTTTGTATGTATGTATGTATGTATGTATTATATGTATGTATGTATGTATGTGTATGTATGTATGTATGTATGTATGTATGTATGTATGTATGTATGTGTATGTATGTATGTATGTATGTATGTACGTACGTACGTATGTATGTATGTATGTATGTATGTATGTATGTGTATGTATGTATGTATGTATGTATGTATGTATGTATGTGTATGTATGTATGTATGTATATGTATGTATGTATGTATGTATGGTATGTATGTATGTATGTATGTATGTATGTGATGTATGTATGTGTATGTATGTATGTATTGTATGTATGTATGTATGTGTATGTATGTATGTATGTATGTGTATGTATGTATGTATGTATGTGTATGTATGTATGTATGTATGTATGTATGTATTATGTATGTAATAGCTGCATGTATGTATGTATCTATGTATATTGTATGTATGTATCTATGCATATACGTATGTATACCATTGGGTCAGGCGCGCGCCATGTGTGTGTTTATCAGAGAATGCGTGTATGTATCAGTGTCTGCGTGTGTATTTTTATGTGCATATAAATCTACATAATTATGTAATCAAACACCATTTGATGTTTATTCTGAATCGAGAAAGGCTAAGGTCTCTCTACCACCCCACTCCCTAACAATCTCTGGGCCAGGGACAACAACGTCCTTGTCCAACCTGTCTGTTCTGTCACAAACCCAAACATAAGGGCGACAGCGTGCACGGCGGTGTGCCGACATTGTTTATTATAAATAAAACTACTGTTATCTCCAACTTATCTCTGTGCATCATCGGCAGCCTTCATTTTCTAAGGATAGAGAGAGCATCAGTGAGCTTACTGCCATCTGTTGTCTCCAGCTGTCACTCTCGGGGATGGTATGTACCTCCTCTCCACCCATAACGCCATCCTCTCCCCCCCCCCCCCCACACACACTCTCTCTCTCCAAACATATACAGTCTCTCTCTCCACAACACACACACACACAACACACACACACAACTCTACACATGCTCTCTCTCTCTCTCTCACACACACACAAAAACACATCTCTCTCTCTCTCTCTCCACAACTTCATCATCAGCCATATGTCAATGTTTGACCACCTCCACCAGCCTCGCCCATCCCACACCACTTCTCTCTCTCACTCACTCTCTCTCTCTCTCTCTCCCTACTCACACACACACACACACACACACACACACACACACACACACACACACCGAAACTACCCTTCCTGTCTCGCTCCCTCAGTTAGTTGACCGTCCAACACGTGTCCTAGTCATCAAAATCATATCGTTCATTCTCCTATGAGTCACACACACACACACACACACACACACACCACACACACACACACACACACCACCGCACGCACGCACGCACGCACGCACACACACACACACCACACACACAGAGTACACTCGCACACACACACATGCAAACACATTCGTGCACACGCAAGTTCAGGAGGGGTTTACAATACTGGGAAAAGTCCAAACGCGTTCCTCCCCAAACCGCACACAATGAAGCAGATTCCTTGAGCCCGTGCAAAACCCTGGCAACGTCTTGAAACGGGGGCGGGGGGTGGGGTGGGGTGGGGGGGGGAGAACGAGGACTTAAGAAACACTACACTGACATCACCAGAATGAATGGAGAATTAAAATGGGCAGCGAACTACTCTCTCTCTCTCTCTCTCTCGGTGTGTGTGTGTGTGTGTGTGTGTGTGTGTGTGTGTGTGTGTGTGTGTGTTGTGGTGGTGTGGCGTGTGTGTGTGTGTGTGTGTGTGTGTGTGTGTGTGTTCGTTGTGTTGTGTGTTGTCTTGTTGTTGTGTGTGTTGTGTGTGTGTAACCACCTCACACTACCGACAGCAACTACCTCATACCACAACAACAGGAACAGTAACACCAAGAACCTTACAAAAACAAAACCTACCACAAACAACACCAACAACAACAATGACCACCTCATGCCATTATCGCCAATAACAGCGACTATCTCATTCCATCATCATCATCACCACCACCAACAACAGCAGCAACCACATACCATCATCATCACCACCACCACCAACAGCAGCAGCAACCTCATACCATCATCATCACACCACCAACAGCAGCAGCAACCTCATACCATCATCATCACCACCACCAACAGCAGCAGCAACCTCATACCAATCATCATCACCACCAACACAGCAGCAACCACATACCATCATCATCACACCACCAACACAGCAGCAACCTCATATCATCATCATCACCACCACCAACAGCAGCAGCAACCTCATATCATCATCATCACCACCACCAACAACAGCAGCAACCACATACCATCATCATCACACCACCAACAACAGCAGCAACCACAACCATCATCATCACACCACCAACAACAGCAGCAACCACATACCATCATCATCACCACCACCAACAACAGCAGCAACCACATACCATCATCATCACCACCACCACAACAGCAGCAGACCTCATAAACCATCATCATCACCACCACCAACAGCAGCAGCAACCTCATATCATCATCATCACCCCACCACAACAGCAGACAACCTCATACCATCATCATCACCACCACCAACAGCAGCAGCAACCACATACCATCATCATCACACCACCAACAACAGCAGCAACCTCAAACCATCATCACACCACCACCAACAGCAGCAGCAACCTCATACCATCATCATCACCACCACCAACAACAGCAGCAACCACATACCATCATCATCACCACCACCAACACAGCAGCAACCACATACCATCATCATCACCACCACCAACAGCAGCAGCAACCACATACCATCATCATCACACACCACCAACACAGCAGCAAACCTCAAACCATCATCATCCACACCACCACACAGCAGCAGCAACCTCAAACCATCATCATCACCACCACCAACAGCAGCAAGCAACCTCAAACCATCATCATCACACCACCAACAGCAAGCAGCAACCTCAATACCATCATCATCACCACCACCAACAGCAGCAGCAACCTCATACCATCATCATCACCACCACCAACAGCAGCAGCAACCTCAACCATCATCACACCACCACACAGCAGCAGCAACCTCATAACCATCATCACCACCACCAACAGCAGCACAACCTCAAACCATCATCATCACCCCACCAACAGCAGCAGCAACCTCAAACCATCTCATCACCACCACAACACACAGCAACCCCAACCATCACACACCCACAACACAACACAGCAACCTCAAACCATCACATCACCACCACACAGCAGCAGCAACTCAACCCTCATCCATCCATCACAGCATCACATCATCTCAATCAATCACACACTCATCTTATCACCATCACCATTGATATATATAGTCACGTGCATACGCACAATACACAAACACAGACGTGGTGTTGGCATCGTGCACCCTGCTTCGTTCGCGCGAGCACGTGCACGGACACACACACACGCACGCACACACGCATGCGCAAGCAAGCACGCGTACACACAAACGCACGCGCGCACACATACAAAACCATCCCCATCACTACATTATAGCACATAGACAGCCAGCCTCCCTTCCTCTCTCACACCCAACACACACACACACAACACACACACACACACACACACACACACACACACACACACACACACACACACACACGCTCGCTACCAACAACCCTGATCCATGCATACAGCATTCAGATCATTCCAATACAATGACACATACGTATATACAGTCTTGTATACAAACGCACGCGCGCAAGACGTCACGAGCTACGTCCGTCGCTTTAAGCACGCGCGATGTTACGTCTGACTGCTGATACAGCAGCAACTATTTTGAGTTGCCTGTCGATAGTTTGGTACGCCAATAAACCCAACAGTGGCGTGCGTGCGTGCGCGCGCGCGTGTATTGTGTGTATGTGTTCGCGCAGGCGAGACAATAAAAGTGCATGCAGTCACATTAATGTACTTATTTTTACCCAGGCTGTGAGGCACTAAATGTACATGTAAGAGTTCGGGATTCGCCCGCGCACGTTCGTATGCGTTTGTGTGCGTGTTCGAAATCGCGTGCGTGTATGGCTTTTCAGTCAGTATTTTCACACATGCACTTTACAACGGAGCAAACACTTAATTAAGCTACAAAAACAACCAACGCGTAATGTTTTTAAAATTTTATCGTCTCTATCAGTCACGTTAGGTTGATCGTTCCGCGAGACTGCGTCCACACTCGTTTTAAGGACACCTCCCTTTTACAAAAAATAATGGTCTTGTTAGCATAAAAGTCTTTCAAGTTTATTATGCAGAAGGTAGAAAGAAACTCTAGGGAGACTAGACAACAGAAGGTCTTCAGAGAAGTAACCCCCTTTATACAAGTGTTTCAGCCCTGAATTCCTTACACTCTCGGGGGCCGGGCCACATCCAGGTCATGACTCCTGGATGCCCTTCTGCTGTTGTCTATTTTTTTTCCCCACGCCGGGGAGCGAACCTGGGCAATTCTGCGCTTCAGAACTGCGGTGCGCGGTTTTACCAATGTGCTAACGGGGCGCACATCATCTGTAGGGAATTTAATCCTTATGAAGTTCACTTTTGGTTCCTCCTTGCCCAGATCCAGCTTGAGCTCCTTTCTGCTGCCTCTGCCATCGCTTTAAGGGCTCTAGTCCTCTTCTTCCCAGAAATGGCGAGTTGTTTCATGAGATCATAAGCGGAGGTGCCCACAAACCCTCTTGCCCCGACCTCTATGGCGAAGATTTTGACCCGCAGACCTACTTTCTTCAGGGTGCTGGCAAGACCGGCGTATTTTTCGGTCTTGTAGATATGTGCTTCTTCCATTCTGCTTTCGTATGGCACAGTGAGTTCTATCAGAATCACTTGTTTCGAGGAGTCAGAGTGGAGAGCGATGTCTGGTCTCATGCCAGTCTTGCTGATGACATCTGGGTAATTTCTCCACTCTGGGAGGTCTGCTGTACACTCCCAGTCGACTGCTCCATCCAGAAGACCCTTTGGCAATGTGCTGGTTGTCATAGCAATTTCGGCCAGACCTGTTTCCCTCCTGCTTTGTAGAACGTTGTCATAGCAATTGGTGCGTTTGGGGTCATGGTTTTTTCGCTAACCACGTCTGTGATCACTTTCAGAACTTGGTTGTGCCTCCATGTATACCTTCCTTGGGCTAGCGCTACTTTGCAAGAGCTTAGGACATGTTCCACTGTTTGTTTCTTCTGACAGAGCGGACATGCTGGGTCATCTGATTTCCCCCATTTCACTAAGTTTGCATTCGAGGGGAGCAGGTCATATACAGATCTGAGGAGGAAGCTTATCCTTAGAGGAGCCATGTGCCACATATCGTTCCAGCTGAGACTTCTTTGGAGTGCACTGTCCCATGTTGTCCATTGCCCCTGTTGACCTTGCACTGCCTTCTGCACTCTTTTGACATCTTCTTCTTCTTCATAGCTATACGTGTTGTGTGTGTGTGTGTGTGTGTGTGTGTGTGTGTTGTGTGTGTGTGTGTGTGTGTGTGTGTGTAGGGGGTGGGGGGTCTGCTGAGTCATTTCTCGAGTGTTGGAGATAGGGTCGGGACAGCATTGTGGTGCTGAGCTTTGTACGAAGTCTGTACTTGTTTTATATAAAAAGAAACAACAAATAAAAATGTCACCACAGAATTGCTTTGTGAAAATCGGGTTTTAACTGTCATATAAGTTCACTGAGTGTATGTATGTGAATGTGTGCGTGTGTGTGTGTGTGTGCGTGCGTGCACACGCTTATAATTTATAACCTCTTCACACACACACACACACACACACACACACACACACACACACACACCGTATGGTTATGGTATGGTATGGCATGGCATAGTGGCTGGTCGTCTTGCTAGTCATTTGACCGATTGGATGGCTGGTTGGTCAATTGGTCGGTTGCTTGTCAGGCTCGTCGAGTGGTTGGTTGTTGGTTACTGGTTGGCTGGTAAGCTAGACAGCTGGATGATTGGTTGGTCTCATGAATCGGTCGGCTGGTTCTCAAGTTCGCTGTTGGGTGGCTGCTAGATCGGCCGGTTGCTGCATTCTTCCTCGTATTTAGCTTTACCCCACCTCCACTACTTCCATTTCACACACACACACACACACACACACACACACACACACACACAACACACACACACACACACACACACACACACACACGAGCACAGAGGCACACTGACATGCACGTCGTCTTGAAGAGCAGGTTAACCCGTGTCGATCTATTTTGCTTGTTATTTTCGTCTGTCTGCTGACGTGTTCCCAGTTTAGTGGGATCAGAAAAACCATGCTTACAGCGGCACAGAGGTGAGAAAGAGGGACAAAGACGGGGGAGGTAGACGGCAGGGAAGAATATGCTTACTTGAGAGAGTGAGAGAGAGAGAGAGAGAGATACAGAGACAGAAGCAGAGAGACAGACAGATACACAGAGACAGACAAGAGACAGAGACAGACAGACCGAGAGGGTGGGGGTAGGGGTGGGGGGTCTTAGAGACAGATGAGACAGACAAGGAGATACACTCAGACACACAGTCAACAGAGAGAGCGACACATAAACAAGTAAACAGACAGAGAAAGTGACACACAGACACACGGAGAGACAGACACACGCAGAAACAGAGGGACAGACACGCACAGACAGAACCATACACACAGACATTGACACCAATTACCGTATACAAAGATGGACAGACAGTGATACACAGAAACAGAGACAAACAGGGAGATACCCACCCACACACAGACACAGAAAAGGACAACATAATGAGACAGACAATGATGAGACGAAGCAGCAGAACGGTGCGGAGCAGACATCAAAGGTAGAAGAAGAAGAAGACAAAAAAAAAGTGGGCTGAGGGGAAGAGAGAGAGTGGGAGACAAAAGAGAGAAGAATGGATGAGGGGGTCGGAAACGGGGGCGGGGAGAGAGAGAGAGAACGAATATGTATACGACATTAAATTGTACTAGCCCAACAGCCCCTTACAAAAGCGGTTATTGCCGTTATCAAACGCACATTAGGTAACTGCAATGAAGCAAAATAGCAAATGTACATGAAGAAACGTCGTAGCCAAACATTATCATTAAAAATGGAATCATGCCTTCATTAACACTAAATGAACACACACACACCACAGCACCACACACACACACACACACACACACCCACCTCACCACACACACACACACACACACACACCCACACACACACCTGGGACGTTTGATACGTCACACGCTTTGCAAAGATCTATGTATACAGTGTATCGTTTGGCATTTTTCGAGAACTGTTTCTGTAACAAGCACTGAGAGTAAAAACATGATCAATAGCCCGTAATATCTGCGAAATCCACCTTGATATCTCTGACATCATTTGCCTCAGCCCAGACTGATAATCGTTTGTTCATCACCCAGGTAAACACCTGACTCACTACGTTCGTCAGAAACATACCTCTGTAATTATCTGGGTCATCCCTACTTCCCTTTCTATGCAATGACAATTACACGTTTGGTCCATTCTACACGATAAATACCTCTTTCGAACATGTAAACAACATTTAAAAATATAAAAAAAAAAATGAATAACGTTTCGTGACGTTTTTTCTTATTTTTTTTTTTTACATTTCATTATTTCATTTAGAATACCATCTTATCTTCCTATTATGCCATTTTTCACATTTCTGAAGCGTTTCTCACTTGCAACTCTATAATTACGGCATCTCATACGTAATCATACATACTTATGTTGGTCTCGCAAATATCCTTCATGGCCTACATTTTCTTTCACTTCCACCCCTCCACTCAGTGCGGTTCTAAAAATTTAATAGTCCAGATGTGTCCTGCAATGGTCCAATTGTGTTTCTTTTAAGAGTTCATGGGAACGCGGTACTTTACTTCTGCGTTTCTCTATTTCCGACCAGATATCTTTTGGATTATCTACCGATTCCTGTAAATTCTGAACTTGCACTTTCCTGTAGTCCTCTTGTTTTGCTCTCAAAAACAATCCAAATTCCTTTCTTTCTTCATTATAACAATTTTTACTCCTGTCATCTGTAGATCTACAATATTCCCATAATAACCATATGGAAGAAAGTCAGAGAGAGAGAGAGAGAGAGAGAGAGAGAGAGAGAGAGAGAGAGAGAGAGAGAGACAGACGAAGACAGACAGACAGAAGACAGACAGGAGTGAAGAGAATTACAGGGCAGGGATGCTGGCACAACTACTTCACACTTTTTCTTTCTGCCACTGTCTGTTTGGCTACCATGGCAACAACAGGATATTCCCGGTGCCAGCTCCTCTGTGTGTGTGTGTGTGTGTGTGTGTGTGTGTGTGTGTGTGTGTGTGTGTGTGTGTGTGTGTGTGTTGTGTGTGTGTTTTGTGTGTGTGTGTGTTGTGTGTGGTGTGTGTGTGTTGTGTGTGTGTGTGTGTGTGCGTGTGTGTGTGTGGTGTCGCGCGCGCTACATGTTATATTTGTGCACGTTACAGGCTTCAGACGTGAAAGGCATCACGTGCTTCGGCAGATCAGAATACGCAACGTATTTGCGATGCGATAACATTTCAAACACGCACAGGCACAGGCATATACGTGTACGCCAATTAACACACGTTAACGCATACACGCGCGCGCGCACAATCACACATAGAATCCCGTAATAAAACAAGTATGGGTGCTGCAGCCCATCAAAATAAAGCAAGAAAGAAAACGTCTTAAACATTACATTCCTGTTCACATATCCCCTCTTTCCCATGACACTGCAGTGAACTTCTTGTTTTAATACTGCAACCCATTGAAAAAAATATTCAAAATCACAATCCTGTAAATATACACCCCCCCCCCCCCCCCAATCCTCTCTATGATACTGCTGACGTAGAAACTTCAACGCAAGTTTTCTATTCGTGCCTCTTGGCACACATATCCACACCTAGTACAACACACACACGCACGCACACACGCACGCACGCACGCACACAAAAATACCTCTCTACTCACGCAGCAAGACATCCATAGGTTGCTGTTCTTTTCTCCAATACTAATTCGACCCAAGATATGATAATATTGTACCGCTCATAACCGGCCGGTGCGCGCTACAAGCTGTTGCGTTCTTTTTATCTAGCTGCTTTACCATAGCTAATCATAAAACAGAAATATAAAAATCGTTGCCTGCCTTATTGGCGCACAGTGCTCTTGATGAAAAAAAAAGTATTAACAATAAAAAATAACACCGATGGTCAGGGCATACCAATAATCTCTTCTTTTAGCGTATGTTAAAAAGTTTTGCTGATTATTCATACTGAAAATGAACCCATTTCCATGTTTTTCTTTTAAGACCAGCTTTCGAATACACACTCACGCATGTACCTCAAAGTGACAACAGATTAAAATCGTTCCCACAAAACACAACAAAACAACAACAAAAAGACCCAAAAACAAAAAAAACGTTTCTAAAATGCCGATATCGCGCTTCGCCACTTTTATAAGCCGCGATCCAAATGCTGAATCGTTAAGTGTAAAAGGATATGTATCTCATTTTCGATGCGATCAGTAGGAAGCATACGTATTCTAAATAAGGTTAAATCCTTGACAAAAGGCTAAGATAAGAAATCTTTGCTGACACCTATCTAAAAATTACGTGGTTCTGTTCTTGACCTTTCACAGCTCTCGATAAAAGCTGCTGATTCAAAATTCTCGATGAAACTTGCCGATATGGACTTCTCGATAAAATGTGCAGATTTAAACTTCTCGATCAAACTTGCTGGTTCAGAATTCTTATAAACTGCTGTCAGAATCTGATCAAACTTGCTGACTTAGTATTCTCAATGAAAAATGGCGATTTAGTGTTCTCAATGAAACTTGCCAAGTTAAAATGTTCGTTAGCAAAACACATTTATATTGACTTGATGAAACATCGGCCCTCACACTGCCAGACGTTGTAAAATTGAGGTTTCCACACTGTGGACCACACTTACCAAAATACTGGATCATCCCATTCAATACTGATTCGAAACTTACTCAAACCTATGAACCATATTCGGATTTAAAAAAAAAAATCAATCCACAAACAGCTGAGGTAAACGTATCACTGGTAATCATTGCTGACTCATTCTCTCTCTCTCTCTCTCTCCACACACACACACACCACCACCACCACTACCACCACCACCAGAGAGAGAGAGAGAGAGAGGCTCCCCAGCTGTGGACGCTGTCAATGAAATCGATGGACGCGCGGCGGATCTTTTACCTGACCTCAAGTCAACACCACCACCCCACCACCTTAGCTTCCCCAACCATCATTCTTCTCCCTGCCATCTTTAAGTCTCCTCCTCCCTCTACCGACACCCACTTTAATCCCCCTTCAACAAGCACACAAGCACATTGTGTGTGTGTGTGTGTGTGTGTGTGTGTGTGTGTGTGGTGTGTGTGTGTGTGTGTGTATGTGTGCATGCAAGTGCGCGCGCGCGCGTTTAACTCCCAGCTTGTAATGCATACAAATGTCAATGACCACCACCTTCCCTAGCCCCGTTCCACTTCAAAAACTCCCTAATTCTCACTCTTCTCTATTACTTACTTACTTACTTACTTACTACACTACACAGCACACACACGCACGCACACGCCGCACACAAACACACACACACACACCCCCACGCACGCACATACGTAATTCCGAGTTTGCATGTCGGATATCGCAACGATCTTTAACTTCCCCCTTCCATCCTTTTAATCCTTAATCCTACCTCTCCTTATATCCACTGCCCCCCCCCCCCCCCCAACATCAACAACAAAAACAACAACAACGTATGCAAAAGTCAACAACGCAGCCTCCATACTCTCCTCCTCCTTCCGTCCTTAGATCCCTTAATCCTACCCCCCCCCCTTCCCCTTTGTACCTCATCCCCAACGCGCGTGCACGCACACGCGCGCACACCACGCGCACACACACACACACACAGAGCAGATATCTAGCCGCTTACTCATCGTTTGTTTATGCATAGTCGCTCAATACGTCTTTTAAATGTCCTCGCACGTATGTGAACTGCCTTAAGTAGATACGATCCTTTAAGTTAGCAAAAGTCGAGAAGGAGGAAAGAGGGGGAAAGGGGAGAGGATTTGAGCTCTCATAGTGTCAGTTTATTCTTTAGTGACACAACTTCAGTTGTGCTCTCTCTCTCCTCTCTCTCTCTCCTCTCTCTCTCTCCTCTCACACACACACACACACACACAGCATTAACACTTAAGACTGACGTGTCTAGTTAGTGCCTTGATACCGGTGTAGTGTTTCTTCACGCAAGGATACATCTCTCTTCTCTGTTTGCATGCGAACACAGGTTGATACAGCACACCTCTATTTTCAGCCCTCCGCCCATGTTCAAAAGGCGCACATGCGTGACCAATGTTTTTTCAACTGTTTCAGACAACTAAAAAGCATAAACGAGAGGGGAAAAAACGGGGAGGTGGAGAGGAGGGACGGAACAAGGAAGGGGTGGGGAGTATGTGCGAGAGCGCGTGTGAGAGAGCAAAAGACAAACGACAGAAAAACGCGGGTCAGACAGAGAGAGAAGAGGAACGAATGAGATAGAGACAGGGATAGCAAAGACATTGTATTTGGGAATGGAGGAGGAGGAGGGAGGGAGGGGGAAATGATAAAACTATTGCTATTTTATTTTCCAACGGCAGAAATTATTTGCTAAAAGTTATTTTTCAAACTTGCCGTTTGCTTGCACGATGGGTGCTTCATGTTTCTATAAGCCAGTTGCTTCAACGATGGGTGTTTCATGTTTCTATAAGCCAGTTGCTTCAACGATGGGTGTTTCATGTTTCTATAAGCCAGTTGCTTCAACGATGGGTGTTTCATGTTTCTATAAGCCAGTTGCTTCAACGATGGGTGTTTCATGTTTCTATAAGCCAGTTGCTTCAACGATGGGTGTTTCATGTTTCTATAAGCCAGTTGCTTGCACAATGGGTGTTTCATGTTTCCATAAGCCAGTTGCTTGCACGATGGGTGTTTCATGTTTCTATAAGCCAGTTGCTTGCACGATGGGTGTTTCATGTTTCTATAAGCCAGTTGCTTGCACGATGGGTGTTTCATGTTTCTATAAGCCAGTTGCTTGCACGATGGGTGCTTCATGTTTCTATAAGCCAGTTGCTTGCACGATGGGTGCTTCATGTTTCTATAAGCCAGTTGCTTCAACGATGGGTGTTTCATGTTTCTATAAGCCAGTTGCTTGCACGATGGGTGTTTCATGTTTCTATAAGCCAGTTGCTTGCACGATGGGTGTTTCATGTTTCTATAAGCCAGTTGCTTGCACGATGGGTGTTTCATGTTTCTATAAGCCAGTTGCTTGCACGATGGGTGTTTCATGTTTCTATAAGCCAGTTGCTTGCACAATGGGTGTTTCATGTTTCTATAAGCCAGTTGCTTGCACAATGGGTGTTTCATGTTTCTATAAGCCAGTTGCTTGCACGATGGGTGTTTCATGTTTCTATAAGCCAGTTGCTTGCACGATGGGTGTTTCATGTTTCTATAAGCCAGTTGCTTGCACGATGGGTGTTTCATGTTTCTATAAGCCAGTTGCTTGCACAATGGGTGTTTCATGTTTCTATAAGCCAGTTGCTTGCACGATGGGTGTTTCATGTTTCTATAAGCCAGTTGCTTGCACGATGGGTGCTTCATGTTTCTATAAGCCAGTTGCTTGCACGATGGGTGCTTCATGTTTCTATAAGCCAGTTGCTTCAACGATGGGTGTTTCATGTTTCTATAAGCCAGTTGCTTGCACGATGGGTGTTTCATGTTTCTATAAGCCAGTTGCTTGCACGATGGGTGTTTCATGTTTCTATAAGCCAGTTGCTTGCACGATGGGTGTTTCATGTTTCTATAAGCCAGTTGCTTGCACGATGGGTGTTTCATGTTTCTATAAGCCAGTTGCTTGCACAATGGGTGTTTCATGTTTCCATAAGCCAGTTGCTTGCACGATGGGTGTTTCATGTTTCTATAAGCCAGTTGCTTGCACGATGGGTGCTTCATGTTTCTATAAGCCAGTTGCTTGCACGATGGGTGTTTCATGTTTCTATAAGCCAGTTGCTTGCACGATGGGTGTTTCATGTTTCTATAAGCCAGTTGCTTGCACGATGGGTGTTTCATGTTTCTATAAGCCAGTTGCTTGCACGATGGGTGTTTCATGTTTCATAAGCAGGTGCACGATGGGGGTTTCATGTTTCTATAAGCAGTTTGCTTGCACGATGGTGCTTCATGTTTCTATAAGCCAGTTGCTTCAACGATGTGTTTCTGTTTCTATAAGCCAGTTCTTCAACGATTGGGTGTTCTGTTTCCATAACCAGTTGCTTCACGATGGCTGTTTCCTGTTTCTATAACCAGTTGATTTCAACGATGGGTTTTTCATGTTTCAAAGCCAGTTGCTTGCACGATGGGTCTTAAATGTTTCCATAAGCCATAACTGCACGATGGGTGCTACAATGTTTCCAGAAGCCAGTTGCTTCAAACGATGGGGGTTCATGTTCCAAAAGCCAGTTGCTTGCACGATGGGTGTTACATGTATTCAATAAGCCAGTGCTTGCACGATGGGATGCTATTCATTTTTCTATAAGCCAGTTTTGCAACGATGGTGTTTCATTTTTTCCATAAGCCAGTTGCTTGCACATGGGTGTTCATGTTTCCTATAAGCCGTTGCTTGCACGATGGGTGTTTCATGTTTCCATAAGCCAGTTGCTTCACGATGGGTGCTTCATGTTTCATAAGCCAGTTGCTTCATCGATGGGTGTTTCATGTTTCTATAAGCCAGTTGCTTGCACGATGGGTGCTTCATGTTTCTATAAGCCAGTTGCTTGCACGATGGGTGCTTCATGTTTCTATAAGCCAGTTGCTTCACGATGGGTGCTTTCATGTTTCATAAGCCAGTTGCTTCACGATGGGTGTTTCATGTTTCTATAAGCCAGTTGCTTCACGATGGGTGTTTCATGTTTCTATAAGCCAGTTGCTTCAACGATGGGTGTTTCATGTTTCCATAAGCCAGTTGCTTCAACGATGGGTGTTTCATGTTTCATAAGCCAGTTGCTTGCACGATGGGTGCTTCATGTTTCATAAGCCAGTTGCTTCAACATGGGTGTTTCATGTTTCCTATAAGCCAGTTGCTTGCACGATGGGTGTTTCATGTTTCATAAGCCAGTTGCTTGCACAATGGGTGTTTCATGTTTCTATAAGCCAGTTGCTTGCACGATGGGTGTTCATGTTTCTATAAGCCAGTTGCTTGCACGATGGGTGCTTCATGTTTCTATAAGCCAGTTGCTTGCACGATGGGTGTTTCATGTTTCTATAAGCCAGTTGCTTCACGATGGGTGTTTCATGTTTCTATAAGCCAGTTGCTTGAAACGATGGGTGTTTCATGTTTCTATAAGCCAGTTGCTTGCACGATGGGTGCTTCATGTTTCTATAAGCCAGTTGCTTGCACGATGGGTGTTCATGTTTCTATAAGCCAGTTGCTTGCACGATGGGTGTTTCATGTTTCTATAAGCCAGTTGCTTGCACAATGGGTGTTCATGTTTCCATAAGCCAGTTGCTTGCACGATGGGTGTTTCATGTTTCTATAAGCCAGTTGCTTGCACGATGGGTGCTTCATGTTTCCATAAGCCAGTTGCTTCAACGATGGGTGTTTCATGTTTCATAAGCCAGTTGCTTGCACGATGGGTGTTCATGTTTCATAAGCCAGTTGCTTCACGATGGGTGTTTCATGTTTCTATAAGCCAGTTGCTTGCACGATGGGTGCTTCATGTTTCTATAAGCCAGTTGCTTGCACGATGGGTGTTTCATGTTTCTATAAGCCAGTTGCTTGCACGATGGGTGCTTTCATGTTTCTATAAGCCAGTTGCTTGCACAATGGGTGTTTCATGTTTCTATAAGCCAGTTGCTTGCACGATGGGTGTTTCATGTTTTATAAGCCAGTTGCTTGCACGATGGGTGTTTCATGTTTCTATAAGCCAGTTGCTTGCACATGGTGTTTCATGTTTCCTATAAGCCAGTTGCTTGCACGATGGGTGTTTCATGTTTCTATAAGCCAGTTGCTTGCACGATGGGTGCTTCATGTTTCTATAAGCCAGTTGCTTGCACGATGGGTGCTTCATGTTTCCATAAGCCAGTTGCTTGCACGATGGGTGCTTTCATGTTTCTATAAGCCAGTTGCTTGCACAATGGGTGTTTCATGTTTCTATAGCCAGTTGCTTCAACATGGGTGTTTCATGTTTCATAAGCCAGTTGCTTGCACGATGGGTGCTTCATGTTTCTATAAGCAGTTGCTTGCACATGGGTGCTTCATGTTTCCATAAGCAGTTGCTTGCACAATGGGTGTTTCATGTTTCATAAGCCAGTTGCTTGCACGATGGGTGCTTCATGTTTCTATAAGCAGTTGCTTGCACAATGGGTGTTTCATGTTTCTATAAGCCAGTTGCTTCACAATGGGTGTTTCATGTTTCTATAAGCCAGTTGCTTCACGATGGGTGCTTCATGTTTCATAAGCTAGTTGCTTGCAACGATGGGTGTTCATGTTTCCATAAGCCAGTTGCTTCAACGATGGGTGTCTTCATGTTTCCATAAGCCAGTTGCTTCAACGATGGGTGCTTCATGTTTCTATAAGCCAGCCAATACACGACTTACAAATTTTTAACGAGGGGGGAGAGAGCAGAGTAGAAAATGAGAGAGAGAGAGAGAGAGAGAGAGAGTGTGTGTGTGTGTGTGTGTGTGTGTGTGTGTGTGTGTGTGTGTGTGTGTGTGTGTGTGTGTGTGTGTGTGTGTGTGTGTGTAAGTGTAGTGTGTGTAAAAGACAATGATAGAGAGAGTCAAAGACGAGCCACAGAAAGAGAAAGAACTGAGACGTCAGACTTCAGATCGTCCTTCATTTAGGCTGCAAGCCTTATACGAAGGAGTCTGAAATACAAAGACAGAGTCCATACAGATAAGTGGCGAAAGTTCGTGACATCCATCAAGTAAATGAGGTAGTCACACCATAAACATTATACAAAGGAGCGATAAATGGCAAATGGCACAAGTATAGGCCTACAAACATGTATCAAACATTTCCAACTGGAGAATGAGAGGAAGAGAATGAGCGGAGGGGAAAGGAAGAGTTCAGATGAAGACAAACGAAGAACAGACCCGGACAAAGAAAGTGAGAGATAGGGGGTGGGGTGGAAAGACAGACAAACACACTGAGAAACTCCAAAACTTCAAAATACATATTACTCGAGGTTAGTAGCATAAGATCCCACTAGACCTGTCGCACAGCTAGTCCATGCTACTCTATAGATATTGGGGGGGGGGGGGGGGGCTGAACGATTACGCGTGAATATTATTATTAAAGAAATTATGAAAATGACATGTAATAGAACACTGACTTTCAGAGTAACTTGCTCACACGCTCTATGAAAGCACAGACAGAAGCAGACATGTGTAAATATTATCATTCCCCAACAATAGCAAAAGCAACGATAATAAAAACAATAGTAATCAGAGTAGTAATGGTACATGCGTTTTTTGTTAAAAAACAAAAAAAAAACGAACAAAATAAAAATAAAAAGAACAAAACAGCTGAAATAAACAAGACAACAGACATAAATCAAAGGCAAAGGCATTGCTGAGACAATGTTAAAACGAACACAGATGAACCATAACACGTGCAACGTCAAAGAAATCATAAAAACGAATTATATTAAAATATCGACTTCCCCATGTCAATCAGTCCAGTCCATGACAAAAACCATGGAAGATAACAGCAGATACACGCAAAACAAATACCTGTCATACGCCAGTAAAAACAACACACAGAGACTGACAGAGGGTTGGGGAAGGACTGGATTAAACGAATTGTTTACTGACTGCAAACAACTCATTTCCCTTTCAACCCCCCCACCCCATGCACCCCCCCCCCCCCCTTTCGCCTTCCTCAAAAGGACCAAAGGGTTGAACCAATAAAAGGTGATCGCCACTACCTTGTCGTCTGGTTTCCCGGGGAATCCGTCACAGCGTCGTTTTCCTCAAACACCATCAAACGGTGCACTGTTTGCCCGAATACAATTTGACACGCAACGCGCAACACGCAACATGCAACGCAAGCCTGGAGGGCGCAGAGGTGCGACTCGCTCCAGTGTGTGTGTGTGTGGTGTGTGTGTGTGTGTGTGTGTGTGTGTGTGTGTGTGTGTGTGTGTGTGTGTGTGTTGTGTGTGTGTGTTTTGTGTGTGTGTGTAGTGTGGTGGGGGGGGGAGTTGTTGGTTGTCGCTTATTTTTTCTCTCTTATTGTTTTGTTTATTTTTCTCCCCACCCCCGCTCCCCTTCATTTTTCAATAAAGCGTTCATTCTCTTCCTTCTGATGCGGGTATAATTATATATATATATATATACACATCGTTTTGTCTACACTGTGCACGCGGTATGTTCTGCACAGTCTGCGTATTCCGTCTTCGCTGGCGTACACGCTGACGTTTTTTCAAGTTTCCATCAGATTGCTTCGTGTAGACCGGAGGGAAGTGAGTGTGTGTGTGTGTGTGTGTGTGTGTGTGTTGTGTGTGTGTGTGTGTGTGTGTGTGGTGTGGTGTGTGTGTGTGTTGTTTCTGTTCTTTTGTAGTTTGTGCGCGCTTTCCAAGAAAGAGAAGAACGTGTTAAGAATCCATCTCACAATCTTTCCAAATTTGGTCAAAGTGTGAACGCTGAGGCTCGTGAATGCTGAAGTCTGCAGTATGACCAATCAAAGCCACACAGAGACGTCGGGGGGGTTGGGGTGGCCAGAACAGCACTTTCCAGATTGTGTGAACCAGGGCTTCTGACAATATTAATTCTATTTTCACTGCTACGACGTTCTTCATTGTCCTCGCTTCACATGCTTATTCACTACCGTTGTCATGCACATGACCACGAGAAGTACATAATCTGGATTGACTGTCATACGTTTTGTATGAAAAGGGTGACTGTTAAAGTGGCTTGACATCCTTTCCCCCAGCTTAAAGACAAACAAACAAAACAACAACAAAAAAAGAAACCCGCAATCAAAGGCAATCACCAGGTCCCCCCCCCCCCCCCCCCCCCCCAATCTGTTACTGCACCGTTTTCCTTTTAAAACGGGATCAAACAAGTCGGTTGTTGGAGGCGATGAAAATAGCGTCACACTATTTGCCCAACGACATTCAGACACTCTACGCGCACAGCAACACGATGACTGTCCATGATTAGACAGTGCAGCCCGCATGCCTGCTCTCAACAGTCGCCTGGTTGACGATGATGTCAAACTCCTGCCTTAAAGTTGTGTTGTGTTGTGTTGTGTTGTGTTTGTGTGTTGTGTGTGTGTGTGTGTGTGTGGGGGGGGGGGGTGTGTGTGTGTGCGTGCGCGCGTGCGTGTGTGCGCGCGTGCGCGTGCGTGCGTGTGTGTGTGTGTGTGTGTGTGTGGTGGGTGTGTGTGTGCGTGCGTGCGTGCGTGCGTGTGCGTGTGTGTGTGCGTGTTTCAGCGTTCCGATTTTTTTCTCAGATGCGTATAATTATGCACGTTCTTATGACCACACCGTACAAGGTGGTGTGTGTTGTTGCACAAGTTGCATTCTCTGTTTCCCCCTCCCCCCTCCGAGGGGTTGCCGGAGGCTCTTTCAATATAAACAGTATCCCCACCTTCTGGAAAGTCTGTACTAGAGATTTTCTCTTTTCTGCAATTCTCTTTTTTGTTTTCCTTGTCATTTCTTCCTATCATTCATTTCTGCCTTGCTGGTCCGTTCACCTGTATGTGTTCGACAAGTCATACGTACTTTCTCCGAAAATTGATAATTGGTACATGTATTAAGTGCATTTTTGGCTCTAGGGAAATGTGATAATGCCGAAGCAATATTAGGCACTTTAGGCCCGTTTTTATATGTTTTAATGTTTTCAGTTATGGTAAAATTTGTATTCAGGTATGTTTTTTAAATCCCCTGTCTGATAAATTGGACAGACTGGTGAACGCCTGGGGCATCTCCTCAGATTATGTGCACGAATGCATTGATATGTGAACTTAATTCTCTTTTCTTTCTCTTTTCTTTCCCCAACCCCTACCCACCTGTTGAAGCACTGTGGATGTTTTGAAACAGTTATAGCCCTCGTAGGCTCTATGCAGTCGGCTGGGCTTTAAACAAAAATAATAACTATACATCTCCTTTCTCATTCCGTCACCAGGTATTTTGGGGTCTTCCTTTTCTCGCTTCCTTCTACTGTCCGGTGATGGGTAGTTCGGGTGACGTTATCTTGCTCTCTTTGAATGATGTGTACAATCCATCTCACTCGTCTGTCCATGATTACAGATTCCATTACTTTCTAAACTGTATTGGGCACGCAGTCGCTGGTTAACCCTTTGACTCTTGCACCCCGTCCACCAGCATCCTGAATCGTCAACCATGCTGGCAAAGCAGAAACTTAACCCTTTGACTCCTTCACCCTATCCACCAGCTTCATGGACTGGGTGTGGGAATCAAAGGCAGGAAGCTGGTGGATAGGTGAGGGAAGTCAAAGGGTTAAGTTTTTGCAGTCAGTGGACAGGGTACGGGATCGGGAATCAAAGGGTTACATTAAAGATTGTGTCAGGCAGAAGATTCCTACGATTCTTTAGATATTCTTTGTGTGAAAAGCTTAGTGGAAGGGTTACAGAGAGAAGTAACCGCATACTGATTCTTCGTCTTACTGAAGGCTGAATTATGTGATGGAGGAAGTACTCGTACAGAGAGGAGAAAGGGGGGTGGGTAAGGAGGGAGGGAGAGAAAGAGTAGTGATGAACAGAGCCAGAGGGGTTGTGGTGAAAGGGGGTGGGGGGTGGGAGATGAAAGATCAGCTAGCAATTTTAAGGAGTCACAGCTGTTACTAATTCAACAATCGGTATCGATTCAGACCAAGCCGCGTTTCTATCCAGCAATAACTGATCATCAGCTTCCAGCTCAAGAGCGTACAGACGCAAAGTTGGGAGCTAGCTCTCTCTCTCTCTCTCTCTCTCTCACACACACACACACACACACACACACACACACACACACACACACACACAACACAAAGCATGCATGCACGCACACCAACAGACTTTTACACCTCAACACTCCCGACAGCTGATGACTGCTCGCGGTCACTGTACGGTCTCGGTACTTCTGGCACCTCTTGGATAACAGGTCTGCCGTCCCGTTGCCAAGGGAACTCCAACGGCACAATCTCCACGCCAATCAAGACGTTGACAGACAGGTCCAGAGAAAGGGAGGAGAGAAAGAGAGCATGTAGTGAGTGTATGTACCACGGGGTTATGTGCGCGTTGCGCACGAGAAAAAAGAAAGAGAGAGACGACAGAAGGGGAGACAAGTGAAGAGCGAAAGCAATGAATCAATCATTCAATGCCTGAAATATTCCGTACCTTGAAAATAAACACGGGTTTATCGGGTTTGTTTTCTCCACTGCCAATGCGGCGTACGTGCGCGTTTATACAGTACACGTCTACGAGGAGAGGGAGGCGGGGGATAGGATTGGAAGGACACACGCAGAGAGAGGGAGGTTTTCCATTGCTTTTATTTTTCTCCCCATTTTAGCCGTGTGTGTGCGTGTGCGTGTGCGTGTGCGTGTGCGTGTGTGTGGTGTGTGTGTGTGTGTGGTGTGTGTGGTGCGTGCGTGCGTGGTGCGTGCTGTGCTGTTGATAGCGCTGATTAGTGATTTGTTACGCTTGATTTGATTTATCAAGATTTTGCGCTATACAAAAAAAAAAGTATTGTATTGTAAAGAGAGAGACAGACAGACAAAGACAGAGAGAGAGAGACAGACAGACACACAGAGGACCGACAGATTACCCCCCCCCCCCCCCCCCTAAAAGAAAAAAGCATTTCTGCTTCTTTTGTTTATTGTTTCCGTGTTTGCTATTTTAAGATACCTGTTCTTTTTGTCCTCATTCTCTGGTGAATTTCTTTCCTCGTTGTCTTTTATGCACATTCGATAAAGGCCGGTTCGTAATTTGGGCCCGTCTCGTTTCGGTAACTGAATACGTGTTTTCATATTCTTTAAAATTTGTTTGGGTTTTCATTGTTGTTGTTGCTGTTGCTGTTTTGTTTTGTTCTTCTTAGCAATCGGATTTCCCATGAATGCTTGTATAGGCATACTATTTCTGCCAATACTATGCTGTGGTATGTTGCAGCACAGTCTGCATACTAGATGTGTTTCTGATACGTTTGTCTGACTGCCCTTTCTCTGCATGTTTGCTTGTTTGTGTGTTGCAGCTCCACATGTCCATGTCAAAAAGCCCACACCCGTTACAGACCACCCGTGACCCGGTCTCTTAATCCTTTGACTCCCGCACTAGAATATATCCACCAACTGCAAAAATTTAACCTTTTCACTCCCTCACCCTATCATGGCACCAAAGTCAAGGTCACACGGAAGAGTGAGGGAGTCAAAAGGTTAAGATTTTGCTTTGCTAGCATAGACAGTGGAGGATGCTGGTGGACAGGGTGCGGAAGTCAAAGGGTTCAATCAATTTGGAAACATTTTAGTGCCTCTTTGTCACAGCCACAGTTTCTCTCTCTCTCTCTGTGTGTGTGTGTGTGTGTGTGTGTGTGAGAGAGAGAGAGAGAGAAAGAGAGAGAGAGAGAGGGAGAGAGCGTGCGTGCGTGCGTTGTGCTGTGCCTTGGCGAATTGTGTTCGTTATTTCTCTCTCTCTCTCTCTCTCTCTCTCTCTCTCTCTCTCTCTCTCTCTCTCTCTCTACGTGTGTGTGTGTGGTGTGTGTGTGTGTGTGTGTGTGTGTGTGTGTGTGTGTGTGTGTGTGTGTGTGTGTGACTATCTGTGTGTGTGCGTGTACTGGTGTATATGTGTTAGTGTATATGTGTTGGTGTACATGCGTGCGTTTGGTGAAATTTGTGCGCCACATGAAGTACGCTGCCCCTATGAACGACAACTCGTGAGGTGAGTCTTTTTGAAGTAAGTGGGTTCAGGTTTGGTCAGACTGGCGCTTTTTTCGGGTCCAAAGGCCTGCTGTGAAGGCAGCTGGTAAGAAAAACATTCATATTTTTGTACGGAGCCGTTTTATATTGCTGAATTTTAGGCTGAGTGCAGAATGTACTTACGTAGGTGTGTTATATGTTTGTGAACTTTTTATGTGTTGTCAATCGATTGCTCCTTCGGGGATCCAACTGACAACAGTAGCGCCTGGTCCCCGTCCCAGCACACAAGACAAGTCTTTGTACGAATATTCTGCAGTGATGATTTCATATTCTGCTTCGTCGTGAAGGACGCCCTGACCTTCTGGTGAGGCAGACTTTCAGCGTTGGTGGTTTTGCTGCCCGATGTGGGACAAGTGTGTGTGTATCGTCCTCAACGTCGAAGACTTGAATAACTACGTGTCCGCCGTTCCTGACGTTCAAAGACAATATCTATGTACATGTATGTACGTAGGCCTACCATTAGTAATGTCCGCTGACTCAGATACCTCTGTGCGTTCTGAATGTATTATGGAATATTCCTACCCGATCGGAATATTGTTTTTGATTAAATGTATTAAGTGGTCCAGTTCTGTTGTTCGTGCACAATGTGAGGATATTGTATGAGAAACAGGAACGCGCACGCGCTTCAAAACTCTATATAATATATTCTTTAAACGTCACACAACTGTAGTGCTTGATACTCGTGAAGTACTGTAGTTTTTGAAACCGGCTTTCCCTTACATAAAAAGTAAACAATTTTCTACCAAATTGACTTCACAAAAAACATTTCTAGGTCTTTCTCATACATTAATGAAGAATAACCATTTCCGATTTTTGTCCTATCAAACTATAACAGAAAATAACCGTTTCTTTGGGTTTTGACTTCCATGAATGTCAAAAACAAAAAAGAAAACCAGAGTTTTAAATTACAGGAAAACGACCATTTGAGTTCATTTCAAAAACAAAATTACCATCTCTGACTGATGTCTTAACTTTATGTAAAATAACCATTTAGATAAAACATTTTTGGCTTTGTCTAAACTACGTAGAAACATTTCTGTTTCGCCTGTAGACTGAACTAAAGGCCATAACGTAATCACATCACAGGAAACGCGCCATTCCGTCATTGATGTAGAGACATTTCTCCATTCACCCGCGACTGAAGCAACTTAAAACGTAACTAAACGACGGGAAACGCGCCATCTGTCATTTAGAAATAAACACGATGACAGGCTTGGGAACTGTGATCGAATCACTAACCCACAAACGCATACATGCGTACTCGCGCTCACGGGGTGGGTTGGGGGGGGGGGGGGGGATGTGAGGTGGGGCAAGTGTCCAAGCATTCAGTTGAAGAACAGAGAATACGGGCTGCTTTAGTGAGGGTGGGAAGTGTGAGCACAGGGGTAAAAGGATTGGGTGAAAGGGTAAGAGGGGCAATATGATGCAAGATATACACCACATCTCAGTTCTTAACGACTGGAATTTGAACCCCCAGACAGAACGAAATAAATGCTCAACCCCACATCTCTCCCTCCCTCCCTCCCTCTCACACACACACTTCACAATCGCATAACATCTCTATAGAACCATACCCCGAGCTCCAACCCCACTACCCGTGACAAACGATAACTATATTAATTAATCTTGAGGGCGGGATAAAGAGGGAGGGAACTAGATCAAACGATACCAAGCGGAGGGGTGTGGTGGGCGGTTATAAGTGGGTGTAATATTTTAGACGGGGCCTGACATAACATAACGTCAGAGCCAAAGCGCCAGTCAATTAGGTCAAATAGGAGCACGTGCACCAAACTACAAAGACCTCGCCCGTAACCTGCTCCCTTCCCCATTTACTGATGACAAGCGTAATAGTCCTCCAATCTTTTTCACCAAGGTGTTTGTGTGTGGTGTTTTGTGTGTGCGTGTGTGTCTGCATTCGTTGCTGCACACGCGTGCATGCCTGCATGTATGTGTTTATGTGTATTTCTTGTATTATTATTTTGTTGAAAATGTGTTCTCCCCTCCCATTTCACCACTTTACTCCTCCTTTTCAAATTTGTGAAGCGCTTGAGTCTATAGAAACGCTATAAAATCTCCAACTTACTTACTTACTTACCTCTCGCGCGCGCGCGCGCACTAAAATCTCCGGTGGAGGGACTCGCAGCCTGGTCTTTGATTGAACAAGCGTTTGGATGCGTTCAAGGCTAAATAAAAAAGGAAATTTTCCTTCTAAAATTACGTTTAATCTAACATACTGTACCGTGGCTCACTAATGCAACTAGCGGCAGCGGTTTGCCATTTCTGCCTCTTAAAGGCCGATAAAGTCCGAAAGCACCGTAAGCCCTTAAAATTCATGCCCGTGAGTCACTTATATACTGTTCACACGCGCGAACGCGTGCCGCAGCACTTCCAACATACAGCGCAAGCGAGAACGCGACAGGACACACACACAGCCACTGCTCCAGTCAACAAGGTCACAGTACACGTGCATCAAAGAGATCTGCTCGCGGGAGTCCCCTGGTTGATGATGATGGAATATAATGACCCGCCAATCTTTCTGTCATCAACACACACCCACACCCACCCCACCACCCCCTCCTCCTCTCTCTCCTCCCCTTCCCCACTGTCTCTCTCCCTTTCCCCACTCTCTTGTATTCAAAAGATCACAATTTCATTGTCTGAAAAATCACTAGTCAATTATGCGATTGATCAAGATTTGTATACAGTAAATGAGTAAAAAAAACTACTAAAACAAAACTGCTGAGGTTTTAGTGTGTGTGTGTGAAGGGGGTGGTGGGGGTGGCAGCCCTTCGGTCGATATGAACCGACACGCACACAGGGAGACAAAGACAAAAAAGACAGACGAAACACTTAAGGGGACTGTTACACTTTTTGGCCCATAATGGCCTGCAAATACGTGTCGACTGTAAGTGCTCACATTTTCACAATCTCGTGGCCTCCTACATGAACACAGATAATGGTTGTTATTAAAGCGATATATCTACCCAGAGAGGGAGGGAGAGACAGAAAAAGAGACAGAAACACGAACACACACAAAGGGGGAGGGGAGAATGGGGATATTCTATTCTATTCAAACTCCATTTTAGTCCAAATTTTCCTCTTCAACCTATTCCACAATCATGGATAATACAATACCTCCAACTACCCCCCCCCCCCCCCTCTCTCTCTCTCTCTCCCGTATTCGCATGCAAGTGTTCTTTATGCGTTTTCGCGCTTCACCACGCGTAAAAGAATGGCAACAACAAACATCACAGGAAATAATGGAACGAGAATTAATACTGTCGTCTCTGTGTGTCCTTTCCTGACAAAAAAAAAAGAAAAAAAAATAACGCATGATTTCCAGTCGAAATTCAGTCGAAATCAATATGCTTGCTACGGGATGTTTACCCAGTTGCTATGGTGGGCAATTTCCATTTTTTGCACATCTTATCAGCAACTTCGTTTGATTTTTTTTTATCGCAAACTCAAAAATACAAAAGAAAACGTGCTGGTCTAGCCATTCTAACAATCTCCCTTTTCACACAAAACTACAGAAATTCCAGATAATGTATTTCTCAAAGGCATCGTGGCCTTGAAGAAGCATCGAATGAAAAAAAAAATGATGCAAGTATAGTCAAAGACAAGTACAGTCAAAGACAACAGCCAAAAAGATTCAAACATTACCAGTTCCTGAAAAACTGCTCTTCACACACCTTCCTCAACATGTGCTGATCTCAGGCGGTTCTTTCTTTTAAACCGTGTAACCTTGACCTTAGTGCCATGACTTCCATCCGTGTATGTTCGCGATTCCACGATGATCCACACCTTTGATCCAAAAATGATCAAGAAAGAGCTGAGAAACTCTAGCCAATACATTATTCACACACGCGCACACATACACACACTTGGAGACAAGGCATAGAACCTGATAGAGGCAAAGAGCAGAAAGAGAAAAAGAAGAGAACAGGTGTTGCATTCACATCAAAAAATCATCTTAAGACCTGCATACGCGCGCTGTGTGTGTGTTTGTGTTGTGTGTGTTGTGTGTGTGTGTGTGTGTGTGTGTGTGTGTGTGTGTGTGTGTGTGTGTGTGTGTGTGTTGTGTGTTGTGTGTTGTGTGTGTGTGTGTGTGTGTGTGTGAACTTCTGACCTTCAATTACTCAAAGCGCAATGAAATGTTCCAATCTACAATGCGCTCTCTCTCTCTCTCTCTACACACACACACACACACACACACACACACACACACACACACATACATACACACACACACACACACACAAACACACACACATTTTTATCACTTCTGAAAACAGCTTCGAATCAACCCCCCCTCCACTCTCTCTCCCCATATTTCCTGCCTCAAACCCATCACCCCACCCTACTCTCAGCTGCAGCTACTCAAAAAGGAAAGGACTTTTGAGAGAGGGGGGGGGGTACATGGAAGGAGGTTAAGATAATTTAAAAGAAAAAAACGGGGGGGGGGGGGGGGGCTTCAAAGAAAAAAGCAATCCACCTAGCCAATACATCAAAAACACACACACACACACACACACACACACGCGCGCGCGCGCGCGGAGAAGGGGTGTGCCAAGAAGTGGGCGCCAACTACCACCCAATGACATTCAAATGGACACGCAGACAAGCGCGCGACACACACAAACAAGGCGCGTGCACGCGCGATCAACACACACCAAGTACAGCCTGAGGTTCTCGCGCCCAACATCTGTTCGTCTCAGAGCTATGGCGACCTTTCATACACCAAAAAAATGAAAACGACATAGACAATTATTGGAGATGTGAAGTTCGATCCTGCCTGGGTCGCGTCTGAAAGCTCTGGCTGTGTAGAAGAACGCAGAACATGAAACAAGCGCGTGAAAGGTCCCGTGAACCATGTCAATTTTCGGTGGCGTACAAAAACAGAAAGAGGGGGGAGGGAGAGAGGAGGTAGCACGAAGTTTCCTAACACTACAGCAATATACCTTTACAAAAATACTAAAGGTGGCTTATGGAAACGGGAAAACACCCAGGATGCACACACCTATATTGTGAGGTAAACTACCGAAGACGGAGTATACAGGCTGCAGCAAATTACTACAGATCTACACAGTGTGGACCAACACCCAGAACTACGTGAATACACGCATCCGAGAAAGCATTGCTCAAAACGAACAAAACTATGATCGAAAACCTTCTCCCTTGCTATACAAAAATTATTACAGAAAATGATTTCTGTACATCTTTAAAAGAAGCTTCGGTCGAAATAAAACTTGATGTTTATCAAGCACAATGGTAATCGAATCAAATCAAATCGTGTTGCTTATTGCTCAGTTGACCACTACGGCAATGTGAGGATGACACCACGTTAACAAGGCAATGATTAAACACCAAGCACATGATTAGCCTTTCAAGATGCATTTAAAACACTTTCCCGTAAAAACGATCACATAATATGACACCCACCCCCCTCCCAAGGAGAGAAGCCAGGGGCTCTTTCAGTATAAATAGTATCTCCACCTTCTGGAAATTCTGCAATTTTCTCGTTTCTGTCACTCTCATTTTTTCTGCCTTGCCCCTTTGCTCTCATCTCTATCATTTTCTGCCTTGCTGGGCCATTTTCCTGTACATTTTCGATACTCTTACAAACTTTCTCTTAGGATTGATAATCGGGTACTTGTATTGAGTGCATTTTTGGCTCTAAAGAAATGTGATGTGAAGAAATTTCAGGCAATTTAGGCTCGTTTGATCATTACAGAGAGGTCCCAGATCAGATGCAAATTTGACTCGAGTTGACAACATTTTAATGCTGTCTGGCATGCATAGTGTTTTCATATTAATGTAGAAAGTTACACATCGAGCACAACGATGCTGCTGCTGCTGTTCTATTTTCTGAAGTCCGAAGACTCCAGACTGGTTCAGTTCAAGTGTGCAACACATTAAAGATCGATAAGAAAGAAAATGTTCCGAGCGCCTTGGGTCGGTTCTGGTCATTTAACAGTCAATAACTGACGTCTTAGACAGACCCTACGCATTTCTGTATCCACCACCACCAACCCATCAAAGTTTTGTCGGATGCATGAATGCACACTGTTTGGCCTACACCTCATTAACGCTATGTTGCCAATTTGTCCATAATGTTTTCCCAGCCACCGCAACAAGCACAATACAGTTTTTAAGCGCCGTAAGTTCGCCATACCACAGCCAGCATCCGACCTCCGGGGCCTCCGTCCCTTACTATTTCCAGCCCTGGCCCGACCTAGACGACAAAAGCAATCAATACACAGCAAGCCAGCTCCTCCCGTCTGACGCTCCAAGCAGGCCCTAAAAATAACCTGCACGCTGTCCCAATGCTGGGTAAGGCAGAAAGCTCTCGCCTACCAATCTAACTATAGGGGTTCGAGTCTCGCTTGAGAAAATCTCGATACGCGCGATCTCCAGTTCGATCACACAACTTTGAACGGGTACCTGTGCCTGTTCAGGTCGGGAAAGACAAAGCAGCGAGTAAGAGCCTGTTGTGACACCAGAAACACGTGACAAGAGAATGAGAAAGCGTATTCAATCTGGAAAGCAAGTCACAACAGTCTACTAGTACTACAGTCCTCACTTAACGCCCATTTCAACTGAAGCTTCTTCAAGTTCACACGACCTTGTTATACACGAAATCTGGGTATCTCTTTAATTTTAGACAGAGTACTGTTTCGTTCTGTGGATTCCCCCCCCCCCCCCCCCCCCCCCATAAAGAGAAAGATTGTTTACTTTACACCTTTCCCTCCTTTCTCCGTATGTCTGTCTAGGTCTATGAGTGCCGGAGTGTCTTTTCGTTGTTAATGTGGGAGCGAGTGCTGGGTCTTAAAAATAACCTGCTCCATGTCCGTATGTGTGTGTGTGTGTCTATACATACGTCAGTCTGTTTGTGTACATACACATCAGTCTGCCCGTCCGTCACTGCCCGTTTTGTTTCAGTAAGCGATGCACTCTCCGCCCTCTGTACTGTGAGAAAGGGAGTAGAAGCGGAGAACAGGGCAAGTGGGGAGGGGGAAGACGTCAGCCAGGCGGTTTCAGAAGCGGAGAACAGGGCAAGGGGAGAAGGGGAAGACATCAGCCACCTGCCTAGCGCGTAAAAAGACCCGGACTCGCATGCCAATCGTTGTGGGTTCGAATCTGGGGTGCGCTACATTAAAATTCTTACCGGCCATCTTAACCTAATGGTGGTTGTGGCGGTTTCAGTGCAGATTTAGATAGCAAACTCTTTCCTCCTCCCCCCTACCCCCACTTTCACCCATTTCACCGAGTGGATAGGTGCTGACTAAAACTGAATCAAATCAAGCAACGAGAAGGTCTGTGTTCCAATCACGATTCAGGTAAGCATTCCTCACTACAAGACCTGATGTTCGAGGGACTTTGGCTTTGGATGAGACGTTAAACCAAGGTCCCGTGTGCAGCTCGCACATGCAGCAATTACACACACACACACACACGCACGCACGCACGCACGCACACACACACACACACACACACACACACACACACACACACACACACACACACACACACACACACACACACACACACACACACACACACGTCTAATATCACTTATAGTGAAAAGACGTTAAATTAAAGAACGAACGAACGAACGAACGAACGAACGAACACACACACACACACACACACACACACACACACACACACACACACACACACACACACGGAGTTGTTCCTAGCAAACTAAAGGAAAATCCATTTTCATACATAAAAATTAGAAACAGGAAAACGGTGGCACTGCAGTCTTCCGCCCCTCCCCATATCCCCTTCCACCGTCCCAGACTCCAACTGCGCAGTAAAATCACAAGGTCGATGCCCTACCAGATCTCTGTCGTCGATCTATACTATGTTTGTTCCAGTGGGATTCGTCCCACTCCGACAATTCCACATGCGCTCCACCCAAACCGGCCAGTAGTTATATTTAGTAGATTCATTCTAATTCTGCCTGTATAAAACCATATGCACTGGCAAAGTCTTGAAAGAGACAGGGGGAATGGGGAGAATGGCGATCGATGAAACGTTTACTGAGCTGACACCACCAGAGTGGTTGGACATGAAGATTGGCAGCGAAAAGGCCAGTTTGCAATTGTATAGGGGGGTGCAAAAGTCGGTATACAGTTATGAAAAAAGAAAACACGTACAATACTCATTGCATTTATTATACAAACAAATGAATATTGCATATACATGTAATAACAAGCACAGCCTTAATCCCTCAGATACTCGAACTGCTTGCCGTCGGTATTCACACACTCCTCTAATCGAGAGCGGAATTAAGCATTATAATAATGATGTGATACTTACTGTACACCTACTTTTGCACCCCCATGTATGTTGCAGACTCAAAAGAGCACGTTCTGAGCCCACGACTCTTATCAACACAGTCAGTCAGCCTGTGTCTATAGAAAGAGAGAGAAAGACACAGACAAAGAGAGAGACAGACGGACAGACCAACAGACAGAGACAGAAGGGATGAATTGTGTGCAGCAGCACTGTGTGTTATGTTGCGTGCGCGACAGAGAGAAAGAAAGAGAGAGCCAGCCTGCATACTACAGATAAACCGAAACGTTATAGTCCTTCTTAGGCAAGTAACAGCACTACGCCCGCACGCCTCGGGGATTACTAGCATCATGGACAAGCCACGTATCCAATCCCCGATTCCTCTCTTGCTTCCACAGAGTGCACGTATTCTGTGTAGGGGATCAAAGTGAGGGACGGAGGGAAGCCGGGAGGAAGGGAGTGGCACGATTTGTCGTTGCTGTTGTTGTTGCTGTGTTCGTAGGCTGCAACTCCCACTAGCACTCCAATACTTGTTTACAAGTAACCTTTTACGTGTGTGGCCGGGTTTAGTTTCGTGAGTGTATGTGTGTGTGTGTGTGGCGCGCGCGCACGTTGTTTTGTTTTTATTTGTGTATGTGTTTGTTTATTTTCTCTGTGGTGTTGTTGTTGTTGTTTTTTTAGCCGTTTCTTTGTCTGTTTTTGTTATTGTTGATGTTGCTTTTACTTCACCACTAAGGCAGTCATACTCTTTATGGAGGTGCGCATGCTGGGTGTTTTCCTATTTCCATAAGCCACCATACACTACCATGGCTCAGAGAATCTTTAACCAGCATATTCTGATGTTCTGCGTGTGTATACACAAGGGAGTACTAGCAAGCCTGCATTTACGGGAAATCTGAAAAATCTACATTCTTCACCCAGTAGGTGGGAACCAAGCAGGGTCTAACACAGCCAGACCGTTCGGTTCTATCAATTATTGCGTCCATCGGACAGAACGATCAGGAAGGTTGAGAAACCGAGCGGGGGAGGGAGGGAGAGAAAGAGCGGGGGAGGTAGAAGGGAGACAGAGAGACACGTTGTAAGGACGATGTCATGCTAACGTTAACTTCATGACTGAACTGCGAGTGTGTGTGCGCGCGCGTGTGTGTATGTATGTGTTTGTGCGTGTATGCGTGCTGCCTCTCTGTATGTGCGTGTGTGCATGCACGCGCGCGCGTGTGTGGTGTGTGTGTGTGTGGTGTGTTTCTCTGTTTCCGTCCGTTGGTACAAAGAGGATGAAAAGACAAACTTTTCAGCTCTTCCATAAGAGAAAACGACAGGGCGAGATGTACCGACTGGCAACACGCCCGGGGGGCTTACTGGCGACTTGGACAGCACACGGGTCAAACTGACCGAGCAATATTCCACTGTCGGTATGGTATAATCACTGTCGTTACTGCTGTCTTTTATCTTAACGTGTTGTTGTTGACGTGGTGTTTGCCCTGATATGGCTGTAGTAGTCAGCTAGGCTACAAGCAATATGAACTGAACTGAACCAGTCGAAAAAGAAAACAAAAAGTTCCGATTTTTCTCAAAAGCATAATAATGTAGAGTCTACATCGTTTTGCCCACTATGTGCAGGTGATGTGTACGTGTTTTCTGCACATGCGACATCATCTTAAATCGAGACAGGAGTTGATTGGCTGATATCACCAATATTAAGCAGTCATCTGCCAATCGAGACCCGAGTGCAGACACCGATGTCCGAATCGTTCATTATTCTTTCAGCGCCAGCAAAGTAATACACATCACTATGGCCTTTGCATGCAACTAAGCAGTGACCAAGAAGGGATGTGTCTGGAGCACCATGCCTGGCCACTTTCGCGGCCGTTCAATCAAACCTTGTTGGGATATTCCAACTGCTAACGGTCGAGACTACAGTAAGGGAAAAGGAGCTGGCAGCTATGTGAGCTGATGGCAGGGCGGGCTGCCCGAAAGAGAGATGAAGAACCAGAATGGGGCGAGAGAAGGGGTCTTCTATTCTGTCTTGCTCCGGCTATGTATCGGAGTTTGTAATCTCCCCACCTTGCCATTCAGTTTGTAAACAAGGTAACTGATAACTGGGTCCGAATGGATCATGCAATGTATGTACAACCCCACCCCCCACCCCCACTCTTGCGTGAAGAAATGATCATCGAGTGGCGGCCGGAGCTTTAGAGGTTATTGTCCAGTGAGTGGCGAGGAATTAGTGCCCGGCTCCCCTCTGCACCCTTGAGATGTTTCTTGTAAATTAAATTATTCTTTCAGCGTCAGCAAAATAATACGAATCACTCTCGCCTTTGCATACAACTAAGCAATGAACAATTACGTTAGTTTCAATTTCATAGTCCTTAGATTTTTAACGTCAGCCAGGCTGGACAGTTTATTTTACAGATGTTCAAGACACGGTCTTCAAATTCTCAAATCTCACCTACCCCTGTTTTGTGTGTGTGTGCGTGTGTAAGCAAGCGCGTGCGGGTACGCGTCCACTCGTGTAGACAATCGAAAATTCAGTTTAGACATATCACTGCTTTCACTCTCACACACACTCAACAGGTGGACAGACACACAAAGATGTCTGCCGTATAAAAATATAAAAAATTAGTTGAAACAATCTGCTGCCGACCCGGTCTCAGATGATGTCGCATTATGTTTCTGCAGAATACTCCCATCTTTGGTGGACGTGCATGCCGGGCAGGTGTTTTCATGTTTCCATAAACCACCGGTCATCACAAGACCTACAGGATCTTCAACGTACACAGTTGGGTTTCTGCGCACGAATACACAAGACTGGGGTTTAACACTAACGGGTGTGCACACATGTTGACCAAGAAGATCGGGAGGAAAATCTTAGTCTTCACTCACTAGGCAGGAGGTACCCAACAAGCAAAGAACCCCAAACGTTCCCATTAGAAGTCTTTTTAAGTCTTACCCGCTTGACTACCGCACCCCGTCTAGCCAGTGGAAAATATTCATCTACACCGCCTCTCTCTCTTCCCCCCCCCCCCACCCCCAAGAGAAATTACATAGGTTACTGACATCGCTGGCCGCACGCCTGGTACGACGGATAATTTCATCGTGGACAAGGGTCGGATCCAATCCTCCTCCTCCTTCCCCCTATCTTTCACACACACACACACACACACAACCACAGACAACACACACACACACCACACACACACACACACACACACACTGACACTGGATGACAAAATGACTGACCGCGCCTGTCTGGAGGATTACTACAGTCCTGAACAACCGACGGATCCAATCCCGAATTCCCTCGTGGGGTCCACTCTGGTCACGTGTTCTTGTGTATGGAGATCGATCCCCCCATCACATGCAGCAGGGAGGGATGAAAGAGGAAGGGGAGGGGGGGGGCTAAAAAGCAGGCGTATTGGTATAACGGATGGCATAACTGTCCCACCTCACATAGTTTTCCTTTGTGTTACACGAAACTCGGTAAAGACACAGTATCAATGAAACCCATGGGTGTAAGCTGGTGCACACATACAGCGCAGAAATTAGACTGGGGCCTTGGTGAGAACTCAGAACGCCATCTATTAGTCATAACGATCATCAATACTGCTATAGCATAAGACAGACTGGTTGTTGTTGTAACAAGCTGAGGCAACCGTTCAAATGGTTTCAACAGTCCACGATTCTATATTTCACTTTGTCATCCTCATCATCTATAGAAATATAAATGTATAACTATGATGTGCGTGTGTATGTGTGCGGATGTTTATGTTGCGCGCGCGTGTGTGTGTGTGTATGTGTGTGCGTGCACTGTGTGTGCGTGTGTCTGTGTGCTGTGTAAGTGCTGTGAGTGTGTAAAACGTATCTCCACTTTTCCACTTTTAAAGCCAGCAGAAAACAACAGTACCAACTATCTGAACTCCTGGTCTGATATATAACTTTGTAAGCCTATTACTGTTCATACCCCCAGTTTATTACAAGCGATCCCAAAATAAAATTTAAAAAAAAAAAAAAAAAAAAAAAAATTCCCTCGACTCTGTTCCTCGTTTAAATCCAGCAGCAGGCCAACAACCGATTCCCTTAAGACTCTGCAAACACACAATCTCCTCCCTCCACTACCACCACCACCCCCCACCCATCCCCACTCACACTCATCATCATCAGGTGCCCTGCCGCATGGCGTTGGCGATCACGGACTTCCATCTGTCTCTATCTCTCGTTGCCCCTAGCATCTACCCCACCCTCCTCGTCCCCAGCCACTCTGCAAGTCCGTCCAGCATTTTCTCCCCGGTCTACCCGGTGCTCTCTTTCCCTCCAGCTTTCCCGTTGTGACCAGGTGCTCCAAATTCCCCTTCCTCATAAAATGGCCTATAAATTTTGCCTGTCTTTTCCTAATCTTCCTCATGAGTGATCTACTTGTGTCTGCTTCCATCAAGACTGTCTCGTTTGTTTTCTTTGCTGTCCATGGAACTCTCAACATTCTTCTTAGAAACCACATCTCGGCTGCCTCAATCTTGTTCTGGCTTTGCTTGTTGACTGTCCACGCCTCTCATCCGTACAACAGTATTGGTTCTATATAACATTCAAGAACTCTCTTCCTGGTGTTAATTGACAGGCATTTGTTGGTAAGAATGCTTGTCATCTTCTTGAATGCTGTTTTGGCTTGGCCGATTCTGCTGGCTATTTCCGATGTGCATCTGCCGTCTGATGAAATGATCGTTCCCAGGTATTTGAATTTATCAACCTGCCAAGAGACCTACAAAACTTTGTGAATATACTAGAAATAGAAAGCAAAGGAAAGGGGCTGGAACTAAACAGCAGGAAGACTGAAGTCATGGTGATCAGTAAAAAACATGAAACCCCCTCATGCAAAATAACAGCAAATGGCACCACTCACACTGGACTCTCCAAAAACCTTGGACTGATGTAGGCTTATTGTTCATTTACCTAGTACATTATCATGATCGATCCTAACAACATAACAAAACGAAAGTTCCACCTTTTCACGTTGTAAGATTGCAGAATATATAATAGTATCAAAACACGTAAAACCCTTTGTCCGATGTAGGCCTATCCATATCCATAATAGATTATCATGGTTGATCTATAAAATCTCTCTCTCTCCTCTCTCCCCCTCTTGAGTAATAAAGTAGTCTATAGTCTTTCTCCCCCACTTCCATTTCCCTACCTTTCAAGCTACCAGAACACCATAGAACCAAATCCATTAAAATCCTCGACTATTGCTCATTTGCCTCCGGTGTGAATTAGTATGATCGATCGCCATCTAGCACAGAAGCGACGTGGAGATTGTGTGAGCACGTGTCTCTATGGGTGAGATGTGAGCGAGTCAAAGGAGTTGGGGGGGGGGGGGGGTTGAAGCGGTGCAGCTAGGAATATAGTGACTGCTTACCGATTACGAAGATTTGCGTCATACATCTAAACTGACCCTTAAGGTTGGGAGCACTTCTTTCAGAGTACTTTTGTACCGATTTGTGGACGAACAACGAGTGTACTGCTGAGTACGTTCGTACCTCAGTGTAGATAAAAACTTTTTTTTATATATATATAAAGGGGATGGACCTACTGATTACGTGCCAACGTGCACGTGTGCGTGCGCGAGTAGAGGAGGGGGCAGGAGCAGGTGGGGTGAAAGTGTGCACGTGTGTTTGAGTGTATATGCACGCGCAAGTGCGGGGTGTCTATGTCCAGTACGTATGTCCATGTATGCGCTCGCGCTTTTTTGTGAATGTGTGTAAAATGAATATTTCATACCCAATAATAAATGGTGGTTAATTTACATCACAAAAAAGACAGCCCACTTGTGTTAATTAAATCTAGCATCTCTTTGATACACCGACATGCCTGTCTAGCCAATGTGACATTGATTGGATTGATCGATCGATTGATTTACTGTGTACGCGCGCGCGCGCGCGCGCGTGTGTGTGCGTGCGCGCACGCGCGCCTGCCTGTGTGTGCGTATGTGTGTCTGTCTGTGTCTCTGTGCACGTAAGGAAAATTTCGTGGCTGGTTGGTTCTTGTGATAAAAACCGTGGACTAAAGATCTCATGTCTCGAGCTCAATCCCAGCCAACAACACTAAAGACTGGTCTGTTCGCTACCTATCTCAATGTTTCCATTACTATGGTATGTCAGTTTAATGTTTTATATGTCCATCCCCCACCCTCACCACTTCAGGATCTCGCCAGAGCACAGGATTCTGCGCAGGCTCAAGGAGTATGCCTTGATAATTGCTGGCAGATTCGTGTGCAGCGCAACAAATCTCTCTTGAACATCTCCAAACTCTAAAGGAATATTTATCAACTTGATGCCGATTTTATTCAGTACAAGGGGTAACTGAAAATTTTTCTTACCTAAAATCACTTCATGCTAAGTAGTAAAGAAGAGTAGGACAATCAAGCCATTCTAACAATCTCCCCTTCTGTGCAAAAAATCGTTTTAGAAAATCCGAACTTTTGGACTTCTCACTGTGACCTCAAAGAAGCGTCAGACAAAATAAAACATGGCCTTAAGCGAGAAAATCTGTAGACTGTCACAACAAAAATGACTTCATACTGCCACAAGTTTCTTACAGAAATAGCTCTTCACACATTTTCCTCCGTGTGCCAATTCTAGGCACTATTTTGGTCTGTGTGACCCTGACAGCGATGCCATGACTTCCAAACGTGTGCTGTGCATTTGCGACTCCCCGACATGTAATAATTCTCTCTCACGATTCACCCAAATTTGGAACAATCCAGAAACTAAGGAGAAAATCTTCTTAACACAGTCAGTCATTTTCGTCACAGACACACACGTTTCTTAAAATAACATGAAATAATCTCTCTCTCTCTTTATATATATATATATATATCCCTCCCTCCCTACCCCCTCTTTTTTAGAGAAAGAAAAACATTAGACAATAAAACAAAATAAATATGACAAACTACAAAACTAAATTAAACCGAACACTACATTCAATCCAATCGAACTAATTCAAAATCAAAAATGAAAAGAAGACGGTAAGAGATGGCGTCACCGTCGTCTCACCAAACCGTACAACAATAACACTAAGTCTGCCAAATGTCAGACACTCTGATGCTGCTGTTCTGGCACCGACAGGCGTTGACAATGTTCTACTTCGATTTCACCTCAACCGTTCAGTCAATAGTATTCCCAGGTCTGAAGTTCAGCTTTGCACTGCATGGTACTGAACTCGAATGGAAGGCCGTAAAAGTCGATGACCTTTTCCTTGAAAGGTCAAAAGGTTGAGTTCATCAGCCTAATGCCACGAAAATTCGACTGCCAGCTCTAAATTGAATGACCTTTCCTATCACAGGCGTGGACAGTAAGGTGTAGTCCGCTGAGGTATGATAATGTTAAGATCTAACACTAGTAACAGACAGCAAAGTGTATTCCACTGACGTCTACCAATTCCACTGCTGTTTACTAACGTTAAGATCTTATGGACAACAAGATGTATTCCACTGAGATCAACTAATTTATAATCTAATGGACAGCAAAGCGTATTCCATTGAGGTCTGCAAAGTCTGACTGACTGCACGATGTGTGTGTGTGTGTGTGTGTGTGTGTGTGTGTGTGTGTGTGTGTGTGTGTGTGTGTGTGTGTGTGTGTGTGTGTGTGTGTGTGTGTGTGTGTGTGTGTGTGTGACTTACACGTGTGTGTGACACGCGTCTTGTGCGTGTGCATACCAGCGTGTATGCATGTGTGCGTGTGAGTGCATGTGTGTACACACGTATGCTTTCAATCTACATTTACTCAAACCCAGCCATATCACCCTGTAAAAATATCTTTATACACACATCCACAGTGCATGTGTGTACACACGTATGCTTTCAATCTACATTTACTCAAACCCAGCCATATCACCCTGTAAAAATATCTTTATAACACATCCATAGTGCATGTGTGTACACACGTATGCTTTCAATCTACATTTACTCAAACCCAGCCATATCACCCTGTAAAAATATCTTTATACACACACACGCGCGCACGCACTCGCGCGCAAACTATAGAGACAAAAAAAGGGAAGGAAAACGAACGGAAGGCATCAGAGAAAATCCCACACAATGTACTGTACGATGTTGCACAGCATGAATGGAGGCCATTAATCTTTATCTCAACTTGGGCTATTGTGTTTTATAATTTGCTTATTTTATTGATACGGTATTCAGATCAAGGGCGATACGTCTGTACAGCCTATCATCAACATTCCTACTGTTTTACTCAGCCATTTTTATCAGATATCAAGTCTATGACAAACAGTTTGTGTAGCACAATCATTGTTACTAACAATATAACTTTTGACGAATACGGCATACTGGGTCAAGAGCGTTTAAGTCTATCATTTCTGTCACTTAAAACGCGTTTTAAAAATGTCTAGACGATAAAGAGCGATAACTCTGTCTACTCTTGGTCAAGAGCGATGTCTTGTCTGAGTTGAGAGTGATACTCCGGACGGTTATTACCATTTTTAGTGTCCCTGGTGGTACTTTTTGTGCGCGTGTGCACCAGTTTTATAACTTTTGGTTTAAATGATAACATCCAAGGCAAAGGTGTGATGCATCAACTTGATGGGAAGGACATATTCTCGAAAAAGGCACAGATACATAGGCTAGCAGACACAAAAGCGACGACGGAACGAGCGAGTACTGGAAAAATCCCAATCATAAAGCTCTATGGTCCAAACCGAAGCTGCGGTGTTTTAATATCTGTGCTACCTACAGACCTTAATAGCAAGACCCGCAGATCAATTTTTCCTTCCAGTCAGGCAGAATCCCTAATAGCTCACCACTGACCTATGTATAAATGTTAGTAGTAAGTAGTAAGAAACCCTCGGGAAAGCCGGACAGCAGAAGGTCCTCAGAGGAGAAACCCCCGTCAAGCAAGTGTATCGGCCACTAACCCCTGACAATAAAAACGGGACCGGGCCGTATCTAGGTCATGGCTCCTGGATGTTCCTCTACTGTCACCATTTAAAAAAAAAAATCTTTTTAAACGTTATAAATAAGATCTCTGTGGACCTCATCAGTACGGTGGGACTGTATACAGGCTTGTGGACACGATTAATGTGGATTTTTACCACATGACATTCAAGGGATGCTGAGTATTATAAACATCCATAAGTATCCTGAGCAAACTGAAGCCAAATTTTCAAACCAGTAACTAGAAATGGGAGGAAGGCAAAGAGAAACGAGGAGATATACAGGAAGATAAACAAAGAAATCAGGTATAGGTGCAATGAAGCTAAGGAAGCTTGGCTGAACACAAAATGCAAAGAGATAGAAGAACGACACAAAATGGATCCTCAGGGCATGTACAGACGAATTGAAGAAATTGTTCACAGGAAAAATACATGCACATCAACTGGTTGCTTAAAATCAAAAGATGGCACGCTTATCATGGAAAAAGACAAGGTATTAGACAGATGGGGAGAATACATTAAAGACTTTTTTGAGGATGACAGAAACGAAGAACACATTATAAAAAAGAACTTTGAAGGACCACCCATAATGAAAGATGAAGTCAGAGCAGCACTGAAAAAGATGAAACCGGGAAAAGCCCCAGGACCAGACAACATTACTACAGAGATGATTGAAGCCCTGGAGGAATTTGGCATAGAAAAAATAACAGTCCTCCTAAATGAAATTTATGACACTAGAAAAATCCCCAAAGACATGTCAAAATCAATTTTCATTGCACTTCCAAAGAAGACAGGGGCTATAGAATGCGAACTCCATCGCACAATCAGTTTGATGAGTCATGTAACAAAAATCCTGTTAAGAATAATCATGATGAGGACAAGGAATAGAATCAAAAGAGAAATAGCAGAAGAACAGTGTGGATTTGTGGAGGGGAAAGGGACTATTAATGCCATATACATCCTAAGAACTATCATAGAGAGGTCAGTTGAGATGAATAAGGATTTGTATTTATGCTTTGTTGACTATACCAAGGCTTTCGATCGGGTAAGACATGAAGAATTGATCAACCAACTGGAGAGACTCAATGTCGATGGAAAAGATCTACGAATAATCAGGAATATGTACTGGGAACAAACAGCTGCAATGTGAATAGAAAACAATATAAGCTCTTTTCAAAACATCAAAAGAGGAGTCAGACAGGGTTGTGTTTTGTCACCAGATCTGTTTTCACTATATAGCGAAAACATCATGAGAAACCTAGAAGAAGACCCTGGATTAAAGGTTGGAGGGAAAATGATAAATAACATTCGGTACGCAGATGACACCGTGCTAATTGCAGAAAATGAAGGGACCTACAAAACCTTGTGAATATACTAGAAACAGAAAGCAAATGTAAGGGGTTGGAACTAAACAGCAGGAAGACTGAAGTCATGGTGATCAGTAAAAAACATGAAATCCCCTCCTGCAAAATAACAGCAAATGGCACAACCTTGACACAGGTTAATAAGTTCAAATACCTGGGAACGGTCATTTCATCAGACGGCAGATGCACATCGGAAATAGCCAGCAGAATCGGCCAAGCCAAAACAGCATTCAAGAAGATGACAAGCATTCTTACCAACAAATGCCTATCAATTAACATCAGAAAGAGAGTCCTTGAGTGTTATATAGAACCAATACTGTTGTACGGATGCGAGGCGTGGACAGTCAGCAAGCAAAGCCAGAGCAGGATTGAGGCAGCCGAGATGTGGTTTCTCAGAAGAATGTTGAGAGTACCATGGACAGCAAAGAAAACAAACGAGACAGTCTTGATGGAGGCAGACACAAGTCGATCACTGATAAGGAAGATTAGGAAAAGACAAGCAACATTTATAGGCCATTTTATGAGGAAGGGGGATTTGGAGCACCTGGTCACAACGGGAAAGCTGGAGGGAAAGAGAGCACCGGGTAGACCCAGGGAGAGAATGCTGGACGGACTTGCAGAGTGGCTGGGGATGAAGAGGGTGGGGGAGATGATGGGTGCAACGAGAGATAGAGATGGTTGGAAGTCCATGGTCGCCAACGCCATGCGGCAGGGCACCTGATGATGATGAACTAGAAATGACTAGATGAGACAACTTCACAATGAAGGCGATCTTACGCTGCTGAGACGTCCTTCACCAGAGGATAACCTGCACTTCACCGCACCACTCCAGTTAGTGTAACATGCGTATGGCTCACATGCAAGGTTTTTGATATCTTGTTCAGCCAGCTCATCCTTGTCATTGTTTCTACTGTAAAACAAGTTTTGAAAGTCCTGACAAAACTGCTCATGTGCAGGGGGTCTTTTCAAAGGAGCAAGTTTCCCGCTTATGAACATCATAATCTACAAACGGGATGCAGGCCGTTTCAAAACATAAATTTGTCAATATTTATATACATCAAATCCATGCACATCAGCACAATGCGTACTGCCGTTTGCAGATCCACAGTTTCCTATAAACATCACATTAGCGTCAACCTACAGTGTGTACACTGTTTCAGGTGACAAATACGCTAACTACCACTTGAAACGCCAGATCAATCTGAAGATCCTATTGAAAGATGACAGACAAAAAGCAGACTCTTCCAGATAAAAACTATGCTTAAAACTATTTAAATTTCAGCACATGAACTTACTCCCACAGACAGGCTATAAAATTACGCCAGACAATATATACATATCTTCTTCTAGCTAGTCCTCCTATACTCTGAAAGTGAGTGGTAGGACTTTAAACTCTACAGAACGCAACCCCACAGACATGTCCTTGTGATGATCAACCTACAGCAGTAGCATTCCAGACTTGGATAGTTTCCTAGTTCCGTAGCCCTTGGATAAACATCACATCAGCGCAAACCCCACATTGCTGTCTGTGGGCTCTCACACGAGACATCAATACAGCCAGTACCCGACCTCAGGGGCTCGCTTTCTCTCCCCCCCCCCCCACCACACACACACACACACTCACACACCCACTTCCTTCAGACACTTTATTTCTCGGACCACTGCCAATCAGCTAAAGCTGTAGATGTCTGGATTGAACACCAACGACGTCTCTCTCTCTCTCTGTGCCTACGCCCCCCCCCCCCCCCCCTCCCTATCTCCCTTATCTGTTTCTCTTCGCTTCGACCGTTTCGGTAAATCGCTGTAGGTGTTGTACGTGCGTGTGAAAGCTGGGAGGAACAAAACAGCAGGGTGTGGGTGATGATGGGTGGGGAGAGAGAGGATAAGTCCCGACAAAGAGAGCAGACAGAAAAGGGGAGGGGTCGAAAAAAACAGGATGGAGGGCACACAAAATGAGGGTACGGATGGAGGGGAGGGGGAAACAGAAAAGGAACGAAAGAAGGGGAATGGGGAGAGGATGGGAGAAGAGGAGAGACACACAATAAAACAGATATATACAGATACATAATAAAACAGATATGCACAGATGCACAATAAAACATCTATAAGACTATAATACAAAGTCGTCGCCTCCCTCCCGGTTTATGTTATTAAAGAACTCGAGCATTTGTCATACGGCTATATCCTGTGAGACACTGACTGATTTATACAAAGTGCGAGACGAAAGACAAACAGTTAAGGATTTCATACTAATAAGGAAGAATTTTTATGGTTTTCCCAGATAAGATTTAATTAAAGACTATTCTACAACATGGATTTATGTAGGACTATGCGCTAAAGTCTGTGTGAGATGAGAAGACAAAGGCAGATGCATCAACTGAGAGACACTGCAGATAGACAACTGCACAAACAGAAAGAAGAAAGAGAACAAGCAAAGACAGCGCCAGGGTAAAAAAACGAACGAGGGAGGGGCAGGAAAATCGATACAGTTTAGATAGACGTTCGGAACCCTGCTTGTGTGGTGAATGTCGGGCTTCCAATCGGAAGGTCCGGAGTTCGATCTGCCTGGACACCTCTGCCTAATGGGTAAGGTTTGGAGATTTTTCCACACTCCCAGATCAACATATGTGCAGACTTGCCAGTACCTCCTTCAGATGTATACGCATGCAGAATATCAAATGTGCACATCATGTCAGTGACTGGTTTATTGAAATATCAGAAGACCCAACACGCAGGCCCACCCAAGGTGGAGTATGCAGACTGTGCAGCAAGATCCTGCCCTCCCAGTAAGGGCAAATCAATGCATACACCACGCATCTGAAAAATCAGAATGCTATAAACATATAATTAAAAAAAAAAAGACCAAAGAAGTATAGCCCTCTCTCTCTCTCTCTCTCTCTCACACACACACACACACACACACACACACACACACACACACACACACACACACACACACACACAACACACTCCAGTCGTGACGATGAAGGCGTCTGATTTTTGTCAAGCTGCTGACTGAACCTTTTACCATCTCCTTTTAAATTAACTGGAAAAGTGCAGGCAGGGAGCATGTGGATTGGTTTCGATCAAACGGAGAGGTGGCTGTGTTTGTACAGCGGCCTGTCTTGCCTGACTCCACTGGAGCTTCTTCAATGTTTGTGTGTGAGTCTGTGATTTAAATTGAAGTGGATATCACGTTAATGTCACTGATATCAGAACAGAACCAGAGACATGAACAGGGCGATAGAACATTAGCTCTGTCACATCATCTTGCGATGCCACAGGGTTCATGACCATACTATACAGATTTAAATAACATTCCTGTGTTAGTCAACTAGCTTCAGTTCAATTTTGTTGAAAATTTCTGTCATGAGAAAAATACATATTCTCGAAAAGTTTATGAAACAAAAAAATGCCCAATACTGAAACTGAAAACGAACGAGATTTGGTGAAGTTCCTGTCTTGGTTGATAATACATAAAAAGGAGCTTAAACTATTGCCGCTTCAATATAATATGAATATTATTACTTACTAATCAAAATCTCTTACCCAAGTTATTTTGAGGTTTGTGTATTAATTTGACAACACAAATAGAAAATAAATCTATGGCTATCACAGGGCACATTTTGCTGAGTAGCCAAGCTTCAAATATATATATATATATATATATATATATATATATATATATATATATATATATATATATATATATATATATATGTGATCTTGATTGTCTCCACTGGAGGCGATATCTGATTTTAAAGCTAAGGCTATCGCAGGCCACATGTTCGCTGAGTGACCAAGCTTCCTATTTATACCTGTGATCTTGACTGGCTCCACAGGCGGCCATATCTGTCTGTGCTTTAAGCTGTGAGTCAAATTGGAGTGTGCATCAGGTATATCAGTTGTTGTTTTTTTTAACTGAAAGCGACTAAATTTAGACCAAAAGTGAAACTCTACCCATCCCACGTCCAAGTTTATGTCCAACTTAGCTACAAGATGCTTTTGTCTCCGATTTAAATGGACTACACGATGATATCAAAATCACGCATCTTTCATCAGGTTTTGGTATGCAATTTGACTAAACTCAAATCATGTAATTTTAAATGTAAATTGAAGGGATAGGGTATTATTCCCACTCTCCACTTCCTCCTCAACATCCCCATTTTCCCCTGGTGGTGGTAATGTGGGGCCACAATAAGCAAACAAAAATCATCTGAAAGCATTTATAAGTAAGTCTTTGTTAAAAATTCATAATTTTTCATAGCTCTAAACTGGAATTCATAATTCTAACTTACCGTGTGTTTTTTTTAAGCTCTATACAAGAATTCATAATCTAAACATTAATATAAACTTGGATTCATAACTTAAATAGCTCCAACTATTCACACTATCACCAATGCATAATTCTATCAATGGAATACGTGTACACAAATAATCTCTCGTGATCTAAACTCAACACTTCAGTATTCAAGTGTCTGTTTTAATTACTATAGATGTCAAGATAACTTCTTAAAGCTCTTCAATTTTCACAGGCACTCAACCACAAATGAAAGCCACTTCAGCTCCTATCTGTAGGCACGACTATGGGTTTGGAGGGAAGGGGAGAACAGGGAAAAGTTAACTCTTTAACTCCTACTTCCTATCCTTCTGCTTCCTCCGGTTCAGGCTCCTGCAGGCAGAAACTGAAGGACATGGCAAAGGAGTCAATGGGTTAATGCAGGAAGCTGGTGGATAGGGTGATGGAGGCAGTTATATATCACTGTAGGTAGCCGGTGCTAGCTGGTGGATACGGTGATGGAGTCAAAGCGTTAATATTAAATACTGTGCTGTTCTACTTGTACTGAATTCTGCTCGTTTTTAATTTTATGGTTGTAACCGTTATTTTTGTTTTAAGCCCTGACAGTGTACAGCCATACCATTTCAAAACATACTTAATACTTCAACAGGAAAACAACAATGGAAAAGAAAATTAACATACATATTGATCAATGCATTTGCGCATATAATCTAACAATATGCCCCTAGTGTTGACCACTCCATCCAATAAATGACACAGGGGATTTTTTAAAAAAAACAACCTGAATACAAATGTTAAAAAAACTAAGGACACATAAACATACATAAAAACGGGCATAAGTTGCCAAGAATTCCTTATGCACATCACATTTCCCTAGAGCCCAAAATGCACTTTATACATGTTTTCTGTCACACGCTCGCTCTCTCCCTGTTGTAATCATGGTAATTTGGAATAAAAATCCAGACAGGCCCTTTGTTTATAACTCATACCTGCCAACCCGCATGTCAAGTTCTGCTCTGTCAGACAACAGGAGCACAAAAATAAAACCCAAATGCATGTGTGCAAAAACATATATTATCTCATTCTCTATCTCCACACATATGCATGCCATGCATACTATGCAACATATATTTTCTCATTCTCCATCTCCACACACATGTATGCACACTACGCAAGTTCAGCTCTTATTATATTACCATTACATGATTGGTTAGAGTGGTGCACTGAAAACACGCTATGTAATGTACACACCAAGTAAACGTTTATGTCCACACTGTAGCAAAGTAATCCCATAATCGCCACAGGGGAAAAAAAAAACACCCGCGTACAATGAGTCTCGTCAGGAGATTTTCTTTTTCATTTTCATTCCACCATTTACGTTACAGCCATAACTTGCACTTGTACACTGACACACCATAATCACACAGCTATAGACAGACAGACATGTATCATAACTAGTATGCTCCAAATGAAGTATTCATCATCCATTCACATTTATAAGTACAGACGAAAATACACATACAAGTACACCTGCACAATACACCTTACACAACAATAACATGATAATACTCCTATTGAGTGGTAGCGCATACACAAACACACACACAATGCTCCCTTTCTCATCACACACACACGCACGCACGCACGCACGCACGCAACACACACACCACACGCACGCACGCGGATGAAAATACACACTCAGAAATGATAGAGTAGACGGACATACAACTTCAACAACAAAAATTGTCAAGATAAAATGTAATACTACATACAGCCTACGAAATAAACATGACACTGTCACACACACATACACACACACACCACACACACACAGTCTCTCTCCCCCCAACCCCACACACACACACACACACACACACACAACTAATGGAACAGCACTACACTTACAGCGTCAAGAAAAAAGCTAAGTGAAATGTAGTACTGCAAGTAGCCTATGAATCATGCGCACAAAATCTCTCTCTCTCTCTCCTGTCTGTCTGTCTCTTTCTCTCTCCATCCCCCCTAACACACACACACACACACACACACACACACACACACACACACACACACACACACACACACACACACCCCAAATGCATGCATACACTGACATATTTTCCAACAGAATCAACCTGAGGGGCAAAAGTGTCACATTGGCAACTAAAGGCAGCAAACAAATAAATAACCCGAGTGTCAAAATGCGACACTTTAAATCTGTGCGTCCCAAGTGCATGAGAAATCAGCAAGTGTCAGCTAGGCCAAGTAAGAGCTAACATTGACCTTGTCTGTTGTCAGTCTCACTTTCCTTGCTGTGAGTTTATTCACCCCCTCAAGCAGATTATTTGACTCTAAATGAACATGACATACAAGTCCGTGAAACAGACTGACAGACATGCAAAGATAAGTTCACGCACGCGCACACACACACTCTCACAGTGACACACACACAGAGAACTGAAACAAAGCCTAAACAACAAAGAAAGTATGTGTGTGTGTAGGCATACATGCAAGTTTGTGCATACATATGCATGCATGCATGTGCGTTTGTAACAGACTGAGATTCAGATATTTCATTTACTGTAAGGCCACAACCTTGCACGAAGTACATGTAATAATATCTGGCATGCGTTTATGGCTGAAAAGAGAGAGAGTTGTGAAACATGTATGTGTGTGCGAGTGTTCATGCTACAAGTACATGTCTAAGATATATAACCATGGGTCATGGGTATATGTGTGCAATATGTGCAAGTGTGTGCATGCACTTGTAACTGGGACCATTAAAGCAGTATCATGTTTTTGTACTTTGTATCTGCTTCTATGCCAGCTGAATGGGTAGCGCAAACTGTGTTAGATTTGAGAAGTACAACATGGGAGAAATTCTCCAGAGTTATGTCCTTTGATTAACATCAAACCTTAAGTTTCTCAAAGAGCAAAGCAGTAAGACCCAACAACACACTGTATACAGCTACAACCACTCACCTTTCAACTGCTTGTAGACTGTCTTCAAAGGGTCCAGCCAGTGCTGAAACAATGATCAAAATCAGATACATCTAAGGATCAGTTTTGTGGAACTGTGCAAAAAGCTGACTTGATAATATTAAGACTATAAATCTAGACTGTACTATTCAACTTAAAAAACATATATGATAATGTGCACTGCTGGTGTGTGGTTCATTTTTGCAACACATGAAAATGAAACAGGAGTAACTGGCCTAATGCTGAACAATATATATTTTAACAGTTAATTAGCAAGAGATGATTTATTTGTTTGCATCTACTGTACACATGCATCATTCTCTGTCCCTCTCTTTCTCACACAAACACACACACTATCTTTCTCACACAAACACACACACTAACACACCAAAAACAAAATCAGCACTCACTCCACACTGAAAAATCAAAGAAATATGCTCCCTCATAAAATGACTGATTACAGCAACTAGAATATAAACTTACATGCATTATTTTAAGCCTACACAGAAATTACTCATAAAAATGACAAGAGGGTAACATAGGAAATATCCACCTTAAAACAAAAAAGGGGGGGCACTTACTCTCTGCTTTTCTGAATCGACATAGCGGAGACCAAAGTAGTCTTTCTCCATCAGATTCAGTTTCTCTGACACACGGTCGAACAGCCATTGTCCAATTGTGTCTCTCTGCAACACAGGAATAAAATCAAACATTTCAATTTTTGTAGACTGCACGATATGGGGCATCAGGGAGAAAAAATCTTTTAAAAAAAAACAACCTCTAATTCAATTGTATCCTTCTGTTAAAAAAGAACAAAAGTTTTTGCTTGTTTGGTTTTCTTTTCTTGCTTGCTTGCTTGTTTGTTTGTCCCAACTTTTGAACCTATTCAGTGGCATTGATCCCATACCGCTCATTCCATTTCTAAAACACAACACCAACTCCAAGTACATTAAGTCAAAATCCTAGTGCCAGGAAGCCCTTGACCGCGTGGATGGGGGTCCCCCACCAGAGGACACGCTGCACTGCTGCTGAGTCACATCAGTGGAGTTCAATAGTGCCTGATCTGATCCAACTTGGTTAGTAAACTGCCTACTATGCCCCCCATTAAGACAGTAATCACTCAAGCATCTAGACAAACCAAATGAGATCACACATGCACGCACAAGTGCGCATGCATGTAATGTAGATACATCAGACATGTCCAAATGTGTGCATGTGTATGTGTGCACACAAAAACATTTCAGACACTGCCATTTAAGAAATGCTGACAGTGAAGCAACAAAAAACAAAAATACTACATATAACATTTCTTTTTAAAATATGTGATCTAACAAAATCTTTAAAGCCCAGCTCCCGTTTCTCTGCACGACCCAAAAGGAAGCTGTTTTAAAAAAAATGCAGTATCATTTTACAGAACATAAAACTGAATACGTTGCATCACATCCAGCTTTTTTTTTATATAACTTGAAAACGGTGTATTGTTTCGCTCTGTCCCATTTTCTAACAAAGGCTTCAACACAGCTCTGTAAAATGCCACTTCCTCACAACATGGCTCTGTAAAATGCCACTGTCCTCGATCAAGTTCATTCTATCATAGTTACACTTACAGACATCCATCCCACTCCTCTGTGCCTTTGATACATCTGACGCAAAGAGATGAAATAAATTAGTAATCTGAAGTCAACTCTGTTAGTATTAAAGCTAAAAACTGCACAAACATGCTCTACTTTGTAATCATCAGTCTTGCAAGCTTTCACTGAGCAGTTAAAACATGTTGTTTCTAAAAATCACAAAAAGAAAGGGGGGGGGGGGGGGTGAATACTGAGATGCGCCCCAATGACGAGTCTTGGGAGTGTGAAAAAGTGAAAATATCATCATCATCACACCACCACCATCATAACAATGACAACTGTTTGTATTTCATCTTGCATGAGCCTAAGTGCTTTGCAAAAACTTTAAGTGACAAAAGAAGCAGACATGGTAAAGCAGTAACACGGCAGTCCATATGCTGTGACAATGTTATAATAAATTCAACTGCTTCAGTGGAAGTCTTCTCCCCACCACCACCAACTGAACACAAGAGTCTCACTGACACAGCAAAGTGTTTTTGAAAAGTATCCTACAAAAAAACACCCATATACTGCTGCCTGGTGAATGCTACAGGTTACAGTCATTTACCCCTAAAGTTCTGGCTATTCCTGCTGGGTGTTGCCATTTTCCTATTTCACCCTGCTGAGCTGTAGAGTCTGAATCTTTTAGTGCTTTTATCTGTGTGTGTGTGTATGTTGTGTGTGTGTCTGTGTGTGTGTGTGTGTGTGTGTGTCTGTGTGTGTGTGTGTGTGTTGTGTGTGTGTGTGTGTGTGTGTGTGTGTGTGTGTGTGTGTGTGTGTGTGTGTGTGTGGTGTGTGTGTGTGTGTGTGTGTGTGTGTGTGTGTGTGTGTGTGTGTGTGTGTGGTGGTGTGTGTGTGTAGATGAGGGTTTGACCATGTGGGAGGGTGAATGCAGGATTCATATGCATGTGCGCATGAGAATGTGTCTGCAAACATAGACTGTATGCAAGCATCTGTACAACTCCAGGTAAGTAACAACCTAAAACTTCAGCACAGCAAAAGATTTTTTACAAACTTGTGGCAGCTGTGCACTTCAATATTCATTTAGAGTTTGGTGTTTAAAATTATTTGCGATGGATTCACAGGACATGGACAATTCCATATGCACTCCACCCAATTTACGATCTGTTGACAGACTCCTTAACCTTTTGATTCCCACAGCATCCTGCATTGTTAACCATGCTAGCAAAGCGAAAACTTAACCCTTTGACTCCCTCACCCTATCCACCAGCTGCAGGAAGCTGGTGGATAGTGTGAGGGAGTCAAAGGGTTAAGTTTTTGCTTTTTTTTACATCAGTCTCGTCTAAGGATCAAAATTCCTAATCCCTGGTTTATCACCACAGTGCTCTAACCAACAGAGCTCAGGAGGAAAAAGGCTCTTATTGTTTGAAGCCCCGCAGATTGCGCAGAGCCACATCAAGGTTGAGCATTTCAAAATGTACATAACACCTCTTTCAGCCTGACAAAAACAAAAACAAAACAAAAAAGTAAGTACACAAATCTGTGTATTTTTGCACATAATCTATGGATAAGCCCCTGACGCTGACCATCCCGCCTCAATATCACCAGATGGTTTATACAACACAAACCTCAATAAATATAACAAAGGACACTGAAATGTATAGAAACTGGGCTAAATACCTAAAACTGCTTCAACACTGCCTCTGCAGATAACATTTCCTTAGACTGTCAGAGCTAAAGATGCAGTCAACACATATACCCAGTTATCAATTCTAATAGCGTCTGTAAGGTTTTGTAGAACACATACAGGTGAATGGACCAGCAAGGCAAAAATGACAGAAGAGATAACAGAAAGCAAAGTACTGCAGGAACAAGAGAGAGACAGAAAAGAAAAAACTTCCAGCACATAATTTCCAGAACATGGGGATATAATTTATACTGAAAGAGCCCCCAGCATCCCATGGATGATGGAGGCTTGCCTGAGCGTCAAAAATCATTACCCCAGTGTTAAACTATACTATAAGTATGGTTATCTAACCAACCAAATTAGCTGTATCATGGAAATACTTAAGTCCCCTTGAGTTATCAGCATGCTGTTTTAACCAACTGACAAATGCCTTGAAAAAAAATATAGTGGTGCCATTGAATCTGAACCCCCACCAGAATTTGATCCTACAATCTCTGGATCAGTCTAGTGCACTATAGTCTATATGAGTATATCCACTGTGCTAGAGCCGTAGAGGGATTTCTAAATATCTTCCAGTTTACCTGTTCCAGTAAGCACCATCCTAAAGCTTACACTTACACTTTACAGCACAGAAAAAAAAAATGAATAGGTGTTCACTTCAATGTTATATATATTTTATATACATTCTTCGATATGTCATGAATCTTAATACTGTGTATGTGTGTGTGTCACTGTGTGTGTGTGTGTGTGTGTGTGTGTGTGTGTGTGGTGTGTGTGTGTGTGTGTGTGTGTGTGTGTGTGTGTGTGTGTGTGTGTGTGTGTTGTGTGTGTGTGTGTGTGTGTCACTGTGTGTGAGTGTGGTGTGTGTGTGTGTGTGTGTGTGTGTGTGTGTGTGTGTGTGTGTGTGTGTGTGTGTGTGTGTGTGTGTGCGCGCATTCCAAGTACACCTGCGGGAGTCAGCAAAACACTCAAACTGACAACAGAGCAAAACTTCAATACATGTCAACATTTTCTAATACACACTGTCTGAGTCAGCAATGTGTTGCTCGCTGAGTCAGACCTGGGCGGTTATCGACACGGTGCCTGAATACATAGGAGCTCCCCCCCCCCCTCTCTCTCTCTCTCTCTCTCTTACCTACCCATTCACTCCCTTAACTTTCAAGTGTTTGCTACCTGTGGCCTCAGTGAATATGAAAACCTCTTTTCACACACACACACACACACACACACACACACACACACACACACACACACACACACACACACACACAGTCAAGCTATTCTCAAAATCTCCCTTTTAATATATCAAGTTTTTCGACATCTGAATCAAAATAAATGTCAGCATTCATGCAAACAGAAACAAGAAACACACGAACATTGATTGAGAATGCATGTTTTAATCAACAAAACAAAACAGATGCCAATTTTCAGGCCCCTCTATCATGTTTACATACAAAAAACAGCAAAGAAACAGATCTGAGGCAAAAACAACAATAGAAAAGTTACAGTGTCTGTGTAATTGTGCTCCTGAAACAACAGGGAAATTTGTTGTTCTGTTATTTTTGTCCAAAATTTGTGAATTTGTTTCTTTATCTTTTGTGCACTCTTGACAATGGGACCAAACTTTTGTGCCCAATTTGTTTTGTCAATTAAATGTACTTATCATTCTATTTGTGTGTGCTTCTGATTTCCATGAAGTTTTTGATTCCCAACAGAAGATCCTCAAGATCACTGTGACCTAGAAGCATTTATTAATCAAGTAGGACTTGACTGGAGCGAGGACAACAGTGTAAATACAGAATTTATATATTGTGAGAAGTTCCTGGGAAACCGGGAAAGTACTGTTTACACCCCACCCACCCAAAAAAGTACATTTCATGCATTTTTTGGATCCAGGTGACCTTCCGAGCTTTACCTCCCAAACATTTGCAACTCCTTAAATTAGTTATAAGTTCGCAACCTTGACCAAAATCTGTAAGATCCACCCAAAAAGAGCAGATAAATTACTGTTCACACCTTTCTCTCTCTCTTTTTAACACACACACACACACACACACACACACACACACACACACACACACACACACACACACACATCTTTGCAAACAATCTCCCTTTCCTTGCAAAAAGATGAAGGTTTGAAATATTACTTTCCTATGAGGCCTCAGAACCATGGACATAGGGTGGCTATAGATAAAACATGCATTATCATGAGGGGTGAAAACTCAAAGCAGTAATGAAAATTAACATCTTTTCGCCCATGTAAGTGAATGTGCGAAATTATCTGTGTCAATAAACAAATAACTAAATTACAAATAACTAAATACACAACAAAATAAACAGATAAATTTTCAACAAAGGAAAGCAAGAAAAAGAAAGACCTGATTACTGAGATTCTAAAAATTCACATGATAACAATTTGATTCTATGTCACAGTACTGAAAACAAAATTCAAAATCCAGTAAACATTGCATTATCTATTCTGTGAGTTTCAGATCAGCACATGATAAAACACACTGCCAGTGTCCTGAAGAAACTATCTGATACTATGGTGTGCCACAAGATATACGATGGGAGCGTATTCAGAAAACTGTCATTTGATATTACGGTGTGTGACAACACATACAACTGGGATTTACTAAGGAAATTTGTCCTTGCATACCATCATGCATGACAAAATAGTCAATGGCGGTGTATTGACAAAACTGTCATTGAATAGATACTATGGTGTGAGACAATGACCAATGGAGAAGAGCGTATTGAGGAAAAGGTCATTTAATATAATGGTATGGGATGCTATTCATTACAAAGTATTGCTTGCGAAGTAAAGTCAGAAAGGGAAGGTAGTCTTCCGGACTGTGGAGTATGGGGTAGACAAGAAAGCCATAAACATTTTTTCAAGCTATACACTTAGTAGTATAGAACAGACAAAAAACCTTGAAAGTCAATACAGGTCATGCCCTGTATTTTTCCATGAGATATAAATGTGCTTCTTTTCATTTTTGTACAAAGGAAATGGTCTGTACGTCCAACATTATCTGAATACCAATACTGACAATAGTGCTCGTAAGTAATGTTAGCGTTTATGGAAGGCGTTTCTTTTCAGACAGGTACACAAATAGAATGATGGCTAAATGTAGTATGCAGGGCACAATAACTATGTCTTCCGAGTAAAAGATTCCTCTTTTTGTCAATTTAGTTGTTAACAACGTGTGTGACCTTTTCACAGCCGGCAAAGGCTTACTGAGGTATCTAGTTTTTCTGTGTCAAAAACCTATATATTACCACATACACTGAAGAAAAAAAAGAGATCTAGATGCTAAACATCACAAATTTCAGTTATCACTGGTACTGACAGAAATTTGATCTTCCCAACAGACTGTCTACAAAATTGGTTACTTATTGTACATACTGCAAACACCCTTGTCAAAGTTTGTGTTTACTTTGAAATCAGCCCTCTCATCTCCATGGCGTTTAATCATACTTAGAAATGGCAGTAAACCAGTAAACTTTCAATTCTCTCTCTCTCTCTCTCTCTCTCTCACACACACACACACACACACATTCCCCTCCAAAAATACATCATACACATGCACCCTGAAGCATACGATTCCTAAGAAACAATTTTTTTGTCTTTGTTATTCCTTCTATTTCTTCCAAATGAAGATTTCATCCTCCATCAATCACTCCTCCAAAACATCTGTCCTCAACAGGGTGTTCTGCGTTTGTACTCCTGTCAAGCTGAAGAGAATCATTCCACTTCAGCAAGTAAATATTTCTAGCTCCATCTTGAACATCCGTTTGCTAAATTCACATAATGCACTCCATCTGTTTACATCACTTAAAAGTAAAACAAAACAAGATGACCAAGCCCTTTATCTATGATCTCCTTTCATACAAAAATCAACAGAAACAAAAGAAATATTTGTTTCTATGACAAGCATTTCTCACTGCAAATCTCCATACAGGTGAAAAAAATATGATCTAGTATTTGCATATTTTAATTTAGACAAACAATATATATAATAAAGTCTTAAACAGCCTATACATACATATACAGCCTACCAGTAGCAACAAAATTTCAAAAAGATTTTAATACATTCAAAAGGCAAAACAGAACTAGCTTGTAACTTAAAAAGTATACTCAGATCAATCTACTGCAAGAGAGAATTAAACAGCCTCAATTTACCGAAGTGAGATCATCTTCTCTCTCATCACGGAAAACAAAAACTTAAGTTCCTTAAATGTAAACTTCTCATAAAACATTTGAGATCTTAAACCACTTCAAACAGGGGGAGGAATCCTCAGAAAAACGTCACTTTGTCACTCATTTGAAATGAAGACCCAAGTTAGCAGCCATCTTTTTATACACATAATATTCATTCTTTACATCACATCGCACACAGTTGGGCTCTGTCTTTGGGAACAGAGATTCTGAGCACAAAAAAAAAAAAAAAAAAAAAAAAAATTCCCCCAAGCATGGAATAAATTCATTACAAATCTAAGTAGGCACTTTTCGATACACAGTAAGAACAAAAACTGTTTAGGACCATATCATGTATACATAACTTTATCCTTGAATATGTATAATTTTATCAATGTCCTGAAGGTCAGATTCTGCTGGAAATGGGAAGATATCAAACCACACTTTTGTGATACAGACAGTGTAATCTTGAAGATACAGATGGCCCAGGATATCTTCACAATCACAGCGACCTGAAAAAGTTTCAAATATGAAATAAAACTTAACACGCATTGTGGGCAATGGTGGACTGTCACAACTGCTAAAACAGATTTTACACACTGTAAGAAGTTCTGTAGAAAGTGCTTTATAAATTTAAACACTCATACAGCTTTGAAAAGAGCTCATTTTAGGCACTTTTTGCTTTGTTTTGTTTTGCTTGTATGACTTAACCTTGGTGCCTTACTTTTCAAATCTACCATTTTCATGATTTGTCATTGATCCACACCTTTGACTCAAATTTGGTAAGGTCCATCCACAAAGAGCTGAGAAACTCATGTCCACATCTCTCTCTCTCTCTCTCTCTCTCTCTTTACACACACACACACACACACACACACACACACACACACACACACACACACACACACACACACACACACACCGCTGGTCTAAATGAAATAATCACCCCCTTTTTATGTTCACAATGAGTGTGCTTAATGAATCAGCGTAATGCATAATGATGTCCAGCCAATATGAGTCACAAAGGTCTCATAACGGTGCCTAAGTTTAAATTATGTATTGCAACAATATTGTTTGAGTTGTGTTAACAACCATATTTCAAAATTACACACCACACACACACACACACAACACTCTTCTCTCTCACACACACACTCACATGCACACACACTGTGCCCACTTTCCTGTTCAAAGACGGACTAAGTGCTTTGTCTGTCTGGTATATAGCAGGTTGGCTGTTTCTTTTGACTAAGCCAAGAACTCCAGATCTGATCTCTTCAGTTGAATCCCAGCCCACAACAAAAATAAAACTAGCCAGTTCACTGCCCATCTTGTAACGCTCCAATCATTCTGCTGGTGTCAGGCAAGTGTTTCATGGGTCATGCTCTAAACACCATCTACTCCCACTCTACTATCTCCTCCTGCCTATTAAAAGACTCTGCCAGCACATAAACTTCTGCGCAGGCTCAAGAATTCAGCTAAAAATAATTACTGACAGACTGGGCAGAGCACATATTAAATTATGAATACCTTTAAGTAATTATAAACCGTTTTCCTTGTATTTATATCATACGGTCCTGAGCGATATTTAGGTGCTGGGGAGCTTTTTAAATCATAATGAATTATTATCACCATTACAGGCTTAAAACAGGAGGGTCCGAGGGCAAATCAGGGCCCTAACTTGCGCGCCGCTGCTATGAACGCTTTCACAAACCGAAATTTCGGAATTCCGCCCAGACGCGGAACATTTTAAGCCCTGATTACTACAAGCCTATGCTTCCATGTTTGCTGCATTTGTGGTGTGTAGTTGTAGCAAACAATTTGTGGTGTGTAGTTGTAGCAAACAATTTGTGGTGTGTAGTTGTAGCAAACAAAACACACTGTTGTGTTCCTTTAACACATTGATGGCATAGGGTTGTTGCCTTTCTTCCCATGCCCGACAGCATGGCTTCAAACCTGGCTCAGTAGAGAGAGAGAGAGAGAGGAGAGAGAGAGAGAGAGAGGAGAGAGAGAGAGAGAGAGAGAGAGAGAGAGAGTATGTGTGTGTGTGCATGCGTGCGTGTGTGCGTGCCTGCGTGTGTGTGTGTGTACGGAGAAAGGATGACAATTTGGGTCAAGGGTCACATGCCTAACCCGCAGTGTGTGCACTGGTTCAGCATCCTCTCTGTGTGTATGAATCAATGCACCATGCAGTTAAAGAATACAGCTCGATGGTGATAACTTCGAGCTGTACTTTCGCCTAAATCGCATAAGATACAGAAACCCAAGCTTTCAAACGTCCTGAGAAAAATGCCGGAAATCAGACAAGCCCACAAAATTGGTTGACCGCTGGTCACAAAGCTGCATGGAGCATTCGGAAAAGGATGAAAACAACCAACTTGGAAGCAGACCACTGCCGCTTTGCAGCCAGAGATGTGGAAACGCCGCAGCCGGTCTGCAGCTGCAGGGTGTGGAAACATCCTCTCTTTCCATCATCTAATTAATTTAAAATCGCCATCAATACAGCCACAGCTGACTCGCTGCAGCAGCCGCTTGCGTGGAAACACAAAACAATTCTGACCTCCAACCTTACTAAATGACCTCCAAGCTATTTATTCTTGATCTTTCTCCTTGAATGTTGAAATGCTTCTCTTGGTAATACCACAGGCACAGGCCCACCTTTCTACAGCAAATTACAAATAAACGTGGGAGTTTTTCCGAAGGTTATCTGGCGACTCCCTTGGGAGTGACAGGACAGCTGGAGCTGTTCTTCTATTCCTTTACATCTGTCTTTCAAGTCCCTGTCTCTCTCAGTTTCTGGCTGCAATATCTTAGTGGTCGCTATGCGTTATGCATGATACTGGCAAACAGATCCTAGCTTCTCCTCAAAGGGGTGTGTGTGTGTGGTGTGTGTGTGTGTGTGTGTGTGTGTGTGTGACGAGAAGAGAGTGAGTGAGTGAGAGAGAGAGAGTGTGTGTGTGTGTAAGTGTGTGTGTGTGTGTGTGTGTGTGTGTGTGTGTGTGTGTGTGTGTGTGTGTGTGTGTGTGTGTGGTGTGTGTGTGTCACTGTGTGTGTGTGTCACTGTGTGTGTGTGTTTGTTCATGTGTGTGTGTGTGTGTGTGTCCATGCATGCATTTGTGTGTACTGTATGCATGTGTACACACATGCACATGCATTCAAAGTACGACTGTGTGCATTCAGTTCACTTAGCTATAACACATTTTTAGATTTCTACCCCCCCCCCCTTCACTTTCTTTCTCACTGCATCAAACTCTATTATGGACTGAACAGCCGGCCTCTCTCTCTCTCTCTCTCTCTAATTCACACTAGTTAGATATTGCAGACAACACTATTTCTTACCACTGCCCACCAACTTCAGTTGAAATATCCAAGTGCATTGACAGCTGTACACTTTGTACAAAATGAAATACCATTACTACTATTCAGTAATACAAAATCCAAAAATGTCTTGCCTCAAACTGAAAACCACTTCTTTATAAGATAACAGTTGTCCCGCAACCCTGAGGCTGTATGTAGTACAACCAAGTACATGTACTATACTCTTTGGTACAACTACAAGTAAAGATGTGAACTTTGCTGAAGCCTAACAATATTATCATGGCAGTGACCATCTCTCCCTTGCTGTATAAATTTCCCAACTCCAAACTGTCAGGTGCCCATTCACAATTGGGTAGACTAGAGGCTGCATGCATAATCCTTTTTCCAAGTCAATACTGAAACCCACACAGTCAGACAGGATGGCAAGAGCCAAGCAGGCCTCAAATTACCACTGGGGACTCAACCCTCCTTTGGCCCCATTCTGTATGTGGAATAAAGAATGTTGGACTCCACCCATCAGAGGGGCTCGAAATGGGCAGGAAAAGTCAGAACATGAAAATGTCAGAGGCTGAACAAACAGTGTGTCAGATAAATGATGCCACAGGGGGATATATACCGGATCCTTCCAAACATTTGCCTTTCAAGTCGGGGATCAGAAAAGGATCCTCATTCTTTAGGCGTGTGCTTAAAAGAAATAGTGAAAAATTAAAATTAAAATAAATTAGATGATTCATCATCAAGTCACGTCTGCTTGTTATGAAACATGACTGTAGTGAATGCCACTCTTAACAAAAATTTCAAAAACCTGGTGATATTCTTATTCCAACACATTTCTACATTAAAAAGTTTCAAAATTAACATAACATCACATATTCAGTATTCACAGTTATAACTTGGAACTTATTTGAGTTTACTAATTCTTTGTATGAACTCTCTCAATCTTTTATAGCTGAAGTCTTTCATTAAAAACAAGAAATAGCCACGGTTTTCCCCCAACTTCCGACCGGTTTGAGTTCATTATACTTATATTATAGTGTCAGTTTTTCTAAGTGCATCTCACTTTCTCAGGCAGATGCTCAAAATGCTACAGACACTGCTGCCATCAGACAAACTGCACATATATCCATGCTGAGTACCTCAGTAAGCTTGAAATATTTCTTGAATATGGTATCATGTATGTATTCATGATAAACATTTAACTCTCTCCTTTTCTTTCTCTCCGCCACTGGACCTCTCTTTGACTTCATGATGTTCATCTGAATATTTGCGCGTGCGCGGCGCACACACACACATGGTTCATACTATCTGTAAGAAGTTTGTGAGCTACAAAAATAAATGAATAAAAATGAAACTAATGGACATAGTCACTGGTGGAAAAAAAGATGAGCAAACAGAACTGAGAAAATGCTAAAAGAGAAACAGAGAAAGAGAGACAACTCTGAAAAATAACATACACAAAGATCATTTAGTAATATGTTCCCAACATAAATGTAGTCACACAGAGGCAAACCCATACTAATAAAACCCAAATCCTAAACAACAAGCCCCAAAAACCATTTGCCTCGAGTCTGTACACAGCTATGCAATATGAATAGACTGTCATGTCTAGATGAAAGTTTTGTGATACTGATGACAAGGGCATTTTGCCCGTGGCTCTCTCTAATGGCTGAAGATCTGAATGTAAAATGAATGGGCAAGGCTGCAGTTACAAACATGTATCCCTGAATAGACATCAATGACTTAAATGCTTCAGGCATGAGACAGATTCCATCATTCTGTGTACACTAAATCTGTAAGAGGGGGGGGGGGGGGGAACGTCCTTAAGATTCAGAGGCCATATTGGATATAGAAAGACAAATGATGAGCAAAACAGTCCAGTGGTTGAAACAGGTGACAGGGGTGCCTCATGGTCTTCTATGATGCTTTACTTTCCTAAAGAAGGAGAGCAGGTATCAAATAACAGCCGATGAATTAGCCAAAAGGAGTAAAAATTGCATTATTGCTTCAAATGCAGAGGCAAGATTATCACTGGTCACCGTCAGCATTATTGGGTTCGATGGCAGCCACGCAAAGTATGACAGCAAACTCTCCTTCATTAACACATTTGACTTCTCTGTGTTACTTTAAGCTTGTAACGTTCAAATTGCTGATGCTGGTAATAACTCGTTTAAGAGGTGGGTGATCTGCCTGGATTTCTTTTTGGCCTCAATTTTTCCTTGTCAAATTTTTGTCATTAGCTTTGTGTTGGTGTTGAGGGTTATATGCCAACATATCTCATTTTTCATTTGTTGACTTAGACTGCCAGTAGTTGACATTGCACTGTAAGTTCATTCAAAATGCTTTCATTTGTTTTTATCAATCCATTTGACTCAAAGAATCCAAAGGTAGAACCACATCCTTTTTTCGATCTTATTTTCATTTGCTTTTCGGCATGTCCTGGCTTCACTGTCATTACATTGTAACTAACCAGAACAGACATTTTAGAATTCTAATTTCAAAGGCTGTTGGTATGCTTCTGTCTTTCTGTCACTTTCTGTTTTACCATTTGTGCTCTTATTTTCATGTCCTAAGTACAGGTGCCATCATAAGCTTTAAAGGAGTCTATATATTTAAAACCGCAGTTAATGCAGAATATAAGTAATCATTATAAAAACAGAAGACTCCCCTTAAAATAGCAAAACATTCATCTTGAACAACGCCATACTATCGACTGACAGATGAATTTTTCATCATCTCTCCTTTACCACACTTCAGGGGATTATGAGGGCTTTCAGATTTATGGGGTGTCAGTGTGTGTGTGTGTGTGTGTGTGTGTGTGTGTGTGTGTGTGTGTGTGTGTGTGTGTGTGTGTGTGGTGTGTGGTGTGGTGTGTGTGTGTGTGTGTGTGTGTGTGTGTGTGTGTGTGTGTGTGTGTGTGTGTGTGTGTGTGTGTGTGTGTGTGTGTTGTTGTGCGTGTTGTGTGTACTGTGTGTGTGTGTGTGTGTGTTTTGTGTGTTGTTTGTATGTGTGTGTGTGTGTGTGTGTGTGTGTAGTTGTGTGTGTGCATGCGAGTTGGACAATGCATGCGTGCATGAGTGCGTGCATAGTGCATGTGTTTGTGTATTTTCACAGCAGAATATCTCGGAGGGGAGGGGAATAGAATGAGATCAGAAAGGTGGTCATGGTGAGTAGATAGCATTAGCTGATGAATTTGTGTAATGAATTTAGTTGTTCATATTCCAAGCGTGGCTGTGTTTTCAATATTATTCATGTTGCCAAATTCCCCCCCCCCCTCTCTCTCTCTCTCTCTCTCTCTCTCCCCCTCTCCCCTGCCCACTCAGTGACTAATTTACTCTGATAAATCCTGATATATTTTGTCTGAGACTCACTCTCTTGTAATGGTGGTTGGTTGGTTGGTGGTGTGTGTGTGTGTGTGTTTTGTGTGTGTGTGTGTGTGTGTGTGTGTGTGTGTGTGTGTGTGTGTGTGTGTGTGTGTGTGGTGTGTGTGTGTGTGTGTGTGTGTGTGTGCATGTGTGTATGCATGTAAAGTGTATGTGCTTTCATGAGTGTCATATCTGAACAACTTGTATTTCAGACTTTATAAATACTTTTCTTTCCTATGTGGTAAGTTTTATTATCTGTTGTTGCTGCAATACTGTATGGGCCAAGAAGCCCCCCCCCCCCCTTCTCTTCATGTAAATTGTGTGGGTGTTTTTGTGTGTGTGTGTGTGTGTGTGTGTGTGTGTGTGTGTGTGTGTGTGTGTGTGTGTGTGTGTGTGTGTGTGTGTGTGTGTGTGTGTGGTGTGTGTGTGTGTGTGTTTCTAATTTACTTTCATGTATATGTGTCTTAAAGACTGTCTCTATCAGGTGATTCAAATACATTTTTCTTGTTAAAATAAATTACATTATATACCTTTGAACCAGTGTCACCACTAACTATTCTTAATTTCATGTTAAAATCTACTGTTGGTTTTGATGAATTATTTTGGTTATGCTGCACTGGTATATTGGCATGTGTATCTGACTTTCACTATAGGTGTGTATTACTTTCACTAATTATAATTAATATACTGACATGGCAAGACTCCGCTTTTACAGTACAACACCCAACACTAAACAACTTTCTTAATAAATCCAAATGAAAGAATACAATTACTATGAATTAGAAAGGAACTATAATCCTATGGGAAAACTGCAAATCTGACTGGTTTCTGGTCCTTTGGAGAACAACACCTATGACTCCCGGGCATTCTTTATACCTCCCACAGAAAAATACTAAAATAAATTTAACAAGCAGAATTAGAAAGGAAAAAATCTCAAGCCCAAAGCCACAACGGATTACTTTGAGCTCTGACTAGTCTGAGTACTCATGAGTCATACTATTACTAGGGACTGGACCTGGACCATGCCTTGGTTTCACTGATAACTGAGGAAAATGCAAGTTCATTACTGTCAGATTTGGAATCAGTTTTCACACGATTAGCGCAGTCTGCTAAAGAGCTTATACAGGACAACAGCACCCCTAAATCAGAATTGATTACAAAAATCAATCATTACAAGCTCCACTTTGAAAACTAAAAAAGCAAAAAGCAAACAAACAAAATAAGAGGATAGCTTTAAAAACCAATGTTTGAATTAAAAATCAAATGGACAGAAATGTTTCATACCATACTTTCCTTTAAAACATTTATCTGACTTGCATAGAGCACATATAAAAATATTTCCATGAATCTGATTGAGCGGTGTATCCATTCTGAACAGATCAGCCCTCTAATTGACAACTAAAGTTAGTCACCAATGCAACAACTAAATATCAGCAGTGGTGACGAAATTCAATTTGTCAATCACCTAAGGCAACTACTTAGAAAAGATTTTTTTTTATGCTTCAGTGATCATCTCAATCCAAGCGAAGTCCAGGCCCGGTCCAGCATTTCTAATGAGTTACAGAAAGCTTTGAGCATACGCTGCACTTTGTAAACACACTTTTCCAATTGAGTGGAGACAAGCAACATTGGTGAAATCATGATAATGTGGAGCAAATATTGTTGAAATTATGAAGTGATCAGGTCCATCTATAACATCTCTTGGGAAAAGACAAGTCTGCATCAATCAATGTCAACTGCTGAGCTGACTTCATATATTTGTGCCCTACAAAGACTTTGAAAATGTGGTACACTATCAAATTCTGTTAGTGTTGTCAGTCAGTGCAGTACTTTATAATATCTGGCCTATTGTTTGGTTTCCTTTCAGTTTCAACTTCAAGTGAGGTTATAAGCCGAAAGTCTTCTACAAGATTAGACATGTCCATTAGGGTCAGGCAATGCATGCATATATATATGCATGTGTACATATGCATGTGTTCTTGCATATATATGCCAGAGACAGGCTCCAAGAGACAGACACTCGTGTGTATAACTATGACAAGTATGGGTCACTATGTGCAGCTGTTTCTTGATACTGTAACTCTTCCAAACAACAGTTACTGCTCAGACATCTCCAGGTGTAATCAGTATCTGGGACTATACTTATAATGTTATATCTTCCTCTTTCCTTCAGGACCCTTGTTGCATTATTTCTAAATTGTAATTCTTCAATTCTCAGAACAAGTTTACCCTCCACACCAACAATGAAAACTGAGCTAGTGACAGTGTTGTCAACCTTCCCATTTTTTCCAGTATCAATGACCGGGTTCTCCTCTACAGGGGGCCATTGTTGGGCTGAGGTGACGACCGAAGTCAACACCCTAGAATCTAGAAGGGGGGAAAAAAAAACAAGGAGGAGGAAAAACACTAAGCTAGCGTGACATACCATTTGTTATGTCACCACCTTCTTATGCTACCAGGTCACAGCTTTTAGCTGACAAACATCCAAATTTGACAGGCGATTTAACACTGCCCACCTGCCGACAGTTTTTCCACCCACTCTTTTTTCCCACCCCTTTGTAGTTTTGACATGCACTATATTGAACTTGAAGTTGTTCTGCTTTGGTCAGGCAGTGTGTGTGTATTTCTGTGTGAACAAAAGCGCTGAGAGAAACAGTGAGACAGAGAGAGCGAGACACACACACACACACACACACACACACACACACACACACACACACACACTGATCGTGTGTGTGTGTGTGTGTGTGTGTGTGTGTGTGTGTGTGTGTGTATGTTGTGTGTGTATGTGTGTGTGTGTGTGTGTGTGATTGTGTGTGGTGCTGTGCGTGCGTGCGTGCGTGGTGTGTGTGCGCGCGTGCGTGTGGTGCGTGTTGTGTTGTGTGTGTGTGTGTGTGTGTGTGTTAAAGAGATACAGACAGTGACAGAGACAGAGACAGAACACAGACATAGAGACACAAAGGAAAACAGAGGGGAAAGGGGTGATAAGGGCTGGGAGGAGAGGACAGAGCCAGATGACACAGCGTGTAGGATTATGGATGAGGGTGTGTGTTGTGTTGTTTAATAAAAAAAAAAAAAAAAAAAAGTTTTAAATACAGCAAATACTCCTCTAAAGCTGTTAACTGCTAACAACAGATGAAAAAGTACTGACACAAATGAGTCTGATTATTAGCTAAAACAAGCAAAATGATTATCGATTCAATGCAAGATTTTTCTTCTTCTCCTGCCTTAACTTCGAGAACAGTCAGTCACTGGAGTGCCACACTACAAAACTGTTCACCAGATCCCTCCAACTTTGTCGGTTGTTAGCCATCTCAGCAAATGATACCTCTGTCCATTTAATTAATTTCTGCAATGCTGACATTCCATCCTTTTGTTGTTGTCATCCTTGTCTCCCTCCTCAACAGTTCCCTGGTGGACTAATTTAACAAGGCCACTGATCCACATTACATGGCCATACCAACCTAATTTTCTTCTTTTTAACTGATATCCACGGACTTCTGTCTGTCCTGTGTGCTGCCTCATGATTTTTTACACTTGTGTATGGATGATATGATCAGACTCATCAGTGTATCTGAATTTTTGCATCCTGCATTAACATCTCCAGTCCATCACGGCTTGGATTCACGTGTTTTAATCCGCTCTGCGGGTCCATGCCTTGCAAGCATGATGTAAGATGGAATATATAGTGCTCTCATACTGCATGTCTTGGGCAAATTAAACTTGGCTGATCTGAGCCCATTTCTCCCCAGTCAGATTTTTTGTTTTGTTTTGTTTTGTTTTGTTTGTTGGGTTCACTCCCCAAACACAGCAGGTAGTACTGGGTTACACTGTTACAAGTAGCAGAAAACCACCTCTGACCTGACTTAGCAAGATTACAACTTAGAAAAAAATTCTACTACAACAGAACATAAGTGTGAACTTAACGAAATGAGTGAACACACAGACTGTTCAGAAATTTGCTGTTGAAGTTTCTTTAAGAATGGTCTTAGAAGTGCAATTCCATACTGTATTTGAACCTCCTCCCTCCTACCCTATCTACCAACTTCTTGCAGGAAGGTGGTGGACAGGGAAGCAAGTGAAATGATGAAAAACTAGGATATGATTGGAGAAATCTTCATTGTCACAGTGATGTGATGAAAGACACAATGCCAAAATCAATCAAAAAGTGGCAATGAAGGAGGAGGGCACATTGCACAATCCGAGCTTTATAAATTTTACTTTAATTTAAAATGAAATAGATGCTCCAGATGAGAATGTCTTTCGATTTTCCTAGTTTGACGAGATATGGCGGCTGGTAGGGTAGTGGTAGAAGGTTCACTGTGGCATGATCAGATGTGATATGGAGGTGGGAAGGGCAAGGAGTAAGCTGTGTGTGTGTGTGGTGTGTGTGTGTGTGTGTGTGTGTGTGTGTGTGTGTGTGGTGTGTGTTTGTGTCACTATGTAATCTATTTTAAGTGCATATATATGTACATACAGAGCAGCAGACAAGTGTGTGTGTGTGTGTGTGTGTGTGTATGTGTGTGTGTGTGTGTGTGTGTGTGTGTGTGTGTGTGTGTGTGTGTGTGTGTGTGTGTGTGTCTGAGTCTCTGTGTGTGCGTGTGTGTGTGTGTGGTGCGTGTGTGTGTGTGTGTGTCACAATGTAGTATACATGTACATGTATATTGTACATGCACAGCAGCAAGCAAATGTGTGTGTGTGTGTATGTGCATGTGCTTCCACTGTCACACTGTGACATCTGCATGCACTGCACGTGTATGTGCATGCATGGATGAACACATATCTGATCTGCACAAACGCAGTTTTCTCAATTACAAATTTGTGTGCAATGTCATTTTCCAACTGGTCTAACACTAACAGTAACACTAACAGCTATTAATTTACATTAAATAAAACTAAAATCCACTTCTGGTCACATGCAGTGTTACTCCTAGCAGATGAGTTAGGTTAAAGACGATTCTGATGAGAAACAGAAACAGAGAGAGATAGAAACAGATGGCGGAGGAAGGAATGGGAGAGAGGGATTGAGAGACACATGACAAAGAGATTCTGATAATTATTTGTTTAGTGCATAGCTATTATATAGGAAGTGGATTGAACTACACAATAAATTTTAACCACAAGTTTGGCAGAATCACAAAAATGAGAATCAGCAATTGTAAAATAACACAAATTAAATGAATAACAGAATAGAGAGAAAGTAACAAAGAGAGGAGACAGAAAAACAAAGATAAATTCTAGACAAAGGAAAGCCCCTGTCTTGTATTCACTTTGTACCACACTAAAAGCACTTATCTGATACTAAATGACCAGTGCACTGACAACACAGTAACAGAATCCATCCTCGCACGTACAGTATTCAAGTACCCACATGGTTATGTTACAAAAGACTTTATATCCCTCAGTAGCTGGGGATGAAATGCTGGAAGGTAAATCAATATCCATCATTTAGAAAGAGAGTACATCTAAATGTCATGAATGGCGTCACAAATCAGATGGGTACTTTTGAAGCTCCAATGTAAGCTCCGATGAAAGAATCAATTCCAGCTCTTTAAAAAAAAGAAAACAGGAGAAAAGAAATGTCACCATCAGCATTACAGATTATAATGACCTTTCCACAGGATTAGTTTGAAATTCATCAAATAGTTCCACTTCATTTTTTTTTATAAATTTTATAAACACTAAAGACAACGACTACGCTAATAAATATCAAACAATGGACAGAACATATTACAGATGCCAATTACAAAATATTAACAGTTAACACATGTATGGTAGTTAGGCCTCCAAGACCTAAAGCTGAGGTAATAAATACACCATCTGAGCAGTGCTCATGTGTAATCTCCCATAACAAAATAAACTGTTCCTGGCAAAATTCTGTCTAAAAATCCACTTTCACAGATCTATATATGACAAAAATACACAAAACTGGCGGAAGGAGGAGGATGTAAAAGAAAAAAGGGTCGTGCCAAACTATGGCAATAAGTGTACTCTTGGGAAAGTAGCCCACATCTCATGCAGAAACATTCCACTCTGACAAACAAAAAAAATGAACCCAATCCAATCCAACCAGCTGCAGTACTATCATAATGACCATGTCCACTTATTTGCAGCAGTTATAAATATCCCATAAAACAGTTTTTAACGTTTCCTTCAAAGAGCTCAACATGTCTCCACAATCAAAAGGTCAGGCTAAGCTGGAGAAGCAGGCTGACCTATGATCGTCTACCTATTCACATGCACTTGACTGGGTGCGTTCCTGTGGGGGTCATGCCAACCACCTTTCCGGTCAGCGAGTTCAAGACCACTTCACAGGCCAATGGCCCATGAAACCGGTGACTGGCCCACAGATACTGCCCTCAGTGTTCTCAGTGTTCTCTCAATGGTCTCCTGTTTCATTTCATGTTGAGTGAATGAAAAAACTGTTATTGTTTCTCAGAAAAAGAGAGACAGACAGAGAGGTGTATGTTAGTTATCTTATGTATCCAATGCCTGTTTACTAGTTCTGTGCCTGTGCTTGTTTCTTTGAAAATAGACACCACTGAGATAGAGATCCATCTTCAAAATTTCATATCTCCCTTCAAATCAAATTTGAAACATGACACAACCATCCCCCACAACTCTCCCCTAACAGAAATGAAAATTGAGAGGGAGAAAAAAGATTCTTCTTTAACATCTCCTACCTCCTTTCACACACAAAATCACACTCCCCACCTCATCCCCAAAAGTAAAGATATTTAAAAAGACGAAAAGAACTGAATAAATACAAATAACATCAAACAGCCACAAGTCCAAGCACTCAATTCAAGACAGTAAAAAAAAACATTACACTCATCAGATTCAGTGGAATGTGTCCTTGTACCACCCTGACAAACACCTTTATCCCTCTACCCTCCCAGGATACCTAATGACCTGTGCAGGTGTGGAAACAGTGTTTCACACCTCCCTGCTTTGTAATTTGGCGTGGGAGTTGGGTGGCACACGTTATGTAGACATGTGACATTGTGTTACAATGCGGAAAACAAAGCGCCATTAATAAAGAAAACAATGACAAATCTTCTGTGTCTGCATATACTTTAGAAAAAAAACACTGAAAAAATAATCCACTGTCAGCACATTCCTATGTTCTTTGTGTTGTGTGTGTGTGTTGTGTTGTGTTGTGTTGTGTTGTGTTGTGTTCCATAAGTCTGTGTTTATGTAGGCCTATACCTGCATGCATCTATTTTTGCATAATCTACGATGATATGCACCTGTGTGTGCATGCATGTGCACACATTCTTAATAACTAACCTGAGTTCTGAAATTTACACTTAGTATGACAGTGTGACTACCTCCTTTGTACATTTGATATGTGTAAACTTACTTTTAAGGAGTCTCCAAAGTAACTGAATCTTAAAGTAAATCTCAAACTGATCTAAAATATTACATAATATATAGGCCCTAGATGAAACAGCATTTTGATTTAAAAGATGGTTAACAGCAAACTTCTAAGTCTACTGCATAGAAAAATTCAAACTCACTATTTCTAAATTAGGAGTGGTTGTAGCCATGTAGGGTACAGAAAAATTGCAACAACCCATATAGGCCAATGCACATCAATGACATCTCAAACATTAACCAGATGAAATCTGTGGATGTTTTCTTTCAGTTAAAAAAAAATTTTTTTAATTCTTTATCTTCAACTGCAAGGGCATTGGTCTCAGTATTAATTTGAACTTGTCATTTCAGTGATTCTCACACTAGGCCTATAATCTAGATAAAATCTAGGTCCTATAGATCTATACCACACCAGGCACCAAAACTCAAAAGACTCAATTAGGCCTAAGTCTGCCTGGCTCCCGAGTTCAAACATATTACAAAGTTCAACTTTGACGCACAAAATATCATAGTCTGTACATCACAGTGACATAAACAAGGGGGTTTCGACTCAAACCTACCCAACTACAGGCAAGCAATGCTGTTTTGGTAAGCAGACGATATCATTATATTACTATCGTCTGGGCCCCAGTCTAAAATCGAGTACTCCGGCGGTAAAATCCCGCTCATGCGCACTCGCTTGATTTTTCTTAATCGATAAGCCCGCTGATCGGTTCCTGTCAACGATACCAATCCATAAGCTGCCTCGGTTTGAAATAAGCTAAGTCGCAGGTGAAGTTGCATATGTCAGTCCTGAGAACCATTAATAACATTTCATACTCTTTCTCAGAGCTAAGATGAATCAAACAGGCATCGCGACGGGCAGAACTGTTGCTCGTAATGAAGTCAAACGCAATCCTAAATGGCTGCTGCGGTTCATCAGGCGTGAATTCTGAAAAGAATATTTTCTGCATCAGTGCTTCCCAGTCTCAAATACGCAAGCAAAAAGGCTGTCACTTTTGAGACTATTCTAAGCTCTGTTACTTTTATTTGCGCTGACACTGACAATAGTGACAGCTTTACATCTGTTTTTCCTTCTTTGAGGTATTTTATCTGTGTTCTTTCTATGTCTTTCTTAAAATACGGGGTTGTATCTAGTGAGTTTGGTTTGAAGCCTGTGACCGAGTGTGTGTGAGAGCGTGCAAGCATGCATATATATATGTGCGTGCATGAGAGCGTGTGTGTGTGTGTTTCTGGAGTTATTCAGACCTCAATGTTACAATCCCTACAAAATATACACTTCAATCCTGAAGGCATACATCAACTATATTGTCTACAGTATATCTGGTATATGTTATATACATTTACATATAATATATAGATAAATAGATAGATGTTGTGTCTGTGTGTGTGTGTGTGTGTGGTCATACTGTACTGACTATTTTAGATGCTGTGCCTTGTTTCAATACCATCATGTACTTCAAAATATGAAGGAGAAAATAGTAAATATGATATAAATAAATGTCCTCTTTTTCCCCCCATAAAACATGCTCCAAGTTTTAATTTTACCTGTGACCCCCCCAAAACTGGAAAATGACCTCTAGAATTCCAAGCAGAAGGGTATAATTACCTTCTAATTTTAGACCACTGCCCTGTTAATAGTAACAGCAGCATCAAAATAGTGATCTTAACTTTTTAACAGTGACTATCCCCCAGGCATTTTGCTTCATTAATCTTGAGGAATGTTGTCCATCCTGCTGCTGATCTTGACAAACATCTTTCCACAGACACACACAAAGAGAAATAAAGTACAACTTTTTTAAAACAGTTACTTAAATGATTACATGGTCATAAATAGTTCATGCCCACCAGCTTTGACAAAGGCTGTGTGAAGTGGAACTTGGCATTAAAAAAGGTAATTTAACAAAAGGAAAAGCTGTCCCATTGCCCTTAACCCTTTGATTCCTGCACCCTATCCACCAACTGCAAAAACTTAACCCCTTCGACCCCATCACCTGCAAGAAGGTGGACAGGATACGGGAATCAAAGGGTTAAGTTTTTGCTTTGCTAGAATAGTTGACAATGCAGGATGCTGGTGGACAGGGTGCGGGAGTCAAAGGGTTAAGTTGTTGGTGAGTGAGGTAGGGCAGACATTTGAAAGATGCGTCGCTGATGGGCAGAACCTGACTGGTTTTGAACTAATAAATGCGCTCGTTCCACAAGGGTTGGAGCTGTTACAGTGTTAGGCATGTATTAAAATTTAAATCTAGATCTAAAATAAATAAATAAATAAAATTATAGGTTGGGTAGGACCACAGGACCTGGGCAGCTCATGGGTTTATGTGCAGGCTTAAGGCTTGTGCCATGATCACCACCACATGGCACCTGTCACATTAGTCCATATATGGAATTCATTCATGAGAAACTGAAACTGAGTGAGGTAGTCGAGACATCAACTTCTTTCAGGGCCAGCATCTTGAGAATGATGCCCTTCTCCTCTCCCTCACTGCTTTACCATTTCTAAAAATCATTATAAACTTTGTTCAGTAACCACTGACAAAAAAAACCCAAGAGTTCATTCACAAAACTTTCAAACAAAACAAGAGTTGACATTTTCTGCACAAAAATTCAAAGTAGCACTGCCGAATGCAATTTAGTTTACACATGTACATGCATGAAGACCAGTTAAGACAGTGACTCCATAAACGTGGCTTGGATAGAAGTAATGGATTAAGTTTTAGACTTGGATTAATATGAAGACACTGGGAAATGACACACTGTTTCTATCTCTGGCTTGGATTAAGAAGTAATGGATTAAGTTTTAGACTTGGGAGTTCATATTATGAAGACACTGGGAAACTGACACACTGCTATTCTATCTCGGAATTCATCTGCAATGACTTACATGAACATCACAAAACAATCCCTCAATTTCATGCTGACTGCCTGTCCTGACTGGCTGATGACTGAAATTACAGGCCGGCCAAGTCCCACAATCCTGACAGGTATATTTCCGAAAAAGACACCACCTACACCAACAACGGAGACTTTGTAGTTTGTAACCTGACCATAACACGCCCGAAAAGACTTTCTCACCAAGCAGCTATGTGAAAAGGTGTGGAATGTTCACACTTGCTGTAACCTGAGTGTTGACAAGAGACAAGACAAACACCAACTTTCATTCTTTCAGCTTTGTAAGAAAACAAATACCACACACAAAATTTCTAACATTACAAAACTCAGATGTCCAACTATTTCGGCATCTGAATGATGACCTATCTTGAACCTTGTCTTTTTATGCTTTGTATTGTTTTGTTCCAAATGTTCTGTGTTGGTTGGTTGGTTTGTTGGTTGGTTGGTTGGTTGGTTGGTTCTTTTTTGTTTTGTTTTGTTTGTTTGTTTGATTGTTTGTTTGCTTGCTTGTTTGTTTGTTTGTTTGTTTGAATGTTTCTCTGTTTAGTTTTATCTAACTACCCAATAACTGAGCTTTCACCCCATTCAAACTTAACAGAAGGTAAACGATTGTCTTGGGACTGAAGACGCTGACACCTTTTCTGGGGGATCAGCATTATAATAAAGCTAAGGCTCATCTCCTCTGTCTCCCTCTATCTTTCCCAACTCCAACTGGGGTCAGGTCCCCATTTACACTCAGAGCTCGCTGAACTGAAGGCTCTATAGTACAAAGTCCTTCTCAAGCCAGACTTCAAAAAGGCAATCGACTGGAAGATTGGGGCTAACAGGAATGTCATCCTAATCTTTGAAAACATTGTTTGAAAAAAAGATGCCCCCTACACTTAACTATTCTATTCCCACATGATTGTTTCACAAGAAAAATACTGTAAAATCATGTAGGTAAGAATGTTGATAAATGTAACTTAAGCACTGGCAAGGACAAGATAAACAGAGGATGGGAACTCCACTGAGAAACTTGTCATAATCCTGGTAAACATCTTTAAAAGGAAAACATAAACAAAAAAAACAGACAAACTCCACCTACCTGTGACTGTTTTATGCCTGGCATGTTGGTTTCACACCCTACAGATTTGTGAAGTGATGTAGGAGGGAAGATTTATTTGTGTAACTCATGGGGCTGGCAAGACATGAGACGGACAGAATCCATTCCAACTTTGATGGTAGACGTTGAATGCAAAACAAAATTAATTAAATCTGCTTGGTCCATGTATGTTTGTAGTTCCTGTTTTGATTTGCTTTCATTTTTTTTTTTTCACTTTGTTTTGTTTTTGAGGGAGGGGAGAGAAGAACGTTTTGCTCTGGGTACAGGTAGTAAGAAAAATTTGCTGGTCTGAAGTGGGGGCTTTAAAAAAAGTGTGTGTGTGGCGTGTGCGTGCGTGCGTGCATTCGTTCGTTCTTTTGTTATTTCTTTTAATGTCTATTCACATAAGTGCTTTTAGACAAAAGAAAAAAAAGTGAGTGGGACTTACAAGTATAAAACAATCGGGCTGAATCAAAGAAAACGACCTATGGGACTGTGTAGTAAATGCCTAGCAATGTGTAAATACAAAGTGAAATCAGTATGTTTCTGTTTTAAGTTTGTAAATGATGCAGAGAAATAAGGTAGCATTTGCTGACAACACAAAAGGTGTTTAATTGTTATATAATCATTACAGATACATTTGATGGTTTTACTGAACTTAATTCGAAGTGCGTTGAGAGATAATCTGTAAGCTAAAGTTATCTCTACTCTCGTAAAACCCTGGTAATTTACGATGAAGGGGCGAAGGTCACGTTGCGCTTTTACTTGAGCTTTTACTGTTTTCTAATTTAGCATTCGCGCGCGTGCGCACATGCGCGCGTGCGTGCATGTGTGCTGTGTGTGTGTGTGTGTTTTGCAGACTGCATGCCTGTATTTATAAGGATAACAGGTCACTGTGACCCTAAAATTGGAGTTAAAGAATATAAAGATAAAGAACACAGGTTTTTTCTGTTCTATCATCACATGTCTGTTAACACTACACAATATTATTATCATTACTAGTAAGTTTTTGTTTTGTTTTTTTCCCCTAAAACTTTACATCATCAGTCCCTACTTTCCAATCTGACTGAACAATGACTGACAGTCCAGTCCAAAAACGTCACTCTAATCCCGACAAAACCTCTTGTCTAAAAGTAAAACAACAACTACTGCTACTACAACAATAGAACAACAAATGCCATAAATATACACATGACATTCACGCCCAAACTGCCAAAGTAATTGTTTCAAACTAACCGGCTTTACCAGACTGTGGGAGGGACCAAACATGTGTAGAATGTAGAGAATCCACTTGAGTTCCCCACTGAATGTGAAACAAAATTGATGAGAACTGCTTCATTCTTTGTCTTTGGTCGGAAGACACTTTTTTTTAGTTTTGGATTAGTGTTGTCTGGAAATGAATTGGTCTGAGTAGCTCAAGACAGTAATGTCTGGGCAGTAACTTCTGTGTGTGTGTGTGTGTGTGTGTGTGTGTGTGTGTGTGTGTGTGTGTGTGTGTGTGTGTGTGTGTGTGTGTGTGTGTCTGTGTGTGTGTGTCTGTGTGTGTGTTGTGTCTGTTTTCTGTGTTGTGTGTGTGTGTGTGTGTGTGTGTGTGTGTGTGTGTGTGTGTGTGTGTGTGTGTGTGTGTGTGTGTGTGTGTGTGTGTGCACTTTTTCCAGGAACTGATGTGACCGAGTGGTAAAAAGAAACACACTGTGCGCACAAATACTTGTGCAAATAAAATCAGATTCTCATTCTCTCTCTCTCTCTTCCCTTCAAGGGCTGGATGTAAAATGTTTTTGCCACAACAAGAATAAAAATGTGGTTTTCTTGTTTTGTTCTTCTGTCAAGCTATCTTCATCCAAAAACAGAACTCCATCATAGTCCATGGCACCATCATGATTATTATCCCCATTCCCATCATCATAGCACTGGTCAAAAATGTCCCAAATTCTGTGTCATTTCATAAAGTTCATGCCTTGCTCTCGACGATTTGGAGAAGTGTTGGAGAGTTGACATGAGTAGCATAGGGGCAGGATACAAGAACGGTTAAGCATTGGTCATTTTGGATTTATCCATCACATGGCATCTGTGGGGTTAGTGCATACCGATTGTACTCCCAAATGGAAACCTCATCTTGAGAAACTGAAACTGAAACAGTGCAGAAGATAAGAGCAAAGCAAAACCAAAACCAAAGCAATTTTGGCTCAGTGAACAGTATTCCCACCTTCCAATTTGACTGTACCAGTTATAGTCTGACTCCACAAAATCTTAGTGTGCGCAGCTTCCACAACCCACCCAACCTGTTCATGGCAGGAAAAAGTAAAGCAGCAAGAAAGAGGAGATGAGTACATACCTAGTACCTATATAGTAATATCCTGATCATCCTGGCTCCAAGAAAAGTAAAGATATCCATCAACCTCACTCACATAACATTTTGGGTAATGCCACATGTGGAACATGCTGCATCTCTGTATAGTGTATGTGTTATGCATGGTGTATTGTGTGTGTGTGTGTGTGTGTGTGTGTGTTTGTGTTTGTGTGTGTGTTGTTGTGTGTTGTGTGTGTGTGTGTGTGTGTGTGTGTGTGTGTGTGTGTGTGGTGTGTGTGTGTGTGAGTGTGTGTGTGTGTTTTATGTAAATGTCACCAAATGTAAGCATAAATGGCAATTAACAATTCATTCTCTCTCTCTCTCTCTCTCTCTTCTCTCTCAATTACTGTACCATTATGAAGATTAGTAGGGAAATAGTGTGGTAATATTACCTTCACTTCTGACACTGTGACAACATGTACTACAATTTGATTATATTGTCCATGCTAAATTGAACAGCTATTCTGTCCTCTGTAAATTAAGAGCCCTCAAACTTACACTTGTTATAGTCAAACATCTCTCTCTCTCTCTCTTCTCTCTCTCAAGTCTGTGTGTAGATGGGTGGGCGGGTGACAGGGGAAAACATGGCCTACCTGTCATGATTAATTGATTGTCCATCTGTTCGCCCTGACTACAAGACTACCTTGGTCTCCTCCATCTTCATTCCTCATGCCTCTCCCCAATCCCACCCACACCTTGCCATTAACACAGGCACCAGAGTTTTCTTTTTCTTTTTAATTTTTCTTTTTATTTCTCTACTTGTTTTTTTTAAATAAACAACAGCCACTTTCTAAAGAGACAACACAGTCACCTAGTTTTTATTTTCATTTTCTTTTTTCAGTCTTACCTTTTATTTATGTACTTTTTTCTTTCTAAAAAAGATTTTTGTAATGGCCACAGGAGGTGTGTGTCAGTCTGTATGAGTGACAAAAATGTGTGAACAAGATTTTCTCAGCTCTTCATGGGTGGATCTTCGCCAAATTCGGTCAAAGTGATGGACTGTTGAGGAGTCATGAAAGCGTTACTTTGTCCAGAGGGTTAAGCTCACACGCACAAACAAAAACAGAAGATCTACAATATGCATAACTTCATGAAAATGTGTAAATAGCACTTTCTCCAACAACTCGATAGTATTCAAAATCTATCATTTTCGCAGTGGTAACCTTCCACCACTGTTGTGATACTCACAGTCTACCACTGCCATCGCTGCAAATCAAGTTTTATTTCAACTAAAAAACTCTGATGTACAAAATCTGGATTTCCAATAACAGCTTTCTTACATATTCAGGGAGAGTTTAGAATTAGCCTTACCATCTTGGTTCTTTTATAAATGTGTTATCTGGAATGTTTGTTTGTTTGGTTGGTTGGTTGTTGTTGTTGTTATTGTTGCTGCTGCTGCTGTTGCTCTTTTTCTTCTTCTTCTTCTTCTTCTTTCTTCTACTCTTCTTCTTCTTCTTCTTCTTCTGTGTATACATTTGTCAGCAAACAAAATGTTCTGGGCTTAAATTTTATTTAAACATATCTTACTGTTTTAATCAAGACTATCAACTAAAGGACATGCATAACAATGTCTTCAATCTTGAAAGACACATATCATCTAAGATCAGGAAAAAAATGTACAGATGTTAATAATTCCAACCAATGCTTTGGTTTTCTTACTTTTCACTTCACTCTATTATTGTCTATACAATGACACTGGCTTGACAATCACATGAACATGACTCAGGACTGTGCAATATACTCAATTAGAACTTACAATGGGCGCATCATAATTAGTCAAAGGTATGCAGGAGAAAAGGAAGGAAAACGCCAACTCAAGTGCAAAGTAGAGGACCCAGTGGTATAATATATAGACTAGCCTAAGTGCAGACACAAACGCCTACATGCAGACTCTCCCCCCCCCACTCACACACACACACACACACATGTATATATATATACCCACCCACACACACACACACACACACACAACATTACACAACACACACTCACATATAACACACATGCATGTGTGTGGCCCATCTTATGTCTTCCTTCCCAGTAATGTGTAGACTAGTAATACCTTGTGTGCCTTGTCTGTCACGTTAATGTGCAATACAAAAATATTCCTTTGTAAAAGATCATGTATTAGATCTTAAGAGCTATTCTTTAAAGAGTTAAGCATTTAAACATTTCATTACGATAACACAAAAAAACAACAACAAAAACATGGTGTCCCTATTACAATGGATGTAATGACAATGCAACATATATTTAATTTACACACACACACACACACACACACACACACACACACACACACACACACACACACACACACATACACGCACACACATGCATGGGAGTGGCTATAGCCCTCTCTCTCTCTCTCTCTCTCTCTCTCTCGCTCTCTCTCAACACAACACACACACTTGTCTAAAACCATATATTTCAAATAAAAATACATATGTGAATGAAACACACACACACACACACACACACACACACACAACACACACACACAAACAGCATAGTAATTTGACACAGACAGCATGCTTATAATATTACCTTTTGTGTCTCCTTTGTCAGGTTAAAATATTCTCTTAGTAAAAAAAAATAATAATAATAATAATGTACGAGGCCTTCAAGTGTTCTAAGAGTTGTAAGCACTTCATTATAACAACAACAACAAATCATGGTGTCTCTGTTGCAATGGATTTAATTACCATGCAAGGTATGTTTAACACACACACACACACACACACACACACACACACACTCAACACACATTGTCTACAGCACATATGTCATATGATATGTGAATGGATGCTAAAACAAATAAATAAAGAACATACACACAACAACACAATGACCCTCCTCCCATCTCTCTTACACACACACAACACACACACACACACACACACACACACACACACACACACACACACACACACACACACACACACAACTTAAATATAGGGCAGTACTTTAATTTAACTGGGATAGTGTACCAGGAGGCAAGGGTAGGGACAGAGACCCAGACAAAATTAGCACTGACCCTGAGGCTCGAAACGGATGGCCTGCAGACCTGATTACTGCCCGTAATTGCGTGGCTGCCATTGAAATGGGCGCCACACCAAGTTATTACCTGGCAGCAGGGTAACCCTAAAGGTTGTCCCATAACCCTGAGGTCAAAAGGGAGGGAATGAGGTTGTAAAGACCTTGGCTTTTCTTGAGGGCCAGTATTGTGAGGTTGGCACCCCATCTCCTATCCAACAGTGTTTTACCGTTCCCTACACCAACTAGACTGTGTAAAACATTGTATCAAATACTAGATAAAAGGGGACAATTTTGATCCATAAATCCTGAGGTTGTAAGGGGATGAGATGGTAGTGACCTCAACTTTTCTTGGGGCTAGCATTATAGTATGATGCATATGTATTCTCTTCTTTGTTGCATTATTTTCAACAACCCTAAATCAGTCAGGTACTTATTCCCAGCTGCAGCCCATGCACACAAAATTTGTTCTTGTGCCAGACAAAAAGTTGTCACAAAGGTGGAATGGAAGCTCTGCTGTCATGCCAAACAAGGCCCCTTAGTCTTAACAAGGACAGAATGAGAAAATGGAGATGTATTGATCAACCCTGACCCTGAGGCTTGAAGGGGGATTGCCTGCAGACCTGTATAGCCTGTAATTAGCCATTTGCTGGCACCTGGAATGGGCTGCACACTGTGTGCCATTTACTCAGTAGAAGCTGGAGACCTTATTATGGCCTGCAGTTGTGCTAGAGACATGTTGTAACGAGAGAACAGCAACAGCACCAATTCACTGACAATCATTGTTGTCCTTCATCAACACCAATGGTCCACTTGCACATGGTATAAAGTATAAATAACAGCTCTTCAATTTTCAAAACAAAAAAACAAACAAAAAAAACGTTCTAAGCCTTTTGCTGTGGCTGTATGTGCCAGGCAAATCACTATGTGCACACTACATCACCATCACCATCATCATCATTATGTGCCTTGCTGCATGGACTGGCGCTCATGGCCCTCCATTCAAATCTGCCTTTTGTCACTGCAAGTAGGGCCTACTTCTCCCACACTCTCTGTCTTCCTCCACTCCACAAGTCCATCCAATAATATTTTCTCCCGAGTCTACCTGGTGCTCTTTTTCCCCTCCAGC
>JAPXFY010000016.1:5516585-5531585 GCA_030674185.1 Monoplex corrugatus
GTGGGTGTGTGTTTGTGTGTGGTGGGTGTGTGTGTGTGTGTGTATGAGAGAAAGAGACACAGAGAGAGAGGGTGTGTGTGTGTGTTTGTGTGTGTGTGTGTGTGTGTGTGTGTGTGTGTGTGTGTGTGTGTTTGTTTGTGTGTGTGTGTGTGTGTGTGTGTGTGTGTGTGTGTGTGTGTGTGTGTGTGTGTGTGTGTGTGTGTATTTCACATTACGGGCTAGGATCATACTCAAGATAACAGATGTTGAATGCACGACTATGTCAAATGAACCAGCCAACTGGTGATGGGGGAGTTGGTGGGGGGGGGGGGGGGGGGGGAGGGGGGAAAAAACCCAGCATCGTCCTAAGTGGTATCCTCTTCGCCTTTACCACTTCAGTGGCAACAGGGACATGTCTATCTGTCAATGTTTTGCTTTGTGGTTTGACTGATTCCCACCTCGGCTTGGATGAGGGTCACATCGACCTGTAGCCTACATGGCCCATTTCTTTGCAAGGGCATTCTGCAGCTCTTGTAGCGAGCGTTTGCCTGTTGTACGAAACCGTCGCTGGAGGCAGGAGGGACTGTGGTGACGGTTTCCTTGGAGGGTGACGGGGAGAGGTGGAGGTGGGGGTGGGGGTAACTCAGACTAACAAGAGGCCCTGGGTTTGATTCTAAGTCTCGCATGGACTATTGCAATTCACTCCTGTCTGGTCTTCCTGCCTCCACCATTCACATCCTACAGCGCATTCAAAACAATGCTGCACGCCTTGTACTCAAAAAGAAAAAAGCTGACCACATCTCCCCTCTCCTTGCACAACTTCACGGCTCCCTGTATCAAAGCGCATACAGTACAAACTAGACACCATCTGCTACAAAAGCTTCAATGGCGCAGCCCCCGATTACCTGTCAACCTACTTGAGATCTATGTTCCCTCACATACCCTCCGCTCTGCCTCCGATCCTCTGACTTTTCGCTTTCCACGCACTAAGCTCAATACCTATGGTCCACGTGCCTTCTCTACATGTATTTCTGGTCCGCTCTCCTGGAACAAACTTCCTCTCTCAGTCCGTCAGCAACCTACTTTTGTCTCCTTCAAGTCCGCTCTCAAAACTCACCTTTTCTCCTCTGCATAAAATCCTGACCTCACTCAACCCCCACTGCAGCCTGTCTCCACTCGGTGTGGAACCACATTGTAATATAACATATTTGTATATAATCTGTTTTCTATAATTTTCTATTGCTTTTTCTTCTTTTTCCCCATTTATAGCCATGTGTATGTGCGTGTGTGTGCGTGTGTGTGCATGCGTGCGTATGTGTATGTACAGCGCTTAGATTTGATTTTTATCAAGATTTTGTGCTATATAAGTATTGTAATTATTAATTATTATATGTCTCTGCAACTGACGATTACAGTCGTTATCAGGCTTCTTGGGCAGTGTCCTAAGTAAACTGGAGCAGACTGAGCCTAGCACGGATGAATGTACGGAAGTTACCTTGCAGCAATGCAGGGTCTCGTCTGGTAGGTGACTACGGGGCAGCTTAACTCCTGGCGCTGGTTCCTGCAAAATTGTTGGCATCAGGATGCCAACTTGATGTCACTGAAAGGGCGCGGCAAAAACGGGGGAGGGGGGGGGAGGGGGGGAGAGAAAAAAGAAGGAAAACAAAAAAAAGCAAGACAGAGGAAGTGAGGGTTACAGAATGAGAGAGAGATGGGGGCAGGGAGAACCACAGAGAGTGAGGGAAAAAGAGGAGAGCGAGCTAGTGAGAGAGAGAGAGAGAGAGAGAGAGAGAGAGAAAGAGAGAGAAAGAAAGAGAGAGAGAGAGAGAGAGAGAGAGAGAGAGACTGAAAAAGAGACATGAAAGTAACACCAGAGAGAAGGGGGTAAAGAAAGGAAAGAGAAGGAGCAGGGCAAAACAGAGAGTGGGAAAGAATGCGAGAGAGAGAGAGAGAGAGAGAGAGAGAGAGAGAGAGAGAGAGAGAGAGAGAGAAAGAAAGATACAGAGAGAGAAAGAGAGAGAGAGAGAAAGAAAGAGAGAGAGAGAGAAAGAAAGAGAGAGACAGAGAGAGAAAGAGAGAGAGTTTACCAACGCATGTAGTTTCGCTCAGGAGTCTGCCTTGTAACTGCAGGCAGAATTTGGTGGAGCGCATAATAGAATAATCCAAGAGTGAAGAACGCCTCTAGAACGAAGTATTGATTCAAACTGCACAGTATAGTTCCCAGAGTTGTGCCTTTCCCCCGTCACTGTTACCATCAAGGGGAACCTTACCGGTTCCTTGTTTACACTGTGATTTGATTGACGGTGACCCCAGGTCGTGCATGACTCTGAGGTCACCGAGACCCGGCGAAGAAAGCGACAAGTGGTGTCAGTGAGGGCACTTGAATGGGGAAAAAAAAAAAAAAAAAAAAAAAAAAGCTTTAAAGCGAAGTTTTCTCCAAGGAGTTAAGGGGCCGATTCACTGTCAGACGCTGTCACACGACAGTACAATGCAGCTTGTCGCATACTCGGTAAGAGATAGAGGTTGTCCCATTACCCTGAGATCTTAAGATTTAAAGATGTAGATACTTCAGCTGAGAGTTTTCTTGTTTCAGCCATATAGGCGTTACTTAATTTTATGATCATTGTTTTGTGAAATTATAATAGGCACAATCTTATTATAATTTACACATATATCACGCCTAAACGAATATTATCCATCAAGGAATTTCACTTACTTTTTGTTAGGCCTGATCGGTTCAGCGAACCCTCGTCAGTCCTATTATAATTTCACAAAACAATGGTCATAAGATACTTCAGCCTTTCCTTTCTATCGTCATACTTCAATCTTTCCTTTCTATCGTCATACTTTAGCCTTTCCTTTCTATCGTCATACTTCAACCTTTCCTTTCTATCGTCATACTTCAACCTTTCCTTTCTATCGTCATACTTCAACCTTTCCTTTCTATCGTCATACTTCAGCCTTTCCTTTCTATCGTCATACTTCAGCCTTTCCTTTCTATCGTCATACTTCAGCCTTTCCTTTCTATCATCATACTTTAGCCTTTCCTTTCTATAGTCATACTTCAACCTTTCCTTTCTATCGTCATACTTTAGCCTTTCCTTTCTATCGTCATACTTTAGCTTTTCCTTTCTATAGTCATACTTCAACCTTTCCTTTCTATAGTCATACTTTAGCCTTTCCTTTCTATCGTCATACTTCAACCTTTCCTTTCTATAGTCATACTTCAACCTTTCCTTTCTATCGTCATGTAGGTTGACGTAACCGTTCATGCTGAAACCAACCAGCACTAGCCAGTTGCTGGAGTTAAACTTGACTGATTGGCAGTCGGCATTTTTTCTTGTTGTTGTTGTTATTTTTATGCAGGCTTGCTGGTACAAAGGGCTGAACTTGTACGAGTCTTTATCGCTTTGCCCTTGGTGTGTGTGTGTGTGTGTGTGTGTGTGTGTGTGTGTGTGTGTGTGTGTGTGTGTGTTGTGTGTGTGTGTGTGTGTGTGTGTGTGTGTGTGTGTGTGTGTGTGTGTGTGTGTGTGTGTGTGTGTGTGACCATTTACTGATCATTGTTTAAAGTGTGACAGGTCCTGATCCGGTATGTGTAATCAGACAGACTGACCCATAAACAATGGTCGAATATTTTCTAGACCCAATTTCTGATCACAAAAGATGAATTAACAGGATGATCAATTCATTATTATTACATTTGTTTAAGTGTTAGATTTTTACTATACTAGCCTGTAGATTTTATTGTATTTCATTGACTGTTCATGATTGTTTGCAATCAGGGATGCAGTTATTTTGACAATATTTTTCATGAACAAATTCTGATGACATAAATGAAATCAAGAAGATCGCTAACCGTCTGTGTGCCCAGGAGGAAAGGAAGAAATTGTGGCGCCAGTGTTTGGCAAACAAAAGGACATCCCTGACGCCAGCGTCAAGCGTCCTTCAGTAGTGGAGGTGTGCCTTGTCGCGGAAAAGATTACTGGGCAATGCAGTATTATCAGGGCGTACGACATCTATGAGCTTTGGAGAGTGTAACCAGCTACTTCAGCAGTACGTACGGGATTTATTGGAAAGGTATGAGAATGCATAATGATTCGGGCCTAGAAAATCCCAGCACGAAATTCTGTAGCACTCAGTATACATTCAGTCATGGCCGTCACAGTCACGCCAGTTGGATGTTTCGAAAGACCAGGAGTCAACAAGGTTGATGACTAAAGTGCTCTTTATTATTTGACCGGAAGTCTCACCGTCATAGGCAAGAACAATCAATACAGAACGCAATTCTCTAACCACAGACAGTAAGGCCTATAACATCATCTCGGGGACCAAGTCCACTACATCCTCAGATGACAATTCTCCCACAACATCAATAGAGGATAAGCCTCCCACAACATCACAAAAGAGGGTGCCACCTGTCTGTCGTCACAGAACGTGAGACCAAAGGTGCAGAGGTTAAACATATGGGCATTCCGAATGAATTCAAATTTGATTTCGTGATCTTATTGCAATTACGCTTTGCTGGTTGTTTTGTACTTGTTTATATTACCTGCTTAAAATGAATTTTAAAAAAAGTTTGAGAAAAGTGCAGAGGTTAGAATCTCGGAATACAGAGGTAAGGACTTGTATCGTCGCAAAGAGATACCTAAATTGCAGAAGAATAATATCTGGCCATGATATTCTGATTGATTGATTGGGTTCAGTTTTTACGTCGACACCCACCTCATGTGATATGGCCGACGGGGATAACCATCCCAGGGAAGTGGAGGAAGAGGGACGTATCTAATCCTATACTGACACCACCAGAACAACAGTGATGTCAAGATGGGACAGTGAGAAGGCCAGTTTTAATGTAGCGCACCCGGGATTCGAACCCACAACCATTAGCATGTGAATCTAACGCTCAACCAGCTGAGCTATTGAGGCCCGCGGACCACGATACTTGTTCTTCTTGTTAGGAGTTTAACGTCCACACCCACATAAGCGTTACGGCAGACGGCAAAGACCACGATATTTGTTTCTTGTTTCTTATTTGGAGTTTAACGTCCGCACCGGTTTTGCTTATATATGCACTCCATATCATACGATCGTATAATTATTATGGAGGGCTGTGTTCGCCAACGTCGTGTGGCACGCCACATGATGATGAGGATCATACGATAGCGGAATTGAACACTCGTGATCGTGCTGGCTATGGCGTCATTTAGGGGCGATGGCTATCAGATCATCATTTGTAGTCACGCTGGCGTTGGTCACCCAAGGCAGTCACAAAGCAAAATGCTGTCTCAGATAGCCTCCCAACAATTACGATTCTATGTAGCATATTCGGATATCAACTGTACTCAGTCCTTTTAGTGAAAGGCAAGATTAACTTTTCTTCAAAGAGACCACTCAACGGACATTCAAATTCTGAGGCAAACTGTATCTCATTAACCACGCCCATTTATTATCGTCACAACGATGACATAATAGCTCATCTCACTCCCAGTACAGAAACCAGGCCAAATGTCTGGCTTGGTCACCAGGTGTGTGTAAATACCAGACTCAGCAATCCATTCGGACATTTAAAAAAAGTCATATCTTGCCAACCACCAGCGTATAACATGATAACGTTACAAGTCTCCATTGATCATTTTCCGATTTACCGTGGCACAGAGTGAGACTGAACTCACTATGTCAAAGTTAAGATGCAATCTGCGATCCGGGGATCAAGGCAGAGAAAGCGAGATGCTGATCATAAATTTACCAGGTGTCTCACTTCATCACAGTCGCAATACTCATCTGGATAGAACAATGAAGGTAAACATTTTTACAGCGCGTGTTTATCACAAGGAACAGAAACTGACAAAGAAAACTCTTGTCTGCTTAACCCTTTGACTCCCGCACTCTATCCACCAAGTGCAAAATCTCAACCCTTTGACTCCTGCAGGAAGCTGGTGGATAGGGTGAGGAGATCAAAGGGTTAAGTTTTTGCTTTGCTAGCATGGCTGATAATGCAGGATGCCAGTGGACAAGGTGCGGGAGTCAAAGGGTTAAAATCGCCTCGAGTCTGATCACCATCAAACGGACTTTGACCAAGAAGTGTGTGCAGGCAATGTTAAAAACCTTGACACGAACAATCAAGACTCCACGTGTGAATCACCCATCTCAAGTCAGTGAACCCCATGATGATGGCAGTGACTCAGTCAACAAGGACACTATCTCTATCTAACCAGCCGATACAAAAGGAGAGGTCGGGCGAAAAATAAAACGACAAACAACAAGGGTTCGACACTACACGCGCCACATGGTGCCGAGTCAGCCATTGAGACTGGATGCGCAGCACAGTCGCTTGGAGACCCCAAAACGGCAATGGTCCAGAAAACGAACCACCAGTCCCATCCGACCAAAGAGAAAAGTCGGCCTACCTACCTGCTTACTCTCTTTGATCCGATTCATCCCATTCTCCGCCCTCCACTCCCCCTTCCCCCTCCCCCTCCCCCTCCCCCGCTCTATTCCCCCGCCCTGTGCCCATGTGAAGATGCTGACCAGACAGCAGAACACATCCATCAGGACTATGAGAGTTACCGGTTGCTGAGGGAGATCTGGCCGACACCATAGAGCCTGCGGGAGAAGCTGTACTGACCCATAGATGCGCTACAGAAGCCGATCTACTTCATCCTCGAGACAATACTGAAGAAGGAGAAGAATCGTGCAATGATCCAGCAAAATATGTTCGAACTGAAATTCTGATGGCAAACATATTCGAGATGACCAAATCAGTACATTTTTCGTGTATACTATCGCTGCTATAGCTTCATAAACAGAACTTGCAGATTTATTCGTGCTTTAATTCCTATTGAGAATTGCACTAAAGGATGCAATTATTTAGCCAAATGTTTTCAAATTGAAATTATGATGACAAATATGAAATCCGGATGATCAAATCGTTTTCCTGATACGTGTCACACTGTAGTTCGAAACACACACACACACACACACACACACACACACACACACACACACACACACACACACACACCAACACACAACACACACACACACACATACACACACACACACACACACACACACACACACACACACACACACACACACACACACACACACACAAAACCACACACAGCTGGCTGATTTTATATTTTACTGACTACTTATAATTAGAGGCTAAATATTTTCATGCCCAAATTCTAGTGATAAAATTAACTTCAGAATGATGAAATCGTTGTTTGCGTGTGTCGGGCTGCTATATCTTTAAAATAAGTTGCCTGTAAGCTTCACATGACATGTTTTAATGATTCTGTACTTGCGTTTGTGATAAATGATGCTATTGTCTTAGCCAAATATTTTCAAATTCTTTCTGTACAAATAAACGGTCAAATAACACAAACAAACAAACAAGCAAGCAAACAAACAAGCAAACAAACAAACACATCAGACGAAGATATATTTCACTATGATATAATCCAAGTTGTTTCATGTGTCCCATGGGTTTGTCATTCCCTATTTTGCCATTCGGTTTATAAACAGGGTAACAGACGATTGAGTCCGAATGGGTTATGCAGAGATAAAATGGCTGTCGAGTGGCGTCGGAAGCTTGGGAGGCGATTGTCCAGAGAGTGGCGAAGAATTAGTGCTTTGGGTCACACCCACACCCTCGTGATGTTTCTTGTTAACAAGTTTTTTTTTTTCATGAATTTTTTTTTTTTTTGATACATCAATAAGACAAAATAACCATTATGCTAAGTAGGTCATCAGGACACCAAAACACCCAGCACGGTCGACAAGACAGTCACACAGGGAGACGTATCTCCTCCCTGCCTGTAAAACGAACTACAGGAAATACTCATTTTTCCCGAAGACTGTCAGGGACTGGAACAGTCTGCCCCCGAGGTTATCTCTTCAGCCTCGGTGGAGTGCTTCAAGTCCCGAATCTGACCAGCCAGCCCCCCCTCCCCACTCCCCCATCCTCTACCACCACACCCCACCCCCAAGCCAGTTCTACATACCAGCGTCCTAGCCAGCGGAAACCCCCAGTTTCTATACACATCAGAACCATCAAACGATGATGGTGGATGTTCTAAGGAAGAAGAAAAGAAGAAGAAGAAGACCATACCAGTGTGCAGGGCTTACGCGCTAACATAGACAGGGCTTATGCCATGATTCACACACGGCATAATTAGCTCAGCTCATACGGAAATAATTCCAACAGTGGAGATGCCATCAGGAGAAACCGAAACTGAACTGAAAAGAATTGGACGTGAAGTAGTAACATCCCGAAACAAAACGATCTGTTTGAATGTATGACTGTTGTGATAATGTGTCTGTTTTGTCTTAGTGTTTGTGTGACTGCGTTTATGTGTGTGTGTGTGTATGTGTGTGTGTTGTATATGTGTGTGTGTGTGAGAGAGAAAAAGAGACTGGAAGAGAGAAAGAGAGAGAGAGAGAGAGAGAGAGAGAAGAGAGAGAGAGAGAGAGAGAGGTGATTTTGGGTTGTATGAAAACCAATGTGCGTTTGTGCTTTTATCGTTGGGACACTAATGTAAACAGCTATTCAAGCAATACACGTGGGCACGCGTGCACGCGTGCGTTCGTGGACACACACACGCACGCGCACACGTACACACACACACACCACACACACACACACACCACACACACACATACACACACACACACACACACACACACACACACACACACACACACACACACACACACACACACACACACACCTGTAGCACAGTGATTGTGTTCAGAACATTCCACTTAAGCTGGTTCCTTGATTCCACTCGTCATTCAGATGATGATGATGATGGTGGTGGTGGTGGTGGTGGTGATGGTGATGATAACGACGATGATGATGGTGACGATGGCTGTGGTGGTGGTGATAATGATGATGATGATGGTGATGATGACAGATTAAACAAAAAGTTTTATTTCTTTATTATATATATAGTTAACCTGCAGCCACAAAATGCCATGAACAGACGAATTCGCAGTGTAAAACTATGATGATGATAGACTTGTTTGCCTATAGTGTCTTCCAGGTTTTTTATTTTACATTGTTAAATAACAATATAGTTATATGACCAGTATGATTTGGTTGAATAAGTTCGCTACAAGTTAAAAAGGGGAAAACAAGAAGGGGAAAAAAAAAAGAAAAGAATAAAAAATAGAAAAGAAAGAAAGAAAGAATGAAAAAAAAAAAAAAAAAAAGAAACCAGTGAAATTGTCGTGAAATTTTAGCTTTCAGTTTCATAAACTAATACCGCATTCTATGCGGACTACACATGTACGCTGGTTGAGGTGAAGGTTCTTCGGAGGTCAAGGTTATATTTACACTGAGAGCAGACGACATTCATCTTGCCCAACAATTCAAAGACCCACCATTTTCCTGCTCAGAAGTACGGGTTGAAAATGGTCGTCGTCATTTTGATGGGAGTCTGCGGCTGTGGGAAGTAAGTAGCAATCGGAAAAGTAACGTGTTGTAAGGATTTAGCGAGCGAAATGTCCCTGCTCTGTACCTATCGTTCTCTCGCTTCGTCGGAAAGTGTTTCGCGTGTCCTGATAAAGGTCAAAAGTCAATACGCTGCACGCAGCGTGTTGCGCATACGTGTGACCTAGATATGTTGAGCGCTGAGATTATTTATGCCTGCCATTGCACTGGGAGATTCACTCAAAGTGTCAATCAATAATAGAGAAAGGGATCTAAAAATACAGTGCGTATGCCTGTCGATATGCTGACAGTTGTAGATCTAGACGAAAAGTGTGTAAATAAAAACTCGATTTTCCTTGTTTCCTGTGATGCTATAAGCGCGGTGGATATTGTTACATACGTTGTTATATAGTGCTTAACGTTGTAAAGTGGTAAGGTATGTTTCTAAGAATATAATTTTGCTGAAACTTGTGGACGGATATATCTGCATGTGTGCACGCACGTGCTACAACGAGCACACGCAAACACACACACACTCACAGACACACACATACACACACACACACAGATACACACAGACACACACTTTAAACAACACACGTAGGTGCGCGCGCGCGCGCGCACGCACACACACACACACACACACACACACACACACACACACACACACACACACACACACACACACATTCTTCTTCAGTAACTGAAACAGAGGATGTTCACAAAAAACAAAATGATAGCCAGGACGGCTTTTCCAAGCAGACTAAATGCAGACGAGTACATTGTCACAAACCCCAAAGAGAAGGAAAGCAGAGTTGTCGTCCTTGCAATGGTGTGTGTGTGGTGTGTGTGTGTGTGTGTGTGTGTGTGTGTGTAAAGAAAAAGAAGGGGGAGGGGGAGTGAAGAAGAAATCGAGAAGCTAAGAGGATTCAGCAGTACGTTACTCTCTTTGATAGTGTCAGTAGTAAGAAACACAGACACATTAGACACATAGCGACACACACACACACACACAAGCACGCAAACACACACATGCACGCAAACACACACACAGTCAAAAACACACACACACACACAGTCACACGCACACGCACACGCACGCACATAAACACACACGAATACACACACAGACAACACACACGCACATTCACAAAGAGAAAGAGAGAGAGAGAGAGAGAAAGAGCGAGAGAGAGAGAGAGAGAGAGAGAGAGAGAGAGAGAGAGAGGAGAGAGAGGAAATCACTGGTAGAAAGAAACTCTAGGGAGAGCTAGACAACAGAAGGTCTTCAGAGAAGTAACCCCTTTAGACAAGTGTTTTGGCCCTGAACTCCTTACACTCTCGGGGGGCCGGGCCACATCCAGGTCATGTTGGATGCCCTTCTGCTGTTGTCTATTATTTTTTTTTTCCACCTGGGCGATTCTTGCGCTTCACAACTGCGGTACGCGGTTTTACCAATGTGCTAACGGGGCACACATCATCTGTAAGGAATTTAATCCTTATGAAGTTCACTTTTGGTTCCTCCTTGCCCAGATCCAGCTTGAGCTCCTTTCTGCTGCCTCTGCCATCGCTTTAAGGGCTCTAGTCCTCTTCTTCCCAGAAATGGCGAGTTGTTTCATGAGATCATAAGCGGAGATGCCCACAAACCCTCTTGCCCCGACCTCTATGGCGAAGATTTTGACCCGCAGATCTGCTTTCTTCAGGGTGCTGGCAAGACCGGCGTATTTTTCGTCTTGTAGATATGTGCTTCTTCCATTCTGCTTTCGTATGGCACAGTGAGTTCTATCAGAATCACTTGTTTCGAGGAGTCCGAGTGGAGAGCGATGTCTGGTCTCATGCCTGTCTTGCTGATGACATCTGGGTAATTTCTCCACTCTGGGAGGTCTGCTGTACACTCCCAGTCGACTGCTCCATCCAGAAGAACCTTTGGCAATGTGCTGGTTGTCATAGCACTTTCGGGCCAGACCTGTTTCCCTCCTGCTTTGTAGAACGTTGTCATAGCAATTGGTGCGTTTGGGGTCATGGTTTTTTCGCTAACCACGTCTGTGATCACTTTCAGAACTTGGTTGTGCCTCCATGTATATCTTCCCTGGGCTAGCGCTACTTTGCAAGAGCTTAGGACATGTTCCACTGTTTGTTTCTTCTGACAGAGCGGACATGCTGGGTCATCTGATTTCCCCCATTTCACTAAGTTTGCATTCGAGGGGAGCAGGTCATATACAGATCTGAGGAGGAAGCTTATCCTTAGAGGAGCCATGTGCCACATATCGTTCCAGCTGAGATTTCTTTGGAGTGCACTGTCCCATGTTGTCCATTGCCTCTGTTGACCTTGCTGGACTGCCTTCTGCACTCTTTTGACATCTTCTTCTTTCTTCAACTCCTGTATGGTCATGTCTCTTTTTTTCCTTCCTTTTGGCTTTGGACCACCACTGCATTTTTGTTGCTCCCAGTCCCTGTCTGTTGGTTTGCGTGTGTCCAATTATTTCTTTGATGCTGAGGTTTCTCTTGGCATTGTTTACAGCCTCTTGGACTTTCCATTTTTTGCCAGTTCTCAGCTTTGGCTGAACTGATCTCACGATATTGTCTTCCGATTCATCCAGCATGCTCAACAGTCTTGCTTTTCCAACTTTGTATTCCTCCACTATGGATTTGAGAGGTAGCTTCAGCATTGCTTGACGACAGTAGAATGCAACATCAGTGAGACCAGGTGGGACACCGAGCCATTTTCTTGTGTATTTGTTGATTTTGGCTTCCATTGCTTCCACTGTGCTGGTGCAAATGTCATAGATTAGCAGTGGCCACAGCAGCTTTGGTATCAGCATGAACTGTAGACACCAGACTTTGTATTTGCCTGGCAGTCCGCAGTTATCTATTTACTTCAGGCCTTCTTCTGCTGTTTGCTTGGTTTCACATCCCCTTTGTGTGTCTTTCAGGGAGTCGTCATACCATCTTCCGAGACTTTTTACTGGCTCTTCTGTGACAGTGGGGATGGCTTGGTTGGCTACCATGAATTTGACTGAATCTGCCACTTTTCCTTTTCGCAGTGAGAGACTTCGGGATTTCTTTGGTTTGAACCTGAAATACAGTCGATAATGATTTAGTACACTTGCATTTCTTTTCTCGATAAAACTTGGGAAGCTGTGGACGGTAGATTTAGTTGGAGAGATGGGTGGGTGGGTGCGTGGGAATTTACAAGGGATAAGATAACTGATATCGGGTGTGTGCTTGTGCGTTTCCCTCATCCTCATTTCACATGTATGCATGCGTGTGTGTGAATGTGTGTGTGTGTGTGTGTGTGTGTGTGTGTGTGTGTGTGTGTATGTGTGTGTGTATGTGTGTGTGTGTGTGTGTGTGTGTGTGTGTTGTGTGTGTGTATGTGTGTGTGTATGTGTGTGTGTGTGTGTGTGTGTGTGTGTGTGTGTGTGTGTGTGTGTGTGTGTGTGTGTGTGTGCGTGCGTACATGAATGTGATAAATCGCATGACGTCGGAAAAATATACATGTATGTTGTTAACCTCGTTAACCTAGAGACAGATGAAAGTCCATGATCGCCAACGCCATGCGGCAGGGCACCTGTTGATGATGATGATGTTAACCTACGGCTTTTTGTTGAGATTCTTTGGTCTAACTCTTTAATTTATCTCTCTCTTGTGTGTGTGTGTCTCTGTGTCTCTGTTACTCTCGATTCTGTGCCAAATTCTGCTTATCTGTCTGTCTGTCTGTCTGTCTGTCTGTCTCTCTCTCTCTCTCTCTCGATTATGTTACAAATTTTCTCTCTCCCTCTATTTGTCTCTTTCTTTTTTCGATTATGGACTATATCTGTTTGTCGGACTGACTCTCCCTCGTTCCCTTTCTCTCTGTCTTTCTCTGTCTCTGTCCCCCCCCCCCTGTCTCTTTCTTTCTCTCTCTGTCGCTCTCTCTGTCTCTCTCACCGTCTCTCGATTATGTAATTAATTCATTCTCTCTGTCTCTCTCTGTATCTGTCTCTGTCTATGTGTGTGTGTCTTTCTCTTTCCTTTTCTGTCTTTCTGTCTCTGTCTCTGTCTGTCTGTCTGTCTCTCTTTCGATTTTGTGACTAATTCACTTTCTCTGTCTCTCTGTCACTGTCACTGTCTCTGTCTTTCGAAATTATGTGACTGAGTTCATTCCTCAGTCTCTCTGTCGTTCAGTGACTCAATGTTTGTATCTCTCTGTCTCTGTCTGTCTCCCTTTGTATTGTGTGACTAATTTTGTCTGTCTGTTGGTCTGTCTGTCGGTCTGTCTGTCTGCCTGTCTGTCTCTATCTCTCTGTCTGTCTTTCTCTCTGTGTCTCTGTCTCTGACATTGCGTCTCTGTCACTTTCTCTGTCTCTGTCTGCCTGTCTGTCTCTCTTTCGATTTTGTGACTAATTCACTTTCTCTGTCTCTCTGTCACAGTCATTGTCTCTATCTCTGTTACTGTCACTATCTCTCGCTCTGTCTTTCGAAATTATGTGACTGAGTTCATTCTCTCAGTCTCTCTGTCTTTCAGTCTCTCAGTGTTTGTATCTGTCTGTCTGTCTGTCTCCCTTTGTATTGGGTGACTAATTTTGTCTGTCTGTTGGTCGGTCTGTCTGTCGGTCTGTCTGCCTGTCTGTCTCTGTCTCTCTCTGTCTGTCTGTCTGTCTTTCTCTCTGTGTCTGTCTCTAACATTGCGTCTCTGTCACTTTCTCTGTCTCTCTCTGCCTGTCTGTTGTTCTCTTTCTCTGTCTCTCCCTCTTCCCGTATCTCTCTCCTTTCTCTATCTGTCTCTGTCTCTGTCTGTCTGTCTCTCTCTGATGCATATATATATATATTCTCTCTCTCTGATACACAAATCGTGATAAATCTTTGCCACATTTGTTAAGCTCCCTTACACGTTGTTACTAATTAAGGAAGGACGGATGCTGTTGAGATCGGCTGTGGGGGTGGAAGAAGAAGAAATCGAGAAGCTAAGAGGAATCAGCAGTACACAGTGGCAGTACGTTACTTTCTAAATCTTTACAATATGGTAGTAAGAAATCTGTTGGAGGGTGATCGGAGACGATAGGACCAGTCAACACAGACACAGACACAGACATATAAGACTCATACATACATGCATGCGCGCACACACACACACACACACAAGTGACAGACACACACACATAATTACAGACACACGCACACACACACACATGCGGGCACACAAACGTGCACACACATACACGCACACACACACACACACACACACACACACACACACACACACACACACACACACACACACACCACACACACACACACACACACAACAGAGAGAGAGAGAGGGGGGGGGGATCACTGAAATACAGAAGATAATGATTTAGTACACTTACGTTTCTCTTCTCTTTGATAAAACTTGGGAAGCTGTGGATGGTAGATTTAATTGGAGAGATGGGTAGTTGATTGATTGATTGATTTGGTTCAGTTTTTACCTCGGCACCCACCTCTGTTGACATGGTCGACGGGGATAATCATTCCCAGGAAAGTGGGTTGACTTATGTAATCCTATACTGACACCACCAGAACATCAGTGATGTTAAGTTGGGGCTGTGAGAAAGCCAGTTTTA
>JAPXFY010000016.1:5536585-5539085 GCA_030674185.1 Monoplex corrugatus
CCTCACTTTTAGTACTCCAGACTGGTAATGTTTCGCATGTGTACCTCCCATCCCCTGTCCCCTTGAGCTTTTTATTTATGTATGTAGTTTATATACAGTCATCATCGTCATTGTTAGTCATTATTAATGTTAACGGGTCGCGGTAGCCGGGTGGGTAACTGTGGGATTTCCAGTTGGAAGGGCCTGGGTTCGATCCGCCTAGACGACTCTGTGGCCTGATGGGTAAAGGGTAGACATTTTCCCCATCTCCCAGGTCACGTGTGTGGATACCTGCCAGTGCCTAAACCCACTCCGTCTGTATACGCAAGCAGAGCATCTTATACGCACGTTATTAAAGATCTTGTAAGTCATGTCAGTGCTTGGCTTATGGAAAAATGAAAACGCCCAGCACGCACGCCGAACGAAGATGGAGTATGCAGAATGTGGAGCAACATACGGCCTGCGCAGTGTGGGCCAAAAACATCCGAAAAAAAAAAATCAGAAGGCTCAAAAAGAACAGCAACTGCAAATGCAAAATAGTGTAGCCATTCTAACAGTCTTCCCTTTTTAAAGTACAGAACCGAAAAAAAAAAACTTGACTTGCGTCAAAGACAATTGTAGACTCATAATAGTGAGAACAGAATGCAAATTCCTGAGAAAGTGCCATTCAGCCACCTTCCTCGAAAAGTGCTCAGTTGAAGCATGTTTTTTTTTTTTTAATCCATGTGACTTGAATTTAGTGCCCTGATTCTCAAACTTGTGAACTAGCAACTCCTCAACAATCGACATATTTGACCAATGTTTGATCGAGATTTATTCAAACAACAACAACAACAACAACAACAACAACAACAACAACAACAACACAACAGGAGAGAGAGAGAGAGAGAGAGAGAGAGAGAGAGAGAGAGAGAGAGAGAGAGAGAGAGAGAGAGAGAATCTTGCTAACATTTTTATCAGACACACATACAAACACACAAATATTTCTGTCGATATGAAGCAATCTATCTCTCTCACCCCCATTTTTACAAGGAATATTATGACCACCACACACACACACACCGGAAGAAAAAAGAAAAAAAAACTGTCCGGTAAGGCAAATCTGGCGAGAGAACAGTGTGACAGGCAACCAGACTGTGATGGGTGGTGGGGTGAGAGGCAATTGAAGAGGGAAAAGGGATTACGGTGATGTCGATTCGTCAGGATTGAGAGTGACGAATTTACGAGGGGGTTAAAAAAATGTTCCCTTTTTCTCCCCCCGCCTTATCTTCAATCAGCGCTCTGACTCTTTGGCGTGGGCGGATGCTTGAGTTCGTAAGCCTTGAGGGTTGTTGTAATTTGTGTCATTAAGATAAGAGAAGAAGAGGGGAAAAAAGTCACACACACACACACACACACGCACAACACACACACACACACAACCCACACACACACACACACACACACACACACACACACACACACACACACACACACACACACACTCTCTCTCTCTCTCTCTCTCTCTCCTCTCTCACTCCACGCCCACGTATTTCTATTCTTATGCATTTCTCTCTCTTCGCGTGATGCACGCACCACGCGCCGCACACACACACCACACACGCGCGCCGCGCACGCACTCACGCACAAATCAATGCACAATACACACACATTATCACATAAACACAAACACACACAACACACACACACACACACTCAAACACACACACACAACACACACACCACACAACACACACACACACCAAACACACACACACCACACACACACACACACACACACACACACACACCACACACACACACACACACACACACACACCACACACACACACACACACAACACACACACACACACCACACACACACACACACACACAACACAGACGCTGGGATTTATCCCATTTCTCATCCCACCCTCAAATAGAAACCAATCAACTAAAAAAACGAAGGAAAAAAAAAAGATTTCAAGCTCCAACATTCACAAACCGATGGACCAGTTTCCCTCTCAGTCCCATTTCTGGTACGGTAAAATAAAAGAGACTTGTACAATCTCTTTGCGAAATGACTAATTGCCTTAGTTGTTAATCGTCACACAGGCAGGGGCTGTGGCTTCAGCCCTGAGGTGGGCCACGTTTGTTGTTGTTGTTGTTGTTGTTGTTGTTTAATGTGTGGGCTGGTTGGTTCTTATGATACGGCCATGGAATCAAGATGTGGTGTCTCGAGTTCAATCCCAGCCCACAACACTAATAACTGGCCTGCTGGCTGTCCACCTGAACATTCCATCATTCTGATGTCGTCAACTGGTGGGATGGAGGTCCCTCTACCCTCCTTCCGCTTTTCAAGACCTTGTCATTGCATGAGATTTGTGTGGCTCAGAAGTTCTCATCATCATCATCAGTTCCGTAGTCTGGTGACCGTTGGGCACCACTGAAGATTTTGCAACCAACTCTCCACTCCTCACGTCCTCAGCTTTCCGCAGAATGAATTCCATTCAAGGCCAGTCCACTCTCTGATATTGTCT
>JAPXFY010000016.1:5546585-5549085 GCA_030674185.1 Monoplex corrugatus
TAGAGGCAACTGAAATGTGGTTTCTAAGAAGAATGTTAAAGAGTTCCAAATGAGACCGTCTTGAAAGAGGCAAATACAAAAAGAACATTAATGAGTAAGGTTATGAAAAGACAAGCAACATTTATAGGACATTTTATAAGGCAAGAGAAATTAGAGCACCTGGTCACAACAGGAAAGCTGGAGGGGAAAAGAGCACCAGGTAGACCCAGGGAGAAAATACTGGACGGACTTGCTGAGTGGATGAAGACAGAGGGGGTGGGAGATGTACTTGCACCGACAAAAGGTAGATTCGTATGGAGGGCCATGGTCGCCAACGCCATGCGGCAGGGCACATGATAATGTTGATGATGGTGATGATGATGATGATGATGATGATGATGATGATGATGATGATGATGATCTTAGTTGGATCAGAAGCGGCATTGTCGAACTCCACCAAAGTGCCCAGCAGCAGTTAAGGGTCCCCTCTGATGGGTGGCCTTAAGGTGACATGACATCTTTGGCTCCCATTGGCTTCATGACACCGACACTTCGACCGATTGAACTTGGGTTGTGTGTTGTGTTGTGTGTTGTGTTGTGCTGTGTGTTGTGTTGTGCTATGTGTTGTGCTGTGTGTTGTGTTGTGTTGTGTGTTGTGCTGTGTGTTGTGTTGTGTTGTGTGTTTGTGTTGTGTTGTATTGGATGTTGTGTTGTGTTGTGTGTTGTATTGGATGTTGTGTTGTGTTGTGTTTGTTTTGTTGTGTTGTGTGTTTGTGTGTTGGTGTGTGTTGTGTTGTTGTTGTGTGTTGTGTGTGTGTTGTTGTGTTGTGTGTTGTTGTGTGTGTGTTGTGTTGGTGTTGGTTGTTTGTGTGTTTGTTGTGTTGGTTGTGTGTGTTGTGTTGTGTTGTGTTTGTGTGTTGTGTTTTGTGTTGTGTTGTGTGTTGTGTTGTGTGTTGTGGTGTGTTGTGTTGTGTTGTGTGTTGTGTTGGTGTTGTTTGTGTTGTGTGTTGTTGTGTGTGTTGTTTGTGTTGTGTGTTTGTGTGTGTGTGTTGTGTTGTGTTGTTGTGTTGTTGGTTGTATGTTGTGTGGTGTTGGAGTAGTATAACACCACTGAGGCCACACAGAAGTTGAGACAGACAACAACAACAACAACAACAACAACAACAACAACAATGACGAGGAGGAGGATGACGATGGTGAGGATGATAACGATGGTGGTGATGATGACGATGTTCTAATCATAATGTTCTCTGGTGTGTATATGTGTGTATGTGTATATGTATGTGGGTGTGTGTGTTTGCACGTGTGTATGTGTGTGTGTGTGTGTTGTGTGTGTGTGTTGTGTTATGTGTGTATGTGTGTATGTGTTATATATGTGTGTAATGTGTGTGTATGTGTGTACTGTGTGTGTATGGGAGGGTGAGTGAATGTGTGTGTGTATGTGTGTGTGTATGTATGTGTGTGTGTGAGTGCATGTGTGTGTATGTGTGTGTGTGTGTGTGTGTGTGTGTGTGTGTGTGTGTGTGTGTGTGTGTGTGTGTGTGCGCGCGCGTGTGTGTGCAGCTGGGCTGGCAGTTTCGGGACGCAGACGAGTTTCATTCAGCGTCCAACAAACGGAAGATGTCGAGTTCCATTCCCCTGGATGACGATGTGAGTAGTATATCAGTTATTTTGTCTTTGTGGTGGTTGTGGTGATGATAATAGAGTTGTGTTGTTATTGTCATTGGTGGGGCGATGCTAGTAATGTTGGTGTTTTTAGTGGTCGCAGTAGGTGTGATGTATGTGTGTGTGTGTGTGTGTGTGTGTGTGTGTGTGTGTGTGTGTGTGTGTGTGTGTGTGTCGCAGTAGGTGTGATGTGTGTGTGTGTGTGTGTGTCGCAGAAGTGTGATGTGTGTGTGTGTGTGTGCTTGTGTGGCAGTAGGTGTGATGTGTGTGTGTGTGCTTGTGTGGCAGTAGGTGTGATGTGTGTTGTGTGTGTGTGTGTGTTCGCAGTAGGTGTGATGTGTGTGTGTGTCGCAGTAGGTGTGATGTGTGTGTGGTGTGTGTGTGTGTGTGTGTGTCGCAGAAGTGTGATGTGTGTGTGTGTGTGTGTGTTTGTGTGTGCTTGTGTGGCAGTAGGTGTGATGTGTGTGTGTGTGCTTGTGTCGCAGTAGGTGTGATGTGTGTGTGTGTGTGTGTGTGTGTGTGTGTGCTTGTGTGGCAGTAGGTGTGATGTGTGTGTGTGTGTGTGTCGCAGTAGGTGTGATGTGTGTGTGTGTGTGTGTGCGCTTGTGTCGCAGTAGGTGTGATGTGTGTGTGTGTGTGTGTGGTGTGTGTGTGTGTGTGTGTGTGTGTGTGTGTGTGTGTGCTTGTGTCGCAGTAGGTGTGATGTGTGTGTGTGTGTGTGTGTGTGTGTGTGTGCTTGTGTCGCAGTAGGTGGGATGTGTGTGTGTGTGTGTGTGTGCTTGTGTCGCAGTAGGTGTGATGTCTGTGTGTGTGTGTGCTTGTGTCGCAGTAGTTGTGATGTGTGTGTGTGTGTGTG
>JAPXFY010000016.1:5554085-5559085 GCA_030674185.1 Monoplex corrugatus
GGTTAACTTTTTACAGTTGGTGGATAGGGTGCGGGAGTCAAAGAGTTAACACAGTTTTTAACTCAGGTTGTTCCAGTAACTTGAAACAAGATTGGAGGTGGTGGTGGGTGGTGGGTGGGAACTTAATTAGCATTATTCACATTATTACCCACCCCACTCTTCTTCGGAAAGAAACATACCCATAATCGATATCGCCATTTCAGTCGCTGTGACCCTGGTCTGAGTTGAACACAGTATAATTATGTACTCAACTTTTTTTCACCCGTCCAACGTAACGGGTAGAATAATAAGTCCCGACGCGTGGAAAATGTAAAGTACGATAAGCCTGTGTTAGCATTCTGTGTCACTTCGAATCGGCCCCACAAAGTAAACATTATGTGTACACCATATATGAACCCGTTTCACTTTACTTACAGCATAAAACTTATCATTGCAAAATTCTATGTATAAAGCTCATAGAGTTTTATACATAGAATTTTGCAGTGATAAGAAGAACTTTACAGATTCACTCCTCGATTAACGCACAAAGAAACACTGCACGCACGCACGCCACACCACGCACGCACGCACGCACGCACGCACGCACGCACGCACGCACACACGCACACACACACACACACACATATATATGTATATATATATAGATCTAGATATATACAGATATACACTCACACATATACGCACACATGCACACACACACACACATACACACACACTGTCTCTTTGTGTCTCTATTTCACAGGCAGGCGCGCGCGATCACACACACACACACACACACACACACACACACACACACACACACACACACACACACACACACACACACACACACACACATACACACACACACACATCTCTCTCTATATATATATATCTATATACATCTATATACATATGTATATATATATATACACACATACACATACACATACATACTCTTTCTCTCTCTCTCTCTCTATTTCACAGGCATGCACGCCCGCACACAGACACACAGACTGAACAGCAAAATGGGCTGTGTGTAGAGCATCATGTCTGGCCACTTTCGCGGCCGTTCAAACAGTGGTTGTAATAAAGTAACGTGGAGAGCTTCCGATTGTTAAATATCGAGACTCCAGTAAGGAGGAAAGACAGGCAGCTATGCAAGCTTGCGGCTGAACGGGCTGCCCAAGATAAAGATGAAGACCAGAGTGAGGCCAGAGAGGGATCTTCCATTCTCTCTTGGTCCGGTGACTGGCACGCATTGTGTGGCTATGTCCCAGGGTTTGTGATCTCCCCTTCTTGCCATTCAGTTTCTGAACAAGGTAACTGATGACTGGGGCCGAATGGTTCATGCAGCGCATGGACAGATCCGTTTTTTTTTTAATGAAATGGCTATCGCGTGGTGTCGGGAGATGATTGTCTGGACAGTGGTGGGGCATTGGTGCTCGGGGTCCCATTCAGCACACTGGGGTGTTTCTTGTTAACACAGGCACGCACTCCTGCACACAGACACACAGGCACAGGCTACCCGTACATACACACACACGAACACACACATGTTCACACACTGGTACGTTTGTCTGCGTGTTGAGAGCACAAAGAGCATGTGAATCTGTGACTTATAGGTGTATTGGTCAAGTTGAACCGGCGTGGAGAATTCATGTTTTGTTTGCAAGCCTAAGCCTTACTGTCCACACATTTTTCACACACACATATACACCGACACGTGCATGCATACATACATACATACATACATACATACATACATACATACATACAAACATACATACAAACATACATACATACACACACACAGACAGACACACAGAGAGGAACACATACACTCACACGCACGCACACACACACACACACAGGAACACACACACAGGAACACACACGCGCGTGCACGCACAAACCTCTCTCCTGTCGATGTGAAATAACATCTTTTACATTTTTTTTGCATTCTTTTTTTTTTGTTTTCTTTCTTTTTTTCTTCCTTCCTTTTTCTTTTTTTTTCTTTTTTTTTTTTTTGAAAGAAAAAGGAAGAATAAATGAAAAAGTACGAAGATAGTTAACAATACAATAGGATGTATATGAAATCACGGTAGTAGCTGTACCATTTTTTTTAAAAGAGTCATTGCACTTAAGGGGGTTGCCTTTGTGCTCTCTTTTTGTTGTTTGTTTTTGTCGTATTTTCTACGCCACTGTATGGCCACAGAAGCTGGCACAGTTTTTACAATGCAGTGGTGATGATGACGATGAGGGTAATAATCGCGACGCCATGGAATTCCATCAAGGATTAAGACTGTGTGTGTGAGTGTGTGTGTGTTTTTTTTTCTTTTTCCCGCGTCTTGGAAGGTGATCTGCGTTGATCGCATAATAATAATAATAAATGATATAATAATAAAGAGCATTTATATAGCGCCTAATCTGATGAAAACAAGAGCCCTAAGCGCTTACAGGTATCACGCAGACACAACCAAACACACACACACACACACACACACACACACACACACACACACACACACACACACACACACACACACACACACACACACACACACACACACACACACACACACACACACACACACACCAGCCGACATTCAAGGCTCAAAAGACAACAAGGGGGGATTTGGGGAAGTTAGGTGGTAGAGTCTTTATAAGTATCATGAGAGGGACTGGAAGAGATGGGTTTTCAGAGAGGACCTAAAAGAAATGAGAGTTGCAGAGTGGCGAACAGAGACAGGGAGCCGATTCCAGATTACAGGGGCCTGATAGGAAAAGGAGCGTTGACCATAGGTTTTAGTGCGACAGAATGGTATGCGGAAGGTACGAGTATCAGCCGAGGAACGAAGTTGACGAGAGGGGGTGTACAGATGGAGGAGGTCAGAGATGTAAGGGGGTGCAAGACCGTTGAGAGACTTAAAACATAACAAAGCAATCTTGTAGCGAATTCTCTTTTCAACAGGTAACCAGTGAAGAGATTTGAGAAGAGGAGTGACATGAGAGGAACGAGATTTTCTGAAGATGAGCCTAGCAGCATTGTTTTGAACTTTTTGAAGCTTTTGAATGAGAGAGAAAGGACAGCCCGAGAGGAGGGAGTTGCAGTAGTCGAGACGAGAGAGAACAAAGGCACAGAGGAGAGTTTTGGTGGCTTCGACAGAGAGGATATTGCGAATAGAAGAAATTCTGCATACGTATGTCTGGTGCGTGGGTGTGCCTTGATTTGAATTGTCGAGATTTAGCGCCATACAAATCCTGTAATTATTACTATCGTAATATATCCAGGCTCGAAAGATCCAACCACCCGCGTGGATGCGAGTCGACCGTATGGTCCCAGTCTTCCCAATGAGCCCATTGTATGCTCAACTCCGGTTGGAGTCGAAAAATCCCGCAATGATTTTTGAAGGGACTGATGGGGATTCGAACCCACAACCTTCCAGTCGGTAGTCCGTTGCGCTAACTACTACGCCACGGCGACTGGTAGTAGCTGCAGCATTTACCAGACAGATGGAGCCAATGGAAGGACTGAGAAGACGACAGAGGATCGTCATCATTTGAAGGTCCATGGATGCTGCAGTAGTTTTGACATATTGGTTTTATGTCTCAGAACTGCTGACTGTTATTGCTAGGTCTGGTGTGTATTACATCACTCTAGTGCGGACATTGGCGGATTGAACGTAGTTATGACCTGTTAAGTACATGTATTGTATATGTTTTGAAACGGTTATAGCCCTTATATGCCTCTACGCAGTCGGTTGGGCTTTAAACAAAAATAACAATAACAATAACGTAGATTTGATAGCTCGCGCGCGCGTGCGTGTGTGTGTATGTTTGTGTGTGTGTGTGTGTGTGTGTGTGTGTGTGTGTGTGTGTGTGTGTGTGTGTGTGTGTGTGTTTCGACCGCACACTGAAAAACATTGATGAATGTCATCATAATCTTCGAAACAAACTGCACATGAAAATCAGCTCCTTTAAGAGGCTTAGATTAAGGTTCAGGATATACTGAGTCACAAGGTTATATGGTTAGAAATAAGGTTATGCAGGCGTAGGATCCTAATCCAAAGCGTGTATCTAAACGTAACTATGACCATCACCTAAACCTAACCCCACACTTCATTCATTAGTTTTAAAAGCAAAAGTGTGATAAATCTTTAAAAAGAAAAACACTTACACCTTAGGAATGAAATCTTGGTTGGGGATAGGCTAGGTTGTTAAGTTTAGGGCTACAGTTCCGCGCAGTGATACAATCAGAAACACATCAGGCTTACTTAAATCTGTAAGTCTAGGTTTATCTCTAATCATAACGGGAAACATTCATTCAGCATACACGATGACATCAGGGGTCGGAAAGGAGGAGGGTGGCAGAATGGTTCAGGCGTTCGTCTGCCAGTAACGAAACTCGAGGTTCCAGAATGTATTTCGTGTTGAGGCCTCGACTTTTCTCCTCAGTTTGACCGGAAAATCGAATTGAACTTCTAGGGTATGAGAAGCGAGTCGGACCAGTGCGCCTTCTGGCCTGTGCACGCAAAAGATTCCAGGGTAAAAAACACTGGAGAGACAGGTTGATTTCCCAGGGCCTTCCTTTGAAGGCCAATCATCCTTCTTGCCTTTTTAAAGTCTTGGTCACAAAAAAGTGGGTGGCGCTGCATTGCGGCTATGCACAGTCAAAGGGGAGAGCAGCCCGAGTTTCACATGGTAAATCCACTGTGACATAAGAAATGACTATGAATATGAACATAAAAAAACCCTCAATTCCTTACCCAGCAGTGAGATACCCATACAGCGTTGACCCCAAACTCTTTCCATTTGAAGTCTGACATCTTAACCACTTGACTGCGTCCATGAGAGTTAGGGTCAGCTTCAGGTTAGTCTTAACCCTTTCACTCCCGCATCCTATCCACCTGCATCCTGCCTTGTCAACCTTGCTAGCAAAGCAAAACCGTAACCCTTTGACTCCCTCACCTTATCCACCAGCTTCCTGTAGGAAACTGGTGGACAGGGTGAGGGCTTCA
>JAPXFY010000016.1:5566585-5574085 GCA_030674185.1 Monoplex corrugatus
TCACTGGATGAACAAAGATAACTCTGGTCTTCTTTGGATGAACAAAGATAAGTCTGGTCTTTTCTGGATGAACAAAGATAACTCTTGTCTTCTTTGGATGAACAAAGATAAGTCTGGTCTTTTCTGGATGAACAAAGATAACTCTGGTCTTTTCTGGGTGAAAACAGATAAGTCTGGTCTTTTCTGGGTGAAAACAGATAACTCTGGTCTTTTCTGGGTGAAAACAGATAAGTCTGGTCTTCTCTGGATAAACAAAGATAACTCTGGTCTTTTCTGGATGAAAACAGATAAGTCTGGTCTTCTCTGGATAAACAAAGATAACTCTGGTCTTTTCTGGATAAACGAAGATAACTCTGGACTTTTCTGGATAAACGAAGATAACTCTGGACTTTTCTGGATGAAAACAGATAAGTCTGGTCTTCTCTGGATAAACGAAGATAACTGTGGTCTTTTCTGGATAAACGAAGATAACTCTGGTCTTTTCTGGATAAACGAAGATAACTCTGGACTTTTCTGGATAAACGAAGATAACTCTGGACTTTTCTGGATAAACGAAGATAACTCTGGAATTTTCTGGATGAAAACAGATAACTTTGCTCTTCTCTGGATGAACGAAGATAACTCTGGTCTTCTCTGGATAAACGAAGATAACTCTGTTCTTCTCTGGACTAAAACAGATAACTCTGGTCTTCTCTGGATGAACGAAGATAACTCTGGTTCCGGTTGGATGAATGAATATAACTGATCTTCTGTCATTCAAGACACACAATCGTACATATTCTCTCTCTCCCCCTCTCTCTCTCCTTCACACCCTCCTTCCTCTTCCCTTCCTACAACCCCCCTCTTCCTGTGTTTTATTCTTCCTTCTTGTCCCACCCGCTCTGTCATTTACTCTTTCATGCCGTACTCGTTAGCTCAGTTGTTTGAGCGCCATGGACTTAACGCAAGAGTTTTGAGTTCAGCCCTCGGGCAGACCTTCTCCCTTTTCGTTTTTCACGTGGGCTGGTTGGTTCTTTTGATAAAGCCGCGGGCTCAAAGATCTGGTGTCTCGAATTCAGTACCAGCCCGCAACATTAAAAACTGGCCTGTTCACTGTCCATCTTTACGCGGGCCTCTGTAGCTCAGTTGGTTTGAGCGTCGGATTCACATGCTAATGGTTGTGGGTTCGAATCCCGGGGTGCGCTACATTAAATCTGGCCTTCTCACTGTCCCATCTTAGCATCATTGTTGTTCTGGTGGTGTCAGTATAGGATTAGATAAGTCCCCCATTGCCCCCATTTTCCTGGGATGGTTATCCCCGTCGGCCATATCACCTGAGGTGGGTGCTGACGTAAAACTGAATCAAATCAATCAATCAATGTCCATCTTAACCCTTTGACTACCGCACCCTGTCCACCAATTGCAAAAACTTAACCCTTTGACTCCCTCACCCTATCCACCAGCTTCCTGTACTTAACCCTTTGACTCCCTCACCCTATCCACCAGCTTCCCACCAGCTTCCTACAGGAAGCTGGTGGATAAGGTGAGGGAGTCAAAGGGTTAAGTTTTTGCTTTGCTAGCATGGTTGACAATACAGGATGCTGGTGGACAGGGTGCGGGAGTCAAAGGGTTAATGTTTCCATCATTATGGTGGTGTCAGCTTAATGTTTCGTAGGTCCCTTCCCCTTCTTCCCCATTTCAAGACTTTCCCATCGAACAGAGTGTTGCGCAGGCTCAGGAGTCTGCCAGATAATTGCTGGCAGAGATGGGTGGAGCGCACGTGGAGTTGTCCGAGTAACAATGAATCCCTCTTGAACAAATTCCATAACTCCGTTTATACCGTCAGGTTAACGCCGGCAGCCTGCCTGCCAGCATTTTGCATCATCAACCATGTTAGCAAAGCCAAAATTTAACCATTTGAGTCCCTCATCCTATCCACCAGCTTCCTGCAAGAAGGGTTAAGTTTTTGCAGTTGGTGGATAGAATGCGGGAGTCATAAGGTTAACAAAGAATAAGAGACACCGTTGCCCTTCCATTTCCCTTCGAGGAAGCATGGACCGAAGTCATTTTCTCCCTCTTCCACTTCCTTGTCTATCCGTCTCTCTCTCCCTCCCCTCCTCTCCCCTCTCCCTACCTGCCTGTGACTTCCTCGTTCGTTCCAGCAGGACTGTTCTTGAGGTTAACAAAGAAAAAAAAAAGCAACAGTGGCCTTCCCTCTCCTCCCAAGGAAGAAGGCATCACTATCCCCCTCTTTTTGTCTCCCTCTCTCCCTTCCCCACACTCTAGTCTATCCATCTCTCTCTCCTCCTCACCCCTCTCCCTCCCTCCTGTACTGCTCGTTCATTCCCACGGAAGTGTTCTGAAATTTACCACAGAAAAAAGGCACCAGTGACCTCCCCTTTCCTCCCGAGGAAGAAGCACGGGTGCGCCATTCTTTTCTCTCTCTCTCCCAACTCTATCTATCATATCTCCTCTCTCTCCTCTTCCTTCTACTCTCTCCCTCTAACTTGCTTATCCACGAAATGTTCTGGAAACTTTCTACCGAAGAAAGCACCAGTGACCTCCTCTCCTCCGAGGAGACGCACTGCTGCTCAATCTTTCTCTCTCCTCTCCGGCTCTCATTAAATAGTATCCATTTTGACGTCTGTGCTAGAAATTCCTCTTTCTGTCACTCTCTTGATCTTTCTTCTCCTTTGCTTTCTGTCATTTCTTTCTGTCATTTTCTGCCTTGCTGGTCCATTCACCTGTATGTGTTCGATAAAGTCTTAGGTTCTTTCTCTTAGAATGATAATTGGGTACATGTATTAAATGCATTTTTGGCTCTAGGGAAGTGAGATATGCGGAAGCAGTTTCAAATAATCTGGGCCCGTTTTTATGTATATTTCAGTGTCTTTAAATTTGTATTGATGTGTGTTTTAAATCCCCTGTGTGATAAGTTGGACGGAGTGCTCAACGCCAGGGGCGTCTCCTTAGATTCATCATCATCATCATGTGCCCTGCCGCTGGCGTTGGTGATCATGGCCCCCTATAAAATCTTTCCTTGTAGATGCAAGTACATCTCCCACCCTCTCTGTCTTCAGCCACCCTGCAAGTCCGTCCAGTATTTTCTCCCTGGAACATTGTTCCCTTGAATTATGTACGCACATGCATTGATATGTTACTTAATTTTCTTTTCTGTTTTTTTTTTTCCTGTTGAAGTACTGTGTATGTTTTGAAATAGCTATAGCCCTGATATGGCTGTACGCAATCGGCTGGACTTTAAACATAAATAACAGTCTCAGTCTATCGTCTCCCCTCCCCCCCCCCTCTCTCTCTCTGCTCTTCTTCCCCTCTCTTCCTCCCTGTACGATGACTTACTCGTTCATGCCTCCAGGAGTGTTCTGCACGTTGACAACGAAGAAAGCGCCAGTGGCTTCCGCAAAGTACTCGGCGGAGTTGGCCATGCCGTAGGCGTTGGTCCTCCACAAGGAATGGGATCTGGCGTTGTTGTAGGCCTGTTCTTTCTGTACACCACAAATACACATCGTCATCGTTATCATCGCAGTCTTCCTCGTTGTCATCAGGATACTTCGCTCTATTGACAGAGCCAGGGACTCAAGATTTCATGTCCCGTGTTCAATTCTCGCCCTCAGTATAAAACCTGGTCTGTTCCCTGCCCATCTTAATGTTACAGTCATTCTGGTGGTGTCAGCTTAGAGATTCATAGTCCCTGTTATCCTGTCTCTAATTCAAGACGTTACCATTACGTAGTGTAGTTTTGCGCAGGCTCAAGTAGTCTACCTGAGATTTGCTGGCAGAGTTGGATGGAGTGCATATGGAATTGTCCGAGTGTAGGGAACCCATTTTGAACTAATTCTGAACTCGAATTCATTATCATCTAATCCCACATATATTGTAGTCTGGTTGGTTGATTTCACTGAGCTGTGGAGTTACGATTTGATATCTGGAGTTCAAAGCCCAGCCTGCAACACAAACAACTGACCTGTTTGCTCCGTTCTTGATGTTTCCACAGTCTGGTTCTGTCAGCGTATAGTGTCTCGTAGGTCCCCCCCCCCTCTCTCTCCCTTTTCAAGCCTTACCAGCACATAGGGTTCTGCCCAGGCTCAGGGAGTCTACCATATACTGTAGGCAGATTGGAATGCAGCGCATATGGGATTGAATGGGTGCGATGAACCCCGTCTTGAGCAAACTCCAGCTCCAAGCCTAATCCCATATCTGAAAACCTCACCCAAATTTGCCATGAGATAAGTATTCATCCTTCACAAAGGACTGAGTTCTGGTGCGATTCTTTATGTACATCACAAAAATGCTTCCTCTTCATCATCATTGTCATCATCATCATCGTCGTCTCGTCGTCGTCATCCATCATCATCATCAGTCAGTCGTTATCATCATCATCGTCGTCATTGCCATCGCGTCGTCGTCGTCGTTGTCATCATCATCATCATCATCATTTAATCTCGTAACCAACGCACTCTACAAGCCATCAGCTGTTCTGTTCAGTGTCGTTTGCTCTGTACTGTATACACGACCGGGCACTGTTCAGAAGAATAATTTCGAGACTGACCAGCGTGATAAGACAGTTGGTTAGGATGTCGGACTTTCAATTTAATGGGAAGGTGTGGGTTTGATCGTGCCTGGCTGCTACCTGGTGAGTCAAATGTAGACTTGTTTCCACTCTCTCAGGTCAACATATTTGCAGACCTACTAGTGCATACACTCTACTCGACTTAGGGTTAGGTTTAAAGTCCTACCTCTAATGTTAGGGCTTTAAATATTAGGCTTAGGGTTAGGGTTAGGGTTTAAGTCCTACCCCTGATGTTAGGGTTTGCGATTTGGGGATAAGATTATGGTAGTGGACCTCACGGACCCTAATAGCTAATCCTAACATTTGGGGTGCAGGTATGACTTTAACGTATGCAGAACACATCAAATACGCGCATTAAAGATTCTGTAAGCTATGTATTATGTTTAATTTATCTGTGTTTGATGGGTTTTGGAAACATGAAATAAAAAGTTATATACACCCATTGAGGATGTAGTGTGCAAACTGTGCAGCAACATAACCACTACACCTTGGGACACCCCTCCACTCACTAATGTGGGCTGGCTGCCTTTGTATATAGAGTTGTGAACTGAGTAAGATATGACGTCCGATTTCAGTGCTATCCTGCAATTAAAAAACAAAACGAAACAAAAGAAAACAAACAAGAATGGCCTGTTTGCTACCCATCTTATTGCTCCAGTCGTTTTGGTGGTGTCAGCTTAACCCTTTGACTCCCTCATCCTGTCCACCAGCATCATGCATTGCCAACCATGCTAGCAAAGCAAAAACTTAACCCTTTGATTCCCTCACCCTGTCCACCAGCATCCTGCATTGCCAACCATGCCAGCAAAGCAAAAACTTAACCCTTTGATTCCCTCACGCTATTCACCAGCTTCCTGCAGGAAGCTGGTGGATAGGGCGAGGGAATCAAAAGGTTAAGTTTTACAGTAGGTGGATTGGGTGCGGGAGTCAAAGGGTTAATATTTCATAATTCCTGCTTTCTTCCCTTTGTCTTCTTCATATCAAGACCTCGACAATGATAATATTATGCGTAGGCTGAAGGAGTCTGCCAGATAATTACTGGCAGATCTGGATGGAGCCATGATTATGGAACTGTCCAGTGCAGTGAATTCCTCACGAAGAAGCAGACGGCCACTCACCATGTTCTTCATTGTGGAATCAAACCCGTAGCCATCAATGGTGTGGGAGAACTCGTGCACGGCGATGTTGTCGTGACGGTGGTAAGGGTCATTGGAGTAGCACATCACGTTCTCCTCCTCCACCACGGCCATGGACCCCCCGGCCCCTCCCACTGTCTCCCACTTCCTCCCGTCAAAGGTGCAGGTGTGGGCACAGGAGCCGTCACAACGACCTGTTGATGAATGAAACAAGATAGGGTTGTACAGGTGTGGGCACAGGAACCGTCACAACGACCTGTTGATAAATGAAACAAGGTTAGGGTTGTACAGGTGTGGGTACAGGAACCGTCACAACGACACCTGTTGATGATTGTAAAACAAGGTTAGGGTTGTACAGGTGTGGGCACAGGAACCGTCACAACGACCTATTGGTGAGTAAAACAAGGTTAGGGTTGTACAGGTGTGGGCACAGGAGCTGTCACAACGACCTGTTGATGAATGAAACAAGGTTAGGGTTGTACAGGTGTGGGCACAGGAACCATCACAACGACACCTGTTGATGAATGAAACAAGGTTAGGGTTGTACAGGTGTGGGCACAGGGAACCGTCACAACGACACCTGTTGATGATGATTGTAGAACAAGGTTAGGGTTGTACAGGTATGGGCACAGGAGCTGTCACAACGACACCTGTTGATGATGATTGTAGAACAAGGTTAGGGTTGTACAGGTGTGAGTACAGGAACCGTCACAACGACACCTGTTGATCATTGTAGAACAAGGTTAGGGTTGTACAGGTGTGAGTACAGGAACCGTCACAACGACACCTGTTGATCATTGTAAAACAAGGTTAGGGTTGTACAGGTGTAGTCACAGGAACCGTCACAACGACACCTGTTGATGATGATTGTAAAACAAGGTTAGGGTTGTACAGGTGTGGGCACATGAACCGTCACAACGACACCTGTTGATCATTGTAAAACAAGGTTAGAGTTGTACAGGTGTAGGTACAGGAACTATCACAACGACACCTGTTGATGATGATTGTAAAACAAGGTTAGGGTTGTACAGGTGTGGGTACAGAAACCGTCATAACGACACCTGTTGATGATGATTGTAAAACAAGGTTAGGGTTGTACAGGTGTGGGCACATGAACCGTCACAACGACACCTGTTGATGATGATTGTAAAACAAGGTTAGGGTTGTACAGGTGTGGTACAGAAACCGTCACAACGACACCTGTTGATGATGATTGTAAAACAAGGTTAGGGTTGTACAGGTGTGGGTACAGAAACCGTCATAACGACACCTGTTGATGATGATTGTAAAACAAGGTTAGGGTTGTACAGGTGTGGGTACAGAAACCGTCACAACGACACCTGTTGATGATGATTGTAAAACAAGGTTAGGGTTGTACAGGTGTGGGTACAGAAACCGTCACAACGACACCTGTTGATGATGATTGTAAAACAAGGTTAGGGTTGTACAGGTGTGGGTACAGAAACCGTCATAACGACACCTGTTGATGATGATTGTAAAACAAGGTTAGGGTTGTACAGGTGTGGGTACAGAAACCGTCATAACGACACCTATTGATGAAGGACTGTAAAAAAGGTCAGGGCAGTCCTCAAAAAGTTCTACAAGGATATTCTGAAGTACCAGCATCGTTGGGACAAAACACGCTGTCCATATGGAAGGCACATGTTTCCCAAAGATACTCCTGTATGGAGAGCGAAATAAGGACACTTTGACCAGAGAAGACCACTAAAGTGAAAAAGGACATTCTGAAAGCCAGCCTCTTGAGCTGTGGCATCAACACCACCGACTGGGAAGACA
>JAPXFY010000016.1:5579085-5591585 GCA_030674185.1 Monoplex corrugatus
GTGTGAAACACAGGTGGGATGCTTTACAAGGGTTGGCCCAGGACAAACAGAAAAAAACACAACTTCGTTATTGCCCTACACGCCAATAGCACAATGGACAGTAAAAGTAAATGAGTGAGTGTTAGCACTTTGTTTCGTCAGTGCTCGTGCGCTACATGGAAATGTGTGTGTGTGTGTGTGTGTGTGTGTGTGTGTGTGTGTGTGTGTGTGTGTGTGTGTGTGTGTGTGTGTGTGTGTGTGTGTGTGTGTGTGTGTGTGTGTGTGTGTGTGTTGTGTGTGTGTGTGTGTTTGGAGTGTGTGCGTGCTTACGTGCATGAGTGCGTGTGAGAGAGAGAGAGAGAGAGAGAGGAGAGAGAGAGAGAGAGAGAGACTGAGAGAGAGAGAGAATGTGTGTTGTGTGTGTGTGTGTGTGCGTGCGTGCGTGCGTGTGTGTGTGTTCTAGTGTTGTGAGATTTCTTGGATGCATTACTTTCTTTGTACCGGTAATGCACATTGTTTTTGCCCACACTGTGCTGGCGTTATGTTGCTGCACAGTCTGCATACTTCGTCTTCGGTGGGTGTGCATGCTGGGTATTTTCATGTTTCTGTCACAACGTCAATGGATGGACCTCTTGACCTTCAGTGCAATTCAGTAAAAGTACTACCTAAAAATGGTTAAGGCCTTCACCAAGTGTGAGCTATTTAAAAATCACATCAAACTGCTTACCCAGGTAAAGTTCCATCTAGGAGTACTGCCGATCCTTCTAACCTTAGCAATTGTACAAGTCTTCTAGCATTGCGATGCTTTTCTCCCACCAACACATCGAATCAGCAATTCTAGAGAGATGGGAGAGAAATGAATGGACAGCAGCGAACTACATACACACAGAGTTCAGACGAGAAGAAGAAAACCTCTCAGACTTCATGACTAAGAAAATAATATTCTCACAGGAATACGCAACATGAGATCATGCATTTTACTTTGGTTTATTCTGATACTTTATCATCACACACACACACACACACACACACACACACACACACACACACACACACACACACACACACACACACACACACACACACACACACACACACACACACACACACACCATTATCCTGACGTCTAGCCCTATGATGTCTACCCAACAAAAAGTATAAATGGGTCACATACCTCTCAGATAGCTTGGATGCTAGAAGCTGAGATTTTTCTGTCCGTCTTTCGATCTCGCTCCCTGACTAACTCTAAAGACTGACTGACTGGCCTTTACACAAGTGAGATTCCATTTACGGAGCTTTGTGTTTGCCGTGAACATGTCATCCTGCTAGCTGTCCTTACCCATAAAGCTGGACTTTGAAAATTGGGTAGCTTGAACGATCTTGGCATGGAGGCCATGGCCGTTGTTCAGCCTTCCCAGAAATTTCTTTTGGACATTGATATTCACTGAGACATGGTGGTTAATATAGGTAGTCAACCATCTGTGTCCAAATTAACAAGTTGGCTAAGAACAATGTGAATAGTCATGTCTGCCTTCACAGCTGGATGCTTTCTGTTGACATTGGAATCTGTCGAAACACTTTCTTTGCTACCGTTAGATCCTGTTTGTGTGAGTCAGGGACATGATTGTCTCTACCACACAAACCCAATCTACTCATTCATCAGATCAGTCAGAGTACATTTTCCACTATAGAGGTTCATGTGATATTTCTGTCGCATGACCACCAAACATGAACAAAACTTACAAGATCTTTAGCGTGTATATCCAATGTCCAGTGTGGGTGTACACAGTAAGGGAGTTCAGGCAATAGCAGGTTTGTACATATGTTAGCTTGTTAGAGTGGAAACATCTATACGTTAGAGTGGAAACATCTATACGTTAGAGTGGAAACATCTACACCTTTACTAACTGGATGGGGGGGGGGGGGGTCCGGGCCAGGCAGGATCGAACACCAGACCTTCCTGTTGAAAACCTGAAGTCTGACCCAACTGACTACCGTGCCACCGAAAATGTATTGATCCCTATGTAATTGTTTCGCTTCTCTCTCTATCTCTGTCTCTCTCTCTCTCTTTCTCTCTCTCTTTCTCTCCCTCTCTCTCTCTTTCTATCTCTTTCTTTCTCTCCTTCCCTTCGTCCCTCTCTCTTCTCTTTCTCTCCCTCTCTTTCTCTCCCTCACTCCCTGTCTTTCTCTCCCTCCCTCCCTCTCTCTCCCTCTCTCTCTTTCTATCTCTCTCCCTCCCTCCCTCCCTCTCTTTCTCTCCCTACCTCCTCTCCCTCCCTTCTCTCCCTCTCCTCCCTCCTCTCCCTCCCCCCCACCCTCTCTCTCTCTCAGTTTTTTCTCCTGCTTTTTCCAGTTGCCACATCTTCCACGGCGCTTGAATCGCATGGCGCCCACACCGCTCATGTCAGTTCCCGTGCACACCCCACCAAACCTAAGTTAATTTCAGCCACAGTTCCAGAGCCATGAACGCCACAAGAGTGGGCAATGTCGAGCTTCCGTAGGGTCACCCACCAAAGGAGACTACACTGCAGCTGGGCCACTTTGGTGGAATTCAGCCAACTTTGCCTGTTCTGATCCCAGTTATTTTTAAAGGCATTGCCTGATAAGCTCTCTCATAATGACAGCAGTTGTTCAGTTGTGGGGCCAGACAGAGCGAGCAAACCCCCGGACCAGTATTACATTGGCTGTTGTCTTATGGCATAAATGTTAGATCCAGGCATTAATACGTTTGATCCATACTTGTTTTATATTTTTGAATCTGATCGCAGTAGCTTGATGACGATCGAGTGTCACCTGTGCAGCATGACATTCCCTATCGAACGAAGATACTCCATAGGAGCCACCAGTTACATCGTCTACTTTTCTTTTCTTTCAGCTGGTCACGATACGTGCAAAAGTACGATGGTGGTTCCCCAATGCCTTCCATCGACAGCAAAGAAACCAAACGAGACATTCTTGAAGAAGGCAAACACAAAAAAGAACATCAATGAAAAAGGTTAGGAAAAGACAAGCAACATTTATCGGACATTTTATCAGGCAAGAGAAATCAGAGCACCTAGTCACAACAGGAAAGCTGGACGGAAAAAGAGCACCAGGTAGATCCAGGGAGAAAATATTGGATAGCCTTGCGGAGTGGATGAGAACAGAGAGGGTGGGAGATGCACTTGCAGCAACAAAGGATAGATTCGTACTGAGGATCATTATCGCCAACGCCATGCGTCTAACTTCAGCCCTTCCATCTGACCACTCTGCAATTCTCTGTTCTCTTGACATTCCTCCTCCTTCCCGTACCATGCGCACAGTGACTTGACGCAATCTCAAATCTATCGACCTCTCCTCATTTTCATCTGATGCCTTCCGTCTCCTTTCTGAAAAGTCACATAACCTTGCCGATGAATTCTACACTACTCTCCACCATCTTCTGGACACTCATGCTCCAGCCACAACCCGTCTTTTACCTGACCGCCCCCCTACCCCCTGGCTCACTCATGAGATTGCCTGTGCAAAACGTGCCCGCCGCAGAGCAGAGCGCCGCTGGCGCAAATCCAAACTCACTGTACATAGGCAACTTTTCCAAGCCTCTAAAACAAAAGTATCCACCCTCATTGCATCTGCAAAAACAAACTATTTCCAAACCAAAATCCTGAATGCCTCTTCTTCAAAAGAACTCTTTACAACCATGAATCATCTCCTTGGCACACGAAAAGATTTACCTCTCCCATCAAAACACACAAATGAAGAACTCCCATCTGTATTCTCCAAGTATTTCACCACCAAAATACAAACTCTTCGTGACAGGCTCGACAGGACACCCTGTCAACCATGCCCACCTGACCCTTCCTTCTCTGGCACACCTCTTACTACTCTTACCCCAGTCTCACAAGAAGAAATTCTCAACACAATCAGATCCATGTCGTTCAAAACCTGCGAACTGGATCCTCTTCCAGATTCTCTCTACTCTGACTGTCTCCCTACGCTCCTCCCATTCATCACTGACATCATCAACACTTCTCTCCAAACTGGAACTGTCCCAGATTCTTTCAAGTCTGCTATTGTTCACCCTCTCCTCAAGAAATACAATTTAGACCCAAATGAACTGAAAAATTACCGGCCTATCTCTAATCTCTCTTTCTTGTCAAAACTGCTTGAAAAAGTTGTCCTCAACCAACTGAACTCTCACCTGTCTGCCAACAATCTCCTCAATCCTTTCCAGTCAGCCTACCGCCAGTGCCATAGCACTGAAACTGTCTTGCTACACATTCTCAACAATCTCCTCCTTGCAACTGATACTGGCAAAATCTCTCTCCTCACACTCCTTGATCTATCTGCAGCCTTTGATATCATTGATCATGGTATTCTCCTTTCTAGACTTCATCATACTTTTGGCATCTCTGACATTGCTCTCTCCTGGTTCACTTCTTATCTATCAAACAGAAAACAAACTGTTCTCATCAATGGCACTTACTCTCAACCTGCATACCTGACCTGTGGTGTTCCACAAGGATCTGTCCTTGGCCCTGTTCTTTTCACTCTTTACACCTCCCCCCTGTCCACCATCATCAACTCCCACTCTATAAAACACCACTTCTATGCTGATGACACCCAACTTCAAGACAGTGACTCACCTGACAATATACAGCGCCTCCTGACTCGCACCACTGAGTGTTACTCGGACATCAAAAATTGGATGACATACAACAAACTTCAGCTAAATGATGACAAGACAGAAGCTATCCTCATTGGCACCCGTCAGAAACTTTCTCAGCTGCCTCCTCTTTCTCTCCCATTATGTAACACATCAGTCCCAATTTCTGATTCAGCTAAAAACCTTGGTGTCTGCCTTGACTCTACCCTCTCCATGAACAACTTTGTTTCTCAAACTGCCAGATCTTGCTACTATCACCTCCATCGTATAAGTCTGATCAGGAAGTATCTCTCTGTGGAAACAACTGCAAAACTCGTTCTCTCCTTCATAATGTCTCGCATTGACTATTGCAATTCACTCCTGTCCGGTCTTCCTGCCTCCACCACTCACATCCTAGAGCGCATTCAAAACAATGCTGCACGCCTTGTACTCAAAAAGAAAAAAGCTGACCACATATCTCCTCTCCTGGCACAACTTCACTGGCTCCCTGTATCAAAGCGCATACAGTACAAACTAGACACCATGTGCTACAAAAGCCTCAATAACGCAGCCCCCGATTACCTGTCAAGCCTACTTGAGATCTATGTTCCCTCACGTACCCTCCGCTCTGCCTCCGATCCTCTGACTTTTCGCTTTCCACGCACTAAACTCAATGCCTATGGTCCACGAGCCTTCTCTGTTTCTGGTCCGCTCTCCTGGAACAAACTTCCTCTCTCAGTCCGTCAGCAACCTACTTTTGTCTCCTTCAAGTCCGCTCTCAAAACTCACCTTTTCTCCTCTGCATAAAATCCTGACCTCACTCAATCCCCTCTGCAGCCTGTCTCCACTCGGAGGGGAATCACATTGCAATATATAATTGTATATAATATGCTCTCTATAATTTTCCATTGTTTTTATTCTTTCTCCCCATTTATAGCCGTGTGTGTGTGTGTGTGTGTGTGTGTGTGTGTGTGTGTGTGTGTGTGTGTGTGTGTGCGTGGGTGCGTGTGTGTGCGGGCGTGCGGGCGTGTGTGTGCGTGTGTGTTCCAGCGCTTAGATTTGATTTTATCAAGATTTTGCGCTATATAAATATTGTAATTATTATTATTATTACATGATGATGTGTATGACTTTAGATATATACTTACATTATGACTCAAATGGGAAGAAAAAGTCACTAATTTTATGTCTTACCTGATGGGCACGTAGGACAGAGTGCTGTTTGCTGGGCGACATGCCACAACCCCTGCAACAACAGACAATAGTTATCATGTTAAAAGGTTGGTAAAGGTTGTCTATGAGGTCGTGAAGGAGTGAGGTGGTAGAGACCTCAGCTTTTCTGGGGGCCAGCATAATGAACGCTGTGTCCATCTCCTGGCCCTCGCTGCTTTACCTCCCTCCACTTTGAAAAAAGAGAAATTATTATGTGTCTGTATAGCATCTGATTAAGTTTCAATAACAGATTGACACAGGCATAGACAATAATAGACACAACGTATGAGTTGTTTTGTTCATGTTGTTGTTTTAAGGATCATCACATTAAGCAGTTTCATTTGTTCTGATCTACAGGGTGGTTTTCCCTGTTTTTTACGCTTTTTTAATGGCCAGAGAAGCTGGGGCACTTTTTCGTTTTTCACAATGCTGTGACGATGATGACAACAGGGATGATAATCATGTTGGTATGGAGTTCCACCTGAGACCGAGACTACGTGACATGGCTGTACTCTATGCTTACTGTCATAACAAACCTTGCCATCGACCACGCTTACGAGATACAGACACCTGCGGTGTTGGTCAGGAACTTTGAGGAACACCCTCAGTGACGCATCCGTGAAGTGGACGAGACTCCACTGTGTGGTCCCAGTCTTTTGAATAACACATAGCGGACTCAACTTTGGGTAGTAGCCAGCTGGGGTCAAATTCCCCAAATGATGTCCCATTATTCTGAAAATGATGCTGATACTGGTCATGCCAAAGTCGGAAAGTGCAAGCGTCTCTTATGGAATATTTCAACGGTTGACAGACTCAGCCTGGATAGCAAGAGGAGAAGGGCGTCCACGTTCTTGTGGAGAGAGTCAACCAAACAGAAGGTAGCAGTACTCCACAGAGTGCAGAAACATCGTATATACGATTAACAGAACTCCCAGTGAAGGTAACGGAAAATATCAAAATTGGAAGAAAAGTCTTAACCCTTTGAGTCCCTCAGCCTATCCACTAGCAGCGTTCTTTGTCCACCATAACAGCAAAGCAAAAACTTAACTCCATGACTCCCTCGCCCTGCAGGAAGCTGATGGATAGGATGAGGGAGTCTTAGGGTTAAATTTTTGCTGGTGGTGGATAGGGTGCAGGAGTCGAAGGGATAGGGTTAACAATATTTGTGAAATCTAAAGTCTTATACATGTGTGCTTCAATTTAAAACATTGCGTAGCTCTTTCTGTCTCTGCCCGTAGTGTCTGTTTGTCTGTCTCTGTCTCTCTCTGTCTCTGTCTTTCTGTCTTTTTCTCTGTCTCTTTCTCTGTCTCTCTGTCTCTTTCTCTGTCTCTGTCTCTGTCTTTGTCTCTCTAGCTCTCAAATATATCTATATGTACGTGTACATGCACACACCAACCTAACAAACATGACCCATGGTAAACTTATGCTAAGTTGGTTGTTTTCTCGTTCGGATTCAGATTCTGACTAAAATGTGATTTTATTTTTACAATTACTTTTCATTTAAAGTCTTGGTATAGCCAGACCTTGGACTGATAAAAATATATATGGTTTTATCAGTTAAAAACAACTTTCTTTTTCTTTATGTAAGAGTCCCATTCGTTCTTTGTTTTTCCAGTTTTAAGTGGGATTGCTGACTGTTTTGATAGAGCCGTGGACTCAAGATCTGATATATCAAGTTCAATACCAGCCGATAACAGAAGAACTGGTCTGTTCGCTGCCCATGTTAATTAAAGTTTCAATCGTTCTAATGGTGTTAGTCCTTTAAAGGCCTGTGTCTCTTCAACCCCCACTTCAAGACTTTGCTCTGCCACCTCTTAGGGTTTTGTTCTCGCCAGATATGTAAATCAAGAATGGCAAAATTGGGAAAAAATGGATTTTAGCTAGTATACTGTACGTTGGAAAATGAAAGTGTCATTTTCATTGTCATTGCTCCCCCCGTGGGGATGCCGGGGCTCTTTCACGACAAATAGTATCCCCACCTTCTGGAAGTTCTCTGCTAGAAATTTCCTCTTTTCTGTTACTCTCTTTGTTTCAGCCTTGTTCCTTTGCTTTCTGTCATTTCTTCCTATCATTTTCTGCCTTGCTGGTCCATTCACCTGTATGTGTTCGATAAAGTCTTACGCACATACCCTTAGGATTGATAACTGGGAACACGTAGTAAGTGCATTTTTGGCTCTAGCGAAATGACATATGCGGAAGCAATTGTAGGTAATTTAACCCGTTTTTATATTTGTTTTAGTGTCCTTAGTTATGTTTAAATTTGTATTCATGTATTTTTTTTTAAATCCCCTGTGCAGTAAATTGGACGGAATGGTCAATGCCAGGGGCATCTCCTTAGATTATACGCGCAAATGCATTGATGTATGTACTTAATTTTCTTGTCCTTTTTTTCTTGTCGAAATATTGTGTATGTTTTGAAACTGTTATAGCCTTGATATGGCTCTACGCGGTCGGCTGGGCTTTAAACAACAATAACAATAATAATAGTAGTGCAGGCTCAAGGAGTCTGCCAAGTTGCTGGCAAATTACCCGAGGGCAGTGAACCTCTCCTGCACAAACTCCAAGAACAACCTTAATCGAATGAATGAATAAAGAAAGAAAAACTAAATGTTTTCTTCTTTGTGCAAAAATTAAAGGCGACACTTACCTAGAAGGGACAGGACGACAGCAACGATCAACATGGTGGCAGATCTCATAGACGCAAAAGCTCCACAGCCAACATTTCCCTTCAACCCGATATTTTTATGCCTGTGTTTATCTCTCCTTCATCCGGGGCATTCAGTACCTCCATCTGCCATCTAATGGGGACCCCCTCTGATAAGCCATTGGTTTCCGGAGGTCAAAGCATGAAGGTCATAGGTGGTCAAATAGTTTGGTGACCTCAGCAGCCATGGCATTAAATCGTGGATTCTGGCTTGACATTTTGATGCTTAGGTGTTGTTGAAATGAAATTTTAATCCATACCTGACCTTTTTAAAACTTCCCCTTAAATAAGCATAACCCAGTTTCGGAGTGTCATTCATAACCCCCCCCCAAAAAAAAACAAACAAAAAACAACAAACAACAACAACAAAAAAACAAAAACAAAACAAAAACAAAAAAAACCACCAGGAATTTTGCTGCTGTTAACTGCCCGTTATTCGGCTTGTGTATAACCAGTTGCTGTATAATTAATTGTAGGCCAAGAAACGTGCATACCCACACATGAGAAAGAGAAAACAACATTGCACAGAAATGGGCAGGAGTGGGGAAGAAGTAATACTGATTATATTGATGATTATATTCCCCAACGTTAGCCAGAGGCATGTTGAATACACGCTTTTTTGATCAGATTCTAAGAATGTCTCTGTACGCACACAGCTTGATTTGTAACCAGCATTTGATACTGTCGATTATCGCATTCTTCTGTCCATTGTGCTGCTTTTGATAACTAAGACTCTGCTCTTGGCTGGTTCTCTTCCTATCTGTCACCCCGCACTCAACAAGTTGTTCTTTACCACCATTACTTTGAAATTCTTCCGTTCAAGTAGGGCGTGCTACCGAGCTTTGTTCTGGGTCCCGTGTTGTTCACATCATATTCTCACTCAAACTCAGTATAGCTGTTTATGACGTAGACCATCACACATAATGAAACAGATGATACAGGAGGCTACGTGACGTAATAATGATACTGATACTGATGATGATGATGATAACAACAACAACAACAACAACAACAACAACAATGATAAATAAAGTAAAAGTAATAATAAAAATAATAATAATAATAATGATAATAAATACCCATACCCATACAATCAACAAAAACTATCTCACACAAAAAAGTCTGTAATCACTGTTATATTAAAAGGATCGTTACAATAGTCTGACCACCAGTTTTGTTATTTGTCTCTTTTTGTTTGTATTTTAAGACATCAAAGATATTTGAAAAGAGAGAAACAAACAACATACCGACAAACAATCAAATACTGATAAATACCAACATTCATGTCTATGCTTCAACATCACATCATAGCAGTTCATGTACGAATGATTTTGTGCCCTAGAAAGCGCTGTAGGGAGCATAACAGAGGAGCATTTTAAAATGTAAATGATGATGATGATGATGATTATTATTTTCATAATTATTATTATCATTATTATTATTATTGTTGTTGTTGTTATCATTATCACTATTATCATTGTGTTGTTGTTATCATTATCACCATCATTATTATCATGAGAAAAAGAGCAACTTCAGGTGAGATGACGATGATGATGATGATGATGATGAGGAGGAGGAGGAGGAGGACGAGGGGGATGATTGCTGTTGTTGTTGTCCTCGTAGTCATCGTCATCATCATCGTCGTAGTCGTCGTCGTCCTCCTCCTCATGATGATGATGATGATGATGATGACCACCACCACCACCACCACCACCACCACCACCACCACCACCACCACCACCATCATCATCATCACCACCACCACCACCACCACCACACCACCACCATCATCACCATCGCCATCATCATCATCATCATCATCATCCATCATCATCATCATCATCATCATCATCATATCATCATCATCATCATCATCATCATCGTCATCGTCATCGTCATCACATCACCACTTTTGGAAACACTGAGCTGACACCAGCAGAATGACTGTAACATTAACAGGGGGCAACGAACAGGCCAGCTTGTTATGCTGTGGGTTGGGGACTGAACTTGAGACACCGGATACTGAGTGCAGTGGCTCTATTACAGGACCAGCCAACGCGATAAGATGATCCAGCCAACCATTGTGGCCTTGACCCTTGTTACAAGGTGGCTGATGTTTGACTGTACGGACTCCACTTACTCTGGGTGTTTCCTGAATTCTTCTGTCTCTAGCGAACAGTACATTTCTCAACTGTCTTGAATGTTATACAGAACCAAAGAGAAACGAGGAGATATACAGGGAGATAAACAAAGAAATCAGGAATACGTGCGATGAAGCTAAGGAAGCTTGGCTGAAAACAAAATGCAAAGAAATGGAAGACCGAAACAAAACGGATCCTCAAGGTATGTATAGACGAATTGAAGAAATTGTCCACAGGAAAAATACATGCACATCAACTGGTTGCTTAAAATCGAAAGATGGCACGCTTATCATGGAAAAAGACAAAATATTAGACAGATGGGGAGAGTACATAAAAGACCTTTTTGAGGATGACAGAAACGAACACATTATAAAAAAGAACTTTGAAGGACCACCCATAATGAAAGATGAAGTTAGGGCAGCACTGAAAAAGATGAAACCGGGAAAAGCCCCAGGACCAGACAACATTACTACAGAGATGATTGAAGCCCTGGAGGAATTTGGCATAGAAAAAATAACAGTCCTTCTAAATAAAATTTACGACACTGGAAAAATCCCCAAAGATATGTCAAAATCAATTTTCATTGCACTTCCAAAGAAGACAGGGGCTATAGAATGCGAACTCCATCGCACAATCAGTTTGATGAGCCATGTAACAATAATCATGATGAGGCCAAGGAATAGAATCAAAAGAGAAATAGCAGAAGAACTGTGTGAATTTGTGGAAGGGAAAGGAACTATTAATGTCATATACATCATAAGAACCATCACAGAGAGGTCAGTTGAGATAAATAAGGATTTATATTTATGCTTTGTTGACTATACCAAGGCTTTCGATCGGATAAGACATGAAGAATTGATCAACCAACTGGAGAGACTCAATGTTGATGGAAAAGATCTGCGAATAATCAGAAATATGTATTGGGAACAAACAGCTGCAATGAGAATAGAAAACAATATAAGCTCTTTCCAAAACATCAAAAGGGGAGTCAGACAGAGTTGTGTTTTGTCACCAGATCTGTTTCACTTTACAGCGAAAACATCATGAGAAACCTAGAAGAAGACCCTAGATTAAAGGTTGGAGGGAAATGATAAACAACATTCGATACGCAGATGACACCGTGCTAATTGCAGAAAATGAAAGGGACCTACAAAACCTTGTGAATATACTAGAAATAGAAAGCAAAGGTAAGGGGTTGGAACTAAACAGCAGGAAGACTGAAGTCATGGTGATCAGTAAAAAACATGAAATCCCCTCATGCAAAATAACAGCAAATGGCACAACCTTGACACAGGTTGATAAATTTAAATATCTGGGAACGATCATTTCATCAGATGGCAGATGCACATCAGAAATAGCCGGCAGGATCGGCCAAGCCAAAACAGCATTCAAGAAGATGGAAAGCATTCTTACCAACAAATGCCTATCAATTAACATCAGGAAGAGAGTTCTTGAATGTTATATAGAACCAATACTGTTGTACGGATGTGAGGCGTAGACAGTCAACAAGCAAAGCCAGATTGAGGCAGCCGAAATGTGGTTTCTAAGAAGAATGTTGAGAGTTCCATGGACAGCAAAGAAAACAAACGAGACAGTCTTGATGGAGGCAGATACAAGGAGATCGTTCATAAGGAAGATTAGAAAAAGACAGGCAACATTTACAGGCCATTTTATGAGGAAGGGGGATTTGGAGCACCTGGTCACAACGGGAAAGCTGGAGGGAAGGAGAGCAGCAGGTAGACCCAGGGAGAAAATGCTGGACGGACTTGCAGAGTAGCTGAAGATGAGGAGGGTGGAGGAGATGCTTGGGGCAACGAGAGATAGAGACAGATGGAAGTCC